>CAUYUJ010020719.1:0-22402 GCA_963575745.1 Prorocentrum cordatum
CCCGAAGTGCTCCATGTGCAAGAAGGAAACGAATCCGCTTGCACAGGGTTGTAAGATCACCCATGGCGGCACGGTCATCACGTGTGCCGTGCGCAGGGCGCGCGACCAAACACTTCGACGGATTTTCGGCGGGTGGCCGATTGCGGAGTTCGACGAGTTCACCACGGAGGAGCAGGATCACTTCTACCAGACTTGCGGGTCAGCAGCTGCTGCTTGCCGCGACGCGATGAAGGGGATGCTGATGAATGTGCGCATGAAGCGCATCACGGAGACCCACACTGGGCAATTCCTGCCCTTGTCTGTGTACGAGAAGCTGGGATACAACGCGAAAGATATTGAGGAGAAAACACAGGCGGCTGACATCGAGGATCATCCAGTTCTCGGGAAGACGTACCGGGTTCAGATCCACGAGATCTCGGAGGCCAGGATCAAGGAGGTCACCATGCAGGAGATAGCTAAAACAGTTGACCGCAATCGCAAGCGCAGAGCGTCAGCCTTCCTGGGGGCTGCCGAGGAAGCTGAAAAGCCGCAGAGCGCAACAGCGGCAGGGGCAGCAGCGGCGCTCGAGGAGGCTCCAGCGGAGCTGCCGAAGCAGAATGGCTCAAAGAAGCGCCAGCGCAGCAGCAGCAGCAGCGACAGCAGCAGCAGCTCCAGCTCCTCGAGCTCCGACAAGCAAAAGAAACAGAAGATGGGCAAGAAGGGCAAGAAGGGAAAGAAGGGCAAGAAAGGCAATAAGGACAAGAAGAACAAGAAGGGCAAGCACGATGACGAGGAAGAGCTTCCAGGGTCTGACGCGGGCCTCAGCCCAAAGGAGCTCGCGGCCAAGCGCAAGGCGAAGCTCGCAGCAGAGAAGAAGGCGGCCCGCGAGGCTGAGAAGATTCAGAAAACCATGGACAGGGAGATGGCCAAAGAGGAGGCAGCCCGCAAAAGGCAGGAACAGAAGAAGCGCACCAAGGGCTTGCAGACCGTTAACAAGGCGCTGTTGGCGGTGAAGCCATTGCTGAAGAAGACGGGGGATCTTCTGCGCGATGAGCGCGCGAAGAAGGCGACGGAGTCAGATCGGATCTGACGATGGGGAGGGGGGGGAGGAGGAGGCGGAGGAGGAGGAGGAGGAGGCGGAGGAGGAGGCAGAGGAGGAGGAGAAGGAAGAGGAGGAGGAGGAGGAGGAGAAGGAGGAGGAGGGGGGAGTCGCCCCCTCTCATTTCAGGCGCCGACGACGTACACTGAGGAGGCCACCAAAAGGCAGAAGTTTCTGAATGATGTTGTGGAGCATTGCAACAAGTGCCTGGAGGACGAGGAGGTCGTCCCAGACGTCAGGGAGGAGGAGGTTAAGACGGCTGTCAACTACATGACATCGTGGATGAAGAATATCAAGGCTGCTTTCGAGACGCAGTCGTGGGCCAAGGAGAAGTGATCCACTGGGGCTCTGGCCAGATCACTTCGGAGTGAGTCTCCATCGACTGGCTGGATACCGATGGCATGGCCGCGGCGGTAGCTACCTGGACTTTGAGCGCGCCTGCAGGGGCACACAGCGGACGTTGCCGCTCTCGCGTAGGATTTATAAGGAGCTCGTTGCTCCTGAGCGTGCTTGCAGGGGCACGCAGCGGACGTTACCGCTCTCGCGTAGGATTTATAAGGAGCTCGTTGCTCCTCTTGCTAGCGTCGTATACATCGGGAGCTGCTGCGTTGCCCCTCTCAGCAGTCCGCGCCGATGCAGTTCCCATGGCAAACGCGCTTCCCTCCTCCTCCCCCTCCCCCCCCCCCTCTTCCTTCCCCTCCTCCCCCCCCCTCCTGCATGAGTTGACCGCTTATCCCTCCTCCCCAACCACGGAATGCATCGCGATGTCGTCGCATGCAGCAGCGGCATTGCCGCTTTGCTAATGATGACGTTTTCACTTGCAGCGGCATTGCCGCTTTACTTGTACTTGCATTGCAGCGGCATTGCCGCTTTGCTATAGCGATGTCCTTCTCAACTTGCAGCGGCATTGCCGCTTCGCTTGTATTTGCACCGGCGCAGCGGTCTGACCGCTTCGTTGCGCCTGCGCGTTCATGCCAATGCTTCCGCTCAGCGCCGCCTTAACCGTAGCGCTGGCTCAGGCCAGCTTTCGCCCGAGCCAGCTCGGGCTCGAGCCAGTTTTTGCTCAAGCCAGCCGCATCTCCGACGAAGCGTTCAAGCTCCGATGCGGGCGAGAACGTCTCCAAGAGGTCGCGCGCATTGGCTCCGCTGATTGCCTCGTTTAAAGCGTCGAACGCGGCAGTGATCGGCGTTGCGCGCTGCTTGAAGGAGCAGCCAGAGATCATTGACGACATGACGAAGTGGAAAATCAGAAAGGCTAACGATGAATTCGCATCAGCATTTCTGGATGCGCCAATACAGCTGAACTTGGCAAGCGGCACGGCCTTCGACATGCCCGTCGTCAATTTCGCCAGCCTCCTTCAACGCTGCGCTTCCGAATCTGCGAGCTTCAGAAACTTGCTGCCCACAACTTTAAGCAAATTCCCGTGCTCCCCAGCGGCGCCGCGAGACTTCATCTTGCACTCCGATGAGTTCGTGCCAGGCAATGTCTTGCGGCAAGATAACAAACGCAAGACGCTCTCGTTTTACGTGAGCTTCCGCCCCTTCGGCCCTGACGCGGTGTCGTGCGAGGGCGTTCGGTTGCCTCTCGCTTTTGTTCGCCACGCAGTGGTCGATAAGGTTGCGGGCGCGATGTCTGGAGTCGTTCGCCAACTGTTGCGACGACTTTTTATTGGCCCAGACAGCGCGTCGCAGAGGGGCACCCTCATTGATGGCATTGGGCCTGGCGGCGCCCCTGCGCTCATCTTCTTTAAGCTGTCGAACCCGTTTTACGGCGAAGATGGCGCTGACAATGCCTTGTGCTTGAAGGGCGCCGTTGGCGTAATTCCTTGCGCTCTGTGCAAGAATGTGCACGGCATATGCGACCGCGCGGAGCCCCTGCTGTCAGCGCATGACAGGGCGAGCACGCTGGCGCCCATTTCGTGCTCTGATCCCAACCTGTTCGACGCGCGCGCCGCGGAGGACCTGTTCTTCTCCGCGGACCTGTTCCAGCGTCTGCAAGCCACGCTGCCCAGGGGCGCGTTCGAGGAGCAATGCAAGATGCACGGCGTTAATCACGTGCCAGATGGTTTGCTATTGGACGCTGGGCTTCGCCAGCACGTGTCGTTGGACATGCGCACGTACGACCCAGCACACTGCATGATCATACATGGGATCGCTCATATTGAACTGAGTGAGTTTCTGTGCCGCCTCGCTGCCGTCGGCCTGACGTTGGAGCGCTTCAGGGACATCGCCAGCGCGCAGTGGCAGACTTGCAGCTTTTCAGCGACCAGCGGCATGCTGGACGCCAACGGGCTTCTCAGCGACCAGCGGCAAAAGCACTTGCAGACCAGCAAGAAATACAGCGCCAAGGCGAGCGAGATCATCGCGGCCGTTCCGCTCATTCGGTACGCTCTCGATGTACGTACCGCTGGGTCCGCTCTGTTCAAGCTGGACTTTGCAAAGGAGCTGGCTTCCTTTGCCGCGCTGGCCAAATCAATTTTTCTGTACTTGCTGGCCAAGAGGGGCGCGGCTGTGGCAGATGCTTGGGCCGTGGCGCTCCGCGACCACGCCGTGGCTTTCGAGTCTGCGCACGGTGATTGCGGCACGTGCATCCCGAAGTTTCATTTCTGCAGGCACCTGCCGCGACAGCTGCTCAGGGATGGGTTCGCACGTGATACGCTTGTGACGGAGAGGTACCATAAAAAATCACTGCAGATCGCTGAATGCATCGACAACACGCGGTGCTTCGAGAAATCATTACTGACACGAGCTATTGCCCTTCAGTGCCACGATGCGCAACATAATGTTTCATTTGGGAATGCCTTGGTGCGCGGCATCAAATACAACGACGTCATGAACGTGTCGAAGGTCGTTCTTGTGGGCGGCTCTCGCATATCAGCTGGAGATATTCTGCGTATTGGTGAGAAGCGCTATTTTATCCTCGGCGGTGCCGAGGAAGGCGGCAACGTGGCGTTGATTGTTCAGGAGTTGCATTTTATGGGCCAGGTGTTGCCCAGCGCCTCACGGTGGCGAAAGGACGACGCCCCGAAGTTCGCGCAGTGCGACTCTTGCATGGCACAGCCTCTCTGGACACCAGAGGCTTGTGGAACGCTGTTATTGGTGGATATGGATAAGTACCCGCAGGCGCCGAAGTGCATTTCCCGAGAAAAAAAAAGGCGCAATCGGCAAACGCTGTCGAGATGTAGCGGCGCGACCGCTTCGCGAGGCTACCCGAGGGAAGATAAGGGGGCGAGGAGGAGAAGGAGGAGGAGGAGGAGAGACAATCGGAGCGGCGCGACCGCGCTGCCACTTTGCGAGGCTATCCAGGGGGGGGGGAAGGGAGGAGGAGGAGGAGGAGTAGGAAGGAGCAGGAGGAGGGGAGGAGGTGGTGGAGGAGGATGGCAGGAGGAAGAAGTAGGAAGAGGAGGAGGAGGAGGAGGACGAGGAAAGGTCGAGAGGGACGAGAACGAGGAACGGAGGACAGGGGAAAAGAGGGCGGCCGCGTTCGTCCGCTTGGCTGGCCACGTGCCCAGTTTCCTTCGCGCGCGATCGCTTTGCGAGGCCATCCAAGAGGAGGAGGAGGATGAGGAGGAGGAGGAGGAGGAGGAGGAAGAGCAGGAGGAGGAGGAGGAGGAGGAGGAGGAGGGCGAGGAGGACAAGGAGGAGGAGGACGAGGAAGAGGAGGAGGACGAGGAGGAGGAGGAGGAGGAGGAGGAGTAGGAGGAAGAGGAACAGCGGCGCGTCCGCTTTGCCCCTTAAATTCTGACTCTGGGAATGACCGTTTTGCAGGTTATCCAAAAGGAAGAGGAGGAGCGGGAAAAAAGGAGGAGGAGGAGGAGCGGTGCGACCGCTTTGCCCCTTCAGCTTCTTGGCCCCCTTTCAGTTTTGCAGCTGCCATTGTCATCTCAGGGGCCGCAGCGACGCCTTGCGCGGGCCCAGTGCGAGCGCGACAAGAGGCTCACGAGGCCATCGGAGGTTGCCATCCAGGGATTCGAACGCATTTGCCCTCCCTCCTCCTTCTCCTTAACCTCCCCTCCCCCGTTGGAGCGCAACGTTCTGGGCGTGATTGAATGCGAAAGTTCTGCAGCGGCCAGACCGCTGCACTGTGTTACTTGCAATGTAAAAGCGGTCTGCCGCTGCGGAAAGTCAGGAGAGAAAGGAAGAGAAGCAAGCTGGTTTGTGATTTTTTTTAGAATTTGCCATTTTTTCATTTTCACTATTTTTCCACTATTTTTCACTATTCTTATTATTTTCACTATTTAACACTATTGTTTTCATTTTTCATTATTGTTTATTATTTTTCTTATTTTTAAAGTGCATGTTGATACGATCCTATAGTGCACAATCGATATATTTAGTGTTTTATAGTATCCGCACCCATCTAAGCGGGGCCGATGCCGCTTCGCTGGAGCGATGGGAAGCTGACCTGGCGCGAGCCGGAGGCTGCCCGATCCCGGCCGACGTCTTCAGGCCCCGCTGCCCCAGGTGCCACCGGAGTCCGTGGAAGGACGCCGTCAAGCACTGGGGCCAGCGCGCGGTCTGGGTCGGCCCTCGGCGCGGAGCCACCAGATCGAGAACGGCGACGCGCTGCTAGGGCGGCCAGCCGGCGGGCCGCCGCTGGCCACGACCCCGGCGACAGGTTTCTGGAGCGCAAGACCGTCGGGAAGGGGACGCTCCTCAACTACGAGTCGTGCTCCGCGGACTTCGTCCGCTGGGCCAGCCAGCAGGCCCCGCCCCGCGCGCTGGCTCCTCTTGAGCAGCTAGACGCCAGCCTCTCCGCGTACTTTGACTTTCTCTTTTTCGACGGCTGCGAGCCGTGGGCTGGACGGCATACCTTGTTCGGCTACGCGCACTTGCACGGCGTCGTTGCGCCCTCGCGCAACCTGCCGCATGCCGCGAAGGCCCTGGCTGGCTGGGTGAAAGCCTGCCCAGAGCTCAGCCGCGACCCGTGCCCTTGGGAGGTGTTCGCCGCGATCGCTGACCACTGGCTCGAGTTAGGCACGACCGAGTCCATCCTCGCCGCAGCCTGCGGCGCCTTGCAGTTCGACACCTACCTCCGTCCGGCGGCTGCGCTCAACCTGTCCCTCGAGCACGTGGTGTTGCCCTCGGGCAGGGCTGGCGACCGCTATGACAAGGTGGCGCTGATCGTGGCCCCCTCAAGTGGCACGGCACCTCGGCCTAGCAAGAATCAGCAGTTCGACGACGCCGTGATGGTTGGGTCTCTCGACCGTTCTCGTGGATGGCTTCGGCAACTTGTTCGACAGCTAGTCGCCAGAGCCAGAGCGCGTCGGGTCCAGCGCCTGTTCAACGAGCTCCCGCTGTCCACCTACGAGCGCCTTTTCCGCGAGGCCAGCCGCCAACTAGGGCTGGCAGCGCGGAAAGTGTCGCCGCGCACCCTGCGGCACGGCGGCCCCTCCCCCGACTACCTGAACGGCCTCGCCACGCTTCCGGCGCTGAAGAAGCGCGGCGGCTGGCTCAGCGACCGCTCCGTGGCGCGGTGCGGCAAAGGTCGGCTCCCGAGGCAAGTCAGCCGCCTCTCTCCTGAGCAGCAGCGGCAGTTCAAGCGCGCCGCCGATCGTCTCGAGCAGAAGCTGCTTCGAGCCACAGGGGTGCGCTTCCAGACTCGTGCTTAGTACACCCGTTTTTCTGTTCGTTCTTCTTTGTGAATTGTGCCCAACCCGCCCGCCCGTGAATCATAATATGGGTTATGGGTGGCGGCTGTTGAATCCTCCCAAATCGTCTGCTCGTCTACTCTTCGGGGCCCCCGGGAGCCTTTGAATCGTCTAGCCTCTCTGAGGCTGCAGGCGTGTTTGTATTCAGCCAGCCCTTCTTCTAGCGAGATTGCCTCGTGGAGGCGACCAGTTGCCAGATCTGAAGTGATGTGTAAAAGAGATCGGCGAGAGCTCCGGGGCTTCCTTCCTCTCTCGCCTCTCCCTCGCGCCTTCTGGTCAGGCCCTCGGGTGAAGCATCTATTCATCAGTTGCACGATTGTAGATTCGGAGTGCAGTTTCTGACCCGTGGTGACGCCTCGTGTCTCCACCGCCTGTGGGAGGGTTGCGAATGTCTTGATGCGTTCCCTCTCCTCCCCTGGCCTCCTCCATAATCGTATTGGCTCATAGTGACCCGTCCCGCCCTGCCCTGAGTAAAAAGGCAGGCTTTTTCCTTGGTGACGGCTGTTGAATCCTCCCAAATCGTCTGCTCGTCTACTCTTCGGGGCTCCCGGGAGCCTTTGAATCGTCTAGCCTCTCTGAGGCTGCAGGCGTGTTTGTATTCAGCCAGCCCTTCTTCTAGCGAGATTGCCTCGTGGAGGCGACCAGTTGCCAGATCTGGAGTGATGTGTAAAAGAGATCGGCGAGAGCTCCGGGGCTTCCCTCCTCTCTCGCCTCTCCCTCGCGCCTTCTGGTCAGGCCCTCGGGTGAAGCATCTCTCTCTCTTTCTCTCTCTCTCTCTCTCTCTCTCTCTCTCTCTCTCTCTCTCTCTCTCTCTATATATATATATGTAGGTATATATATATATATATATAGGATATAAGTCCGCGGGCCCGAAACAGGCGCCCCGATTCTCCATTGGGGGACCGGGGGGCTCCAGGTGCCCTGCCGGGGTGTCGGCGGTCCTTAGGATCGCCCGGAGACGGCCCCCGGATCGCCGACACTGGAGTATGCAGACCGCGAGAACGACCAGTCACAGCCAAAGCTTACCCCAGAATTTGCCGTTGACCGCCCAGGAGGCTTCCAAGACGCCCCAAGAAACCTCCAAGATGCCTCCCAAGCAGCCCCAGGGAACAAAATCATTGATTCTCCGAAGGTTTTGGAGAATTCTCAAGTTCTCGCTTTTTCAGTTCCCCGACGCTCCGCGACGGCCCAAGAGGTCTTATTGTCCGCTCCAAGACAGCCCCAAAGGTCTTGAAGACGGCCCCGAGATGGCCCAAGAGGACCCCAAGACGTGGCCAGAG
The DNA here is from genome assembly GCA_963575745.1 of Prorocentrum cordatum. Lineage (NCBI taxonomy): Eukaryota > Dinophyceae > Prorocentrales > Prorocentraceae > Prorocentrum > Prorocentrum cordatum. Next base: position 8,010 of record CAUYUJ010020719.1, read on the forward strand.
GCGCCCAAGACGGCCCGAGATGGCCCCAAGACGGCCCCAAGGGGGGGCCCGAAAGACTCTCAGGAGGCCCCAGGACTGCCCCCGACAGGCCGCAAGAGGCCCCCAATCAGCTCCCCACAGGGCCCAAGAGCCTCCAAGAGGCAACAATCATTGCTTTCCTACAGGTTTTTGACGGATTTGGGATTTTCCAGCCTTTTGGCACCCCGGCGCTCCAAGACGGCCCAAGAGATCCGCGGTTGTCGCAGGCAAGTTGCGGTGCTCTCACGCTTTTGTGGTGTTCGAAAGAGGAGGAGCAAGAGGAGGAGAGGGACTGCGACGACGGGGAAGGAGGATAGGGAGGAAGCATACCTCTTACACGCCACGTGGAGGCAGCGACGCCTTCGCAGGCATGTGCTCGCCACAACTCGTCTCTCGTCGTCGTCGCTCGTCGTCGTCGTCGCTCGTCGTCGGTCGTCGTCGCTCGTCGGCCGTCGTCGCTCGTCGTCGCCGCCGTCGTCGTCGTCGTTGGCGTCGTCGTCGTCATCATCGTTGTCGTTGCTCGTCGTCGCTCACCGTCTCTCGTCGTCGTTGAACGCGGTCGAAGGCCGTCGAGGGCCTCCAGGGGCCTTTGGAGGCCTTCGGTTGACCTCCCGAGGGCCTCGGGAGGCCTCCAGAGGCCTCCGGAGGCTCCCGGAGGCCTCGGGAGACGGCCAGAGACCTCCGGAGACTTCCGGAGAACTCTGGAGGCGTCGTTCGTCGTCGTCGCCGTCGCGTCGTCGTCGTCGTCGTCCGTCGTCGTCGTCGTCGTCGTCGTCGTCGTCGTCGTCGTCGTCGTCATCGTCGGTCGTCGTCTTCGTCCTTTTCGTCGTCGGTCGTCGTCGGCGACGACGTCGACGTCGGGGTAGTCGGCGTCGTCGTCGTCGCCTTCGTTGTCGTCGGCGTCGTCGTCGTCGTTGTCGTCGTCGTCGCCGTCGTCGTCCGTCGTCGGTCGTCGTCGTCGTCGGTCGTCGCTATCGTCGTCTTCGTCGTCGGTCGTCGGCGTCGGCGTCGCCGTCGTCGCCGCTCGTCGCTCGTCGCTCGTCGCTTGTCGTCGTCGTGCGCGCGGACGCTGCGGTGGTGCTGAAACCACATTGCCGGGGGGGGGCTTTACGTTATGCCCCCCCGCCCCTCCCCCCATAACGCCCTTTATCGCCGCGAATGAAGGGACAGGATTTTATGACCTCCGGCCCATATTCCCTTGGCTCTTTCGCCGGATTTCCCGTCCCTGCGCTATCCGATCTCCTTTTTCCCTGACGTGTCGGGCTCGTTTCAATCTCTTGCGTTCGATCGCAATGTTGTGTTTTGCATTGCATGTGTACTGTTGGTTGATGCTTCGCAGCGCATTGCATGTGTACTGCTGGTTTTTCCCGGCGGAGCCGGGTGGAATTCCGTGCCCGCCGGCTGACTGATGACTGACTGACTGAACGCCAGGGGACAGCTCGGGAGACACATTTCAAACCGCCCGCGGGAGCGCAACCCGGCGGCGGAACCGCAACCGCGACCGGGCGACACATTTCAAAGCGCCCGCGGGAGCGCGCAACCGCAACCGCAACCGCAACCGCAACCGGGCGACACATTTCAAAGCGCCCGTGGGCGCGCAACCGCAACCGCAACCGGGCGACACATTTCAAAGCGCCCGCGGGAGCGCGCAACCGCAACCGCAACCGCAACCGGGCGACACATTTCAAAGCGCCCGCGGGCGCGCAACCGCAAACCAACACCGCGCCGGGGGCGACGCATGTCAAGCTCCCGCGGGAGCGCGACAACCCGCAACCGCAACCAGCAACCGGCGCACCGGTCAAAGCGCCCGCGGCGTCGTAAAAACCGCAAACCCAACCGGGCGACACATTTCAAAGCGCCCGCGGAGCGCGCAATCGCAATCGCAACCACAACCAGGCTTACCTTTCAAGCGCCCTCGGGCGCGCAAACCGCAACCGCAACCGGGCGACCATTTCAAAGCGCCCGCGGAAGCGCGCAACCGGAACGCGACCGCAACGGGGCGACACATTTTCAAAGCGCCCGCGGGAGCGCCCAAAACCGCAACCCAACAACCGCACAAACCGGGCGACACATTTCAAAGCGCCCACGGGCGCGCAAACGCAACCCAACAACCGCAACCGGGCGACACATTTCAAAAGCGCCCGCGGGAGCGCGCAACCGCAACCGCAACCGCAACCGGGCGACACATTTCAAAGCGCCCGCGGGCGCGCAACCGCAACCGCAACCGGGCGACAAATTTCAAAGCGCCCGCGGGAGCGCGCAACCGCAACCGCAACCGCAACCGGGCGACACATTTCAAAGCGCCCGCGGGCGCAACAGCAACCGCGACCGGGCGACAAATTTCAACCCGCCCGCGGGAGGGCGCAACCGCAACCGCAACCGCAACCGGGCGACACATTTCAAAGCGCCCGCGGGAGCGCGCAAACCGCAACCGCAACCGGGCGACACATTTCAAAAACGCCCGCGGGACGCGCAACCGCAACCGCAACGGCAACCGGGCGACATATTGCAAAAGCGCCCGCGGGAGCGCGCAACCGCAACCGCAACCGCCAACCGGGCGACACCGTTTCAAGCGCCCGCGGGCGCGCAAACCGCAACCGCAACCGGGCGACAAATTTCAAAGCGCCCGCGGGAGCGCGCAACCGCAACTGCAACCGCAACCGGGCGACACATTTCAAAGCGCCCGCGGGCGCGCAACCGCAACCGCAACCGGCGACACATTTCAAAGCGCCCGCGGGAGCGCGCAACCGCAACCGCAACCGCAACCGGGCGACACATTTCAAAGCGCCCGCGGGCGCAACCGCAACCGCAACCGGGCGACACATTTCAAAGCGCCCGCGGGAGCGCGCAACCGCAACCGCAACCGCAACCGGGCGACACATTTTGGAGGGGGCGAACTGGGCCATCCAGGGGGTGGATGAACAAGTGGGCCGTTCATCGGGTGGATGGAAGCGCGGTGGTGCGAGAAATCACAGCTGGGATTGCGGATGGCTCGGCCGTCCACTTTCACCTCGTCCCTCAACCATCTTTGCTGGAATCAGCTCCTGCCAGCTAGACAGCCCTGGGCCCTCTCGACTGTCTCCACTTCTCTTGCGTATTTAATGGTCCCACTGGCTTTCGATCTCTTCTCCCTTCATGTTTTCTCAGTGTCCTCCACACCTGTACTGCTGCCCTTCTAGACGCGGTGCACTCGCCTCGACGTTGGGTTGTCAAAAAAAGGGGGAGGAGGAGGGGAGGAGGAGGAGAAGGAGGAGAAGGAGGAGGAGGGAGAGGTGATAATGGGATGAATGAGGGAGGAGGAGGAAAAGGAGGTTCATAAGGATGAGCATGGAGGACGATGAGGGAGGAGGGCGGGAGCAGGATTGCGGAGGATGATGGAGGAGGAAGGAGGGGGGGCGGAAGGATGAGGACATGTGAGGAGGAGGAGGAGGAGGAGGAGGAGGAGGACGACGACGACGCGGGGCGAAAAGGGAGAAAAGGGACGACGAGGTGCGGGGCGAGAGGGCAGGAATGCTGGCGGGAGGGAGGGAGGGAGGGAGGCATGGGAGCAGGAGAAGGGGAGGGAGAGGCGGGGTGGTTTGGGATCGGTGCAAGGGCGCCCTGGGTCGCGGGAGCCAAGGCGGCCAGGCGCGCGAGTACCCTTCCCCCGAGGCGCGGAACGCCTTTCCGAGGGAGCTCTGGGAAGGGGTTCCATGAGCCGGGTGGATGGCCCACTTGGGGCCTCGGAGCATCAGCCGGACGGATGGCCCACTTGGGGCCCTGGACCGGTGCAGGGGTACTGGGTGCCCCGGTGTGATGTTCCATGAGCCGGGTGGATGGCCCACTTGGGGCCTGGGGCGGCGAGGGGGTTGCGCGCAGGGCGTGCGAGGGTCGGGGGCGTGCATGAGCCGGATGGATGGCCCACTTGGGGCCTCGGGGGGGGCGGCCTCCAGGAGCCGGGTGGATGGCCCACTTGGGGCCTCGGAGCATCAGCCGGACGGATGGCCCACTTGGGGCCTGCATTCGGCCTCCGCGGAACAGCGTTCGGGAAGGGCTGCGCGCCTTCCCGGAACAGCGTTCGGGAAGGGCTGGCGGCGGAGGGAATGGGGAGGGGTGGGAGCGGGAGAGCACGAGGTTGGAAGAAAGGGGCAAATGGAGGGAGGGAAGGGGAAGGGGACGGGGGAAGGCGAAATAGGACAGGGGAGCTGGGGGAAGGGAGGGGGAGGGGGGGGGGGAGGGATGAGGGAGGCAGAGTGCGAGAGAAAATGGGCGCGGTTGGCAGATGTAAGTAGCGGGCTAGCATCAGTGAGGCGCTGAACGACACTGGTGTGGGACGCGGGGCGACGACGACGACGACGACGACGACGCGGGGCGAAAAGGGGAGTGAAGGGAGAAAAGGGGAGGTGGCGGCGGAGGGGGCAAGGGGCTGCGCGGTGGGCGGAGGCAGGGGGAGGGCCAGCACGGGAGCGTGCACGGGGCAGACCAGGCGAAGTGGCCACTTCGGCGCCACAGAAAGGGCGCGGCGGTCGACGGGCACACCTAGGACGAGAAGGAGAGAGGGTGGCAGAACAGCAATTCCAAGGCTGCCCCTCGCAGACAATTTGGCTTCACTCGTGCGGCCTGATCCCGCTTCGAGGTGTCTCCATGTCGACGCGGTAGCGGGCCGTGGGCCGAGGCGACCGAACTGCTCCGAACGCTGGGCGGAAAGGCGTTCCAGAAATCTTGGAACGCCTCCCCGAAAGCCGTTCCATGCACCCTTTCGACGGCCCACCTTCTGGATGGCCCTGTTCGCCCCGCCTAAACATTTCAAAGCGCCCGCGGGCGCGCAACCGCAACCGCAACCGGGCGACGCATTTCAAAGCGCCCGCGGGAGCGCGCAACCGCAACCGCAACCGCAAGCGGGCGACACATTTCAAAGCGCCCGCGGGCGCGCAACCGCAACCCAACAACCGCAACCGGGCGACGCATTTCAAAGCGCCCGCGGGAGCGCGCAACCGCAACCGCAACCGCAACCGGGCGACACATTTCAAAACGCCCGCGGGCGCGCAACCGCAACCCAACCGGGCGACACATTTCAAAGCGCCCGCGGGAGCGCGCAACCGCAACCGCAACCGGGCGACACATTTCAAAGCGCCCGCGGGCGCGCAAACCGCAACCGCAACCGGCGACGCATTTCAAAGTGCAACCGCAACCGGGCGCACATTTCAAAGCGCCCGCGGAAAACCGCAACCGCGACCGGCGGCAGCGCGCAACCGCAACCGCAACCGCAACCGGGCGACACATTTCAAAGCGCCCGCGGGAGCGCGCAACCGCAACCGCAACCGGGCGACACATTTCAAAGCGCCCGCGGGAGCGCGCAACCGCAACCGCAACCGCAACCGGGCGACACATTTCAAAGCGCCCGCGGGAGCGCGCAACCGCAACCCAACAACCGCAACCGGGCGACACATGTCAAAGCGCCCGCGGGAGCGCGCAACCGCAACCGCAACCGCAACCGGGCGACACATTTCAAAGCGCCCGCGGGAGCGCGCAACCGCAACCCAACAACCGCAACCGGGCGACGCATTTCAAAGCGCCCGCGGGGGCGCGCAACCGCAACCGCAACCGCAACCGGGCGACGCATTTCAAAGCGCCCGCGGGCGCGGAGGCCGAGGAGGACGAGGAGGAGGAGGAGGAGGAGGAGGACAATGAGGGGGTGGAAATGGATGCCGAGGAGGAGGGGGACGACGACGACGACGACGACGACGACGACCAGGACGACGACGACGACGACGACGACGAGGGCGAGGAAGACTGAGCAACAGCAGGGGGATGGGCTGGGGGGGGGCAGGGGGCGGGGGACGACAAGGAGAAGAAGGAGGAGCCACTGGGCGGAGGGCCCGACGACGAGCCCCCGCGTGGCCCGCGGTTTTCCGCCGGGACATTGCAGCGGGAAATCCCTATTCCACGCTGCTGCCTTTGATTCTTTGCTAGCTGTTCCTTGAACAGTTTTTGCGCTTCTTTGCGTTACGATGGTTTTTGTGACTCTCGTTCAATATGACAATGCGTCTTGCTTTTTCACTGTCAATGCAAAGCGCCCAATTCATTTCGCGACTTTGCACTGCTTTGTATTTTGTCACGTTGAAGATGCCTGGGCGTACCTCTGACGGTAATGCTCTGTCCGCCTTCGTGCTTCTGCTTCATCTCAGGGCCACTTTATGCTTGGCTATGTGCGTGCAGGCATACAGGTTTGAACTTGTCAAGAGTGGGTGCTTGCGTGAACCTAAGCGCGCGAAGCGCGCGCATGATTCTCTCTCTCTCTCTCTCTCTCTCTCTCTCTCTCTCTCTCTCTCTCTCTCTCTCTCTCTCTCTCTCTCTCTATATATATATCTTTCTTTCGCTCTCTCTCTCTCTTTCTCTCTCTCTATATATGTCTCTGTTTCCTTCCCCTCCTCCTCCTCCTCCTCCCCTTGCGCCGGCAGGTTGATTCAGTAATTTTGGCGCGGCTGAGTAAGTGCAGACACCTCCCCTGACCCAGGCAAAGGCTCCCGGGGTCGCTATTAGCTCGACGCAGTGTCATGGCAGGACCTGCACAATTCCTTTCACGCGCCCGGTAGGCCAGCGGCAGTGCGAAAGAAAAGAAAGAAGATCCTTCGCGCCTTCACTGTGGGAGTTGGGCCCCCACACCCAGCTCATTTCACTTCAGGGGCCATCGAACCTGCCTCCAGCGAGGCAGTCGGCGCCCTTCTCCCGCTATTCCCGTCCAGGGCGAGCCGATAGCGGCCCTGCGACAACAACCCTCATTGTGCTGCCGCCGACGCAGCCGCCTGTCCTCCGTGGACCTCGTCGCCCCACGTGGGCGTGCGGGCGCTGCTCGGCGAGCGCAAAATGGGCGTGCCGCATCAGGTGCGCCTGCGGCAATGAGGCGTCGAACCGCATCAAGGTCAAAGCGATCGAGCAGCAGAACATCTGGAAGGCCAAGGCCCAAGCGAGGCAGGCTTTCGCTTGGTGGCGGTCGCCGCCCGCAGACGCCCGGCAGCGATGACCTTGGGAAGCGGATGGCAGCCCACGACCGCAGACGCGCTCCGCGCGGGACAAGGCACTGAGCCGACGGCTGACAGGCCGAGGTTCACCCATGCTCTTTGGGCGGCTGCGCCCGATGCCAAGGCCGCCGCTGAGCCGAAGGCCGACGACACAGACGATGACACACGAGCCAAATATGCAGCAGAGCTTGCCAGTTTCGAGGTTTCGCTCAAGACATTACCGACTGGAGACGCTGGAGCAGACCTCCGCACGCAGATTCAGGGCAAGATCGATCACATCAAGCAGCTGCAAAAAAGTCTACGACCTCCAACCGTCGCACACCGTCGTGCGGCGCAGGATCTGCAGAAAGCTAGGCAAGCGCAGATTCGCATCGATAAAGAGATCACAGAGAAAGAGGGGCAGCTCACGAAGCTGCGCGAGAGCCCCGAAAGCAAACGCACCGCTCTCGAGGCAAATCAGTAGGATATCGTCGCCTTGCAGCGCGAGTCCGGCTCCACAGCAGCGACTGTCGGTGGCAAGTCCCCTGGCACAGTCGCAGGTGTCTCTCCTGATGCGTTCGATGTCAAGGCGGAAGAAGTTGATGATCAGGACCTCCAGGCTTTCCTCCAATCGCTTCTACGGGGCAAGCTCCGTGAGGCGCCGGCTGTGAATGGCCCCGTCAAGTCCGAGCCCATGGAAACTGAGGAGTCCGAGCCTGATCCTGCCGCTGGTCCTCGTGGCCATGGTCGCGCACATGCTGACAAGCCTGCCGACGGACCAGTCGACGGAGGCGGAGTCATGCGAGGAATCGATGAGTTGGACGAGGATGAGTTGTAGCAACTATTCGAATAGGCCAAAGATGGATGAGACCAAGCCAGTTTTGTTCAAAAATACCGTGCACTTGGAAAGAAGCCCGCATGTTCCTAGTACGTTGCTTGTCTCGGGCGTGCGCCTGCTCGGTGGATCTGCCCGCAGGCCGCCTGCGGCCAAGGAGCAAGGCGTGTTCATCGAGACCTCCAATGCCAGCGGAGGCCGTGCCACGCTCAAGTCTCGCCTCACCCAGACCGCAACGATGATTCTGATGTGCCAGGAGATAGGTTTCGAGCCCGACACGCTCGGGCAGCTATACACTTGGGCTGCCAACCGCGGGTGGGAGACGCCTGCCACGCCCGCGAAGCCAAGTGATGGACCGGTTCCGTCGAGTGGCGCAGCAGTGTTTGTTCGTGATGATCTCGGACTCAGGCATCCACCAGAAGGTCTATTGATTTGTGAGCATCGGCTACAACGTGTTCTAGTTGATTCACCGGGGAGGCCTGGGCTCACCTTGATAAGCGGATCTTTGCGTGACTCAACAGGTGCCGCGGGAATCAACGCTGACATGCTCGCGGCTGCTGGGGAGATATTTGCGAGGACGGCGACGCCCGGCATCGTCGGGGGCGACTGGAACATGACGGACGGCTCGCGACCTCGAGGGCTCTGATTTTCCCAGATTGGCGATTGTCGCGCTCGCGGTGCCCGAACAGATCACGTTCAGAGGTGGAACAGGTTCGTCTACTATAGATTTCCTTGGGCTCAATGACGCTGCTCTTCGAGGATACCGAGGCGCCATGGCAGTAATGGCGTGGCACAGGAGATCTTATAGACCTGTTCAGTCACGATTGGTGGACAACGGATATGACATACAACGCTACGTATACTCGGCCACGCAGAAGTTGCCGTCGGTGGCCCCGCCTGGCCCAATGGTGCGCCCAGTTGATTGGTCTGTACACGCTGCTCTCGCTAATTCTGCAGTTGCTCTTGCTCAAGACGATGCAGCTGACCCTGCAGTTGCGTGGGCTCCCACCGCGCGAGTGCGCGGTGATTTGCGGTGGCAGTGGCAGAATATGGTGCAGCAAACACGGGGGTCGAGTTAAAACAGGCTGGGGCGTTTGGGCGAAATTTGCAGCCGAGATGGGTCAACGCCACTTACCCCAACAACGTTGCAAGTGATATTCAGAGCATTGCGCGTGGATCGAAGTGGCTCCAGGAGTCGCTGATATTTATCTTACAGTCACACTCGAAAGATGATATGTTGGCGCAGCGTTCTGGGGAGATTTCTAATTTCATGGTCTCCGCATATTCGGGTCAGGGCCCCAGTGGCAGGCTTGACGCGACAGTCAAGCAGGCCAGGGATGAGGTCAATATCGCACCGATGGGCACTGAGAGGCCGCAGACTTTCTCGGGCAAGATTGCCGACGACGTTACGCCCGCAGCCAAGAACCAGGACAATTATTCGAATGGCAGTTGGGCAGAGCGATGCAAGATGGCAGGCAATGGAAGGGGCGCGTGCGCTACACAGGACGACTCGCGTCAGATCGATCCCCGCCCCAGCGCTGGCGCTCGGGTCTAGTCTGGCGGCCCCATTATCATCGCCCAGCAGGAAGTCGAGCTATGCCGACAGTTGTGGCGCGCCACAGACAAGGCTTCAAAGGCGTGGATTCTTGACAGGACTTCATGCTCGAAACTTTCGCCGGATGAGACCCGCAGCACGGCGAGGAGTCTCCCTGCTGGTACTGCGGTTTCTTCCGACAACTGCCACCCGAGGCACCTCGCGATGATTGGCGACGATGGGTTGGAAGTTTTGGCGGCCATATTCCAGGCCTCAATGCATTGGAGTTCTTCCGCGTCAGATCAGCTGGATTCAGATGCCGATGCTGGGCAAAGCTAGCGGAGGCAACGGGATGATATTTCTTCGCGCTGGAACCTACAGGGCACGGCAGCGAGCTCGCCGCCCTGTCACCCAGTTCACGCGCGATGCCTTTGGCCGGAAATATTGGGGAGCCAGCAAAGGCAAGTCTGCCATTGACTGTGCATGGGTGCTCGCGGCCAGGGCTAAGTCTGACCAGATTTCTCATAGGCGCGGCGTCGTCACTGTAGTTGACTACTCCAAATGCTACGAGTCGATCCCGTTGCTGACACTCAGGTATAAGTTCTTTCGACGCGCCGCGCCCACCTGCTGGCTGAAGCTGGCGACGAACGCGCGGGCGAACCCGAGGGTCATCCGCCTAGGGCGGCGCCGCGCCCAGGAGGTGCTCTCCGCCGCGTTCGGGTTGCCAGCGGGCGACGCCTACAGCGACATAGGCATCAGAGTCCACGCAGTCGACCAGCACGATATGTCGATGCTAGAAGCTCCCACGATCAATTTTCAGAACTACATAGACGACAGCGCGTTGCACAATTTTGCCAAATAGTTTGACATAGCCAGGGGGGGTGCCGTCGAAGCCGCCAGGGAGTTCATGCCACCCAGTCAAAGGCTCATTGCTGGTTTGAACCAGGACAAGATTGCCATCCTGGCTACGTCCGACTCCCTGGCCCATGCTGCGCGCGACGAGCTCGGCCCCTCCAGGAGCGCCTGCAAGTCGCCCGCCTGCCACCTCGGAGTTGGCGAAGCTGCCGGGCGACAGCGCCGAGAGAAACAGGCCCAAGTGAAGCAAGAGAAACGTCTTACCGACATGGCCAAACGAATTCGCAAGACCCGAGCCCTCCGCAAGCGTTTCAAGGGCCCCCAGGAGACCCCCTTCAAGCAAGTTCACAAACGAGGGATCGCTCCCGCTTGCAGTTTTGGGGCTGAGGTCCTGGGGCTCAGTGCTGCGGAGTGGCTCGGCCACAAAAGATTAGTAGCTAGGTGTGATACCCGGTCGCGTGCGGGTGTTTCCCTGTCCGCCAAGGTTGTTGTGAACGGAGATAATAGCATTGGGCTAGCCTTGGCGCCTGCAACCCAGCGGTGTAGAATGTGCTGGAATGCTGCGACTCGCCCAGAGCTCTCTCCTATCAGTATGCCTGACTTCTGTGACTTTGGGAGCTTTCGAGGCCGTCTGAGTGCGCCGATTGGCGACAGTCCAGAGGTTCCCTTGCTAGAGCCGCGACGCGTCTCGGCCGCGCTGGTTGGCGAGCGGATGGACCTTTGAAATGGATCGACCATAGTGGGATGCACTTAGGCATTGCCTTGACCCCGCCGGCGCAGCTTGCCGACATGTTAGAGCTCGGAGTTCATTGGCAGAGAGAGCTAAGGTTCGCTCAGAAGCGAGGTCCCCCACCAGGCACGCGAGCGACTTTAGACCCGATTCGAGACCGAGTCGGGACAAAGACCCGCAAGTTTTCCAAACATCAGAAATATTTAGCCAAGGGTGCTGCCTGCCAAGGATTGTGGACCAATGCAATGATCGCGCCGAGAGGGCGGGGCACTTGCGTGACGGGCTTTGCGCTTGCGGGGAAAGGGGCGCAATCCATCACAGGCTGTGCCTGTGCCAGCTAGAAGATGTTGTAGCAGCCCGTCAACAAGCCGAGGTTCCCCCCGAATTCCTGGACATCGCCAGGGACAGCCCCCCGGAGACCATCTTTACCAGCGGAGTTTTCACATATCAGGACAGTGTGTGGCCAAGCCCTTCCGTGACGACGGAGTGCGAGGTGCTTGATGGCGGCGGCAACCCATTGAACATGGAACCCAATCAGATCGCATCTCTCACTGCCGCTGCGCCTCTTCGTCTAGCCTCAGACGGATCGCGTAGTAAGCAGTTGCTGCGACCACCTCCTGGGCGATCGCAGTGCGCCCAGATGCTGGAGATGAGCCCGTCGCGGTCATGAACGGGATAGTCCCAGGCCAGCTTCCCCGGACTCCAGCGACGGATGAACACGTTGCCATCGCTCTTCGTAGTCAAGTGGCGGCACGAGAGGCCCAGCTCGCATCCGATTGTCTAGCGGCGGTCAGAGCCTGTCAGCAGCAGGTCTCGCGCCAGATCAGTGTTTCTAGCAAGCTTGATCGCATCGGACAATTCGCCCTCCTGCTGGACGGGGGCGCCCTTCATGGAGTCCATCTGGCACGTCAAAACGCACCGCTCAGAAGGGGTCCTCGATGATCTGGAGGGCACTGAAAGGATATGCGCACATGCGAACTCGGCTGTGGATAAGCAGGCGGAAGTTGCCCCAGATACCCACCCGAGCCCTTCGACCCAGTTTTTAGCTGATTTGGATTTGGCGGCCAAAAGGGCCTCGTGGTTCCAGAAAGTTGCCGCGGGGGTCCTGCCCCTTTGTCAGAATGATGTGCGGTGGAAAAAAGGCCACCCAAGACGTTTGCCACTAGGTCTCGGCGTTCTGTATCCTGACATGAATGGCAGCTCGGCGAGTTAGGCGTACAGTGCAGATGTTGCCTGGCTTGGTTGAAGGCCCACGCGAGCAGCTGCACATGAACGGCTGCCCAGGCGTGCTGAAGGTGATAGCGAAAATGCTCTCTGATCCCAAGGGGCATGGCCTCGTCGCCTGGGCTGGATCGACGACTCGAGACGCTGTGGAGGGTTCCTCGTCGTCGTCGTGTCGTCCTGCGTCCCGAGAGCAAAATGTCGTTTGTTTGAATTCTGGAGGGTGGTCCCAAGGACGAGCTCGAAAGCCCGGCCGCCGTTGCGAGCCGCCGACGAGAAGGGGTCCCGAGGTCCCCGGGAGGCCCCGCCAGGGCAAGTGCCCAAACCGTCGTGTGCAGGCGCAAGACTGTGCCTCTCTCGAGGCTGGCGGAGTCGACGTCAGACCCCAGGACCTCGAGCGCCCCCTCCGTTGTTCGGACTCGTTTTTCGGCCTCGGACTCGCCCCCCCTCCTATGAGCAACGTATGTCGGCATTCGTGGAACGAATCCGACTCAAAGAGCAGGGTTCGACCGCTCGCTCTCGAGGATAAGTTTTGTTGGGCCTCCACGGTCGGCCTGTCGGCCCAACTCCAGAGCGACCCTTCCCCACTTTTGTTCTGTTAGTTGATACTGCTGTGCGCTTCCCCCAGGGGCATCCCATTCCAGCCCATTCCATTCCACTCCTCCTCCTCATCATCATCCTCCTCCCCTTCCTGCTCCTCCTGCTCCTCATCTTATTCAGGTCCCTCTTCCTCCCTATCCTCCTCCTCCTCGTCGTCCTCCTCCTCCTCCTTCTCCTCCTCCTCTTCCTACTCTTCCTCCTCCTCCTCCTCCTCTTCCTCCTCCTCCTCCTCCTTTTCCTCCCCTTCCTCCTCCTCCTCCTCCTCCTCCTCCTCCTCCTTTTCCTCCCCCTCCTTCTCTTCCTCCTCCTCCTCCTCCGCCTCCTCCCCTCCTCTTCCTCCTCCTCCTCCCTCTCCTATCCTCCTCCTCCTCCTCCTCCTCCCTCCTGCCTCTCGCCTCCTCCTCCTCCTCCTCCTCCTTCTCCTCCTCCTCTTCCTCTTCCTCTTCCTCGCCTCCTCCCTCCTCCTCCTCCTCCTCCTGCCTCCTCCTCGTCCTCCTCCCCTCCTCCTCTCCTCCTCCTCCTCTTCCTCTTTCCTCGCCTCCTCCTCCTCCTCCTCCTCCTCCTCCTCCTCCTCATCATCATCATCATCATCAGCATCATCATCGTCCTCATCCTCATCACCATCTTCATCATCATCATCATCATCATCATCATCATCAGCATCAGCATCAGCATCATCATCATCACACTCACCACGGCCACCACCATCATCATCAGCAGCATCGCCATCATCATCATCATCATCATCCTCATCATCATTATTATTATTACTTTTTTATTAGTATTGTTATTATCTTTATTATTATTATCAGTATTTTTTTATCATCATTATTATCATTATTATTAATATTGGTAGTATTATTATTATTATTATCATTATTAATATTATTACTACTATTATTATTTTCACCATCATCATTATTATCATTATTACCATCATTATCATCATCATCATCATCATCATCATCATCATCATCATCAACATCATCATCATCATCATCAGCAGCAGCAGCAGCAGCAGCAGCAGCATCAGCATCATCATCATCATCTTTCCCCTCCTCCTCTTCATCCTCCTCCTGCTCATCCTCATCCTCCTCCTCGGTCTCTTTCTCCGCCCTCGCCTCGCCTCCTCCTCCTCTTCCTCCTCTTCCTTCTCCTCCTCATCCTCTTCCTCCTCATCCTCCTCCTCCTCCTCGTCCTCGTTCCCCCCCTCATCCTGGTTTGCGGTTGTCCCTGTTGCACGGTTGTGGTGCTCTTTTGTGGGTTTCCACGGTGACAGCTGCGCAGGGGCAGCCCCCGTGGGTCTCTTGGGCGCGGGGGCGGATCTGGAAAGCCAGTCCGCCCCGACTGTTGCTCACCCCCCCCTCTCGCGGGGTGGAGGCGTGGTGCTGCTGCGGCATGGTGTGCAACTACACCTGGCCCATGCACCGCGCCAAGCGTCGGCAACAGTTGTTGTCGCTATGGCGCCGCTTCTCTGTTCGCAACGCCGTCCAGTGAAGCTCAGCTCGCTATGGCGAGCTCTCCCTGTCAGGTTCCACGCGCGTTCCTGGCGAGGGAGCCTGCTGGTGTCGCCGCCTCCGTCATCAGCAGAATCTGAGCAGCCTGCTCCAGCGCCAGCAG
>CAUYUJ010020719.1:22502-30002 GCA_963575745.1 Prorocentrum cordatum
CCGAGAGCCCGCGAGATGAGGCCACAAGGGCCGAGACGCCGCGGTGCTCCTCCGAGCGGAGCAGAAGCCGTCCGTGCTCGTCTGGAGAAAGGCTTTCCTATCCCTCGTCTTCCCCCGCGCTGCCTCGTCTGCAAGGTATGCGGTAATTCGGTTCCTTCGGCGATGGCGCGCCGGCGACGCCGGCGACGGCGTTCAAGGTTGAACTCTGCGACGCGGAGGCACCGAGTGACGCGGTACAGTGGGGGCGTGCATCAAGAAACCATTTGCTTTTCGTCAGGGTATTCTGGATTTCTTCGCTCCCCGCGCTGCCGGGTGACTTCCCGCAGCCGTTGAAGAACTTGTTCAACGGCTTCTTAGAACGCAGCAGCTTCTTAGAAGCTGCTGCGTTCAGGGTGATCCGGTATTCCCCTCAGGTGCACCTTGCGCGCGGGTTTTTAGGTTTGGGTTTAGCACAGCACTGCACATCACAGCACAGCACAGCACCTCTGGACACCATAAAGGGGTGCGCGGATGTCTCGAAGCGGCGTTGGGCAGCTCTCCAGATTTCTCTGCAGCATGACTGTCACCCACCCACAAAAACATATGCTCAAACACAGTTGCTGCGTGCCCTCCCTGTCGCAGTGTCTGCAGCCTCAACTTCGGCGAAGCCTCTTGCCCAGAGGGGGGCATGCCGACCCTTCGGCCACAGAGTATGGTCATGCAGTTTTGTGACGCCAGCACGGGGTGCACTCGATGAGTACAACGAGAGAGCGGCCGAGGAGGAGGAATATTCGTTGGAGGAGGAGGAGGATATGGCAGAGGAACGCGGAAGTAATGAGGGTGAGTGGATGGACGAGGTTTCAGACGCTCTGGCCCCTGCCCTGAAGAACTGGGTGAGCGAAAGCTCGCAGCACCAGTACGATCGCATCATCTTCAACCAGAGGAAGAGCGACCGCGCCAAAGGCGCGTGGCAGATCGCCGGCCACGGTTGGAATCGCGCATTGAAGCCGCAGCGTCCGATCCGCCGTGGAAGGCAGCAGGTAAACGAACAGACCTTTGAGTGACAGAAGGGGCTCTCTAATCTTGGCCGTGGAGCGTTGCGTTCGCAGAGCTGTCAGGCGCCCGGCTCCGCCCAACTTCCGTGCCGAGGCTGCCTGGAATGTCAGGTGCCAGGCCTTTAGTGCAGGGCACCACGCAGCTGGTTCGAGGGCTTCGGATCGGACCGGGCTAAAACAAGGATAGATCGTTCCAGAGCGTTCTGGAGCGTTCTCAGAACGTTCCAGGACGCTCTGAGAAGGCGGCGGCGCCCGAGACATCCTGCAGAACCGCTGGATCTCCGGGATTCTCGATGTGTCCCCACCCGATTTGATTCTCGTCCTGGCGGCGTTTTGCAGGGGCACCTCTGGCTCTGGAGGGGGGCCCCTCCATTGCTCTGGTCCTCGTCCTGGCTGCTAGGCAGGTAAGGCTAGCGCCGTCCGCCCTGGAACTCTGCCAGGACTGTGGGCTACGGCTACGCTACGCATACCCATCTAGCCTGCGGTCCGTTGTTTCGGCTGGCCCGACTCAACAAATCAGGCTGGAGTTCTGGTGGCAAGCAGCACTAGGTAGGCAAGACTAGCGCCGTCCGCACTGGAACTCTGCTAGGACTGTGGGCTACGGCTATGCTGCGCATACTCATCTAGCCTGCGGTCCGTTGTTTCGGCTTGCCCGACTCAACACATAAGCCTTGAGTTCTGGTAGCACGCCGCACTAGGTAGGCAAGAAATTGGGAACTCTGTTAGGGCCCCGGGCTAAGGCCCTTGAGTTTGCGTGACCCTAAAAGTTTTAGAGTCATTCTCCAGTCGCCATCAACAACCAAGGCTGGAGTTCTGGCAGAAAGCCGCACTAGGCAGGTAAGGCTAGTGACGTCCGCACTGGAACTCTGCCAGGACTGTGGGCTACGGCTATGCTACGCATACCCATCTAGCCTGCGGTCCGTTGTTTCGGCTGGCCCGACAACAAATCAGGCTGGAGTTCTGGTGGCAAGCAGTACTCGGTAGGCAAGATTAGTGCCGTCCGCACTGGAACACTGCTAGGACGGTGGGCTACGGCTATGCTGCGCATACCCATCTAGCCTGCGGTCCGTTGTTTCGGCTTGCCCGACTCAACACATAAGCCTTGAGTTCTGGTAGCACGCCGCACTAGGTAGGCAAGATATTGCCAACACTAGGGGGATCCATGTAGGGTGGGTCCAGATTGCTAAGGCGTCGCCACCAACGAAGCGCCCCCGTCCCCACATCCCTTTTCTAACCCAAGCCAGTCCCAACCCTACCGCCCAGCTCTCCAAAGGCCGGACGCCATCCTGCCTCCTCGTTCTCCCCCGCCTCGTCTGCCCCCCCTTCCCCCTTCCGTTCCCGCCGGCTCCCAGTGCCCCCCCCCCCATTGCGCTCTCCTCTCTACCTCCTCCTCCCCCGTCCCAGGGCTGGTAGCCCAAGCTTGCTTTCGATGTGGGGCTGCTAGCCAGGGCGGGACCTCGCTAGCACCCCCCATAAACAGGCTGCGAAGTGGTGTCTCCCCAAGCAATGGGTGTCCCCCGTTGGCAGTCCCAAATGCGGCCAACGGCCCCGAGGGACTGCTCAATGGCGGCCCGCTCGCAGACCTGGCAGTTTGGTCAGTGATCCTCCTCCTCCTCATCCTGGTCATCGTATGTTCATCCTCCTCCTCCTCCTCCTCCTCCTCCTCCTCCTCCTCCTCTTCCTCCTCACCCTCCGCTTCCTCCTCTTCCTCCTCCTCCTCCTCCTCCTCCTCCTCCCTCCTCCTCCTCCTCGCCTCCTCCTCCTCCTCATGTCTCCTCCTCCCCCTCCTCCTACGTCCCTCGCCCTCTCCTCGTCCTCTTCTCCTCCTCGTCCTCCTCTTTCTCCTTCTCCCTCCTCCTCCTCCTCCTCTCCTCCTCCCCTCCTCCTCCTCCTCCTCCTCCTCCTCCTCCTCCCCTCCTTCCTCCTGCTCGCCCCTCGCCTTCCTTTTCCTCCTCCGCCTCCTCCTCCTCCTCCTCCTCCTCCTCCTCCTCCTTCCTCCTCCTCCCCCCTCCTCCTCATCCCCCTCCTCTCCCTCATCATCATCATCAGCTCATCATCATCGCATCATTCATCATCATACCATCATCAATCCTCATCATCCTCCGCATCCAATCATCATCATCAATCATCATCATCACATCATCCTCCTTCCTCATTCTTCCTCCTCCTCCTTCTCGTCATTTCCCTCCTGATCCTTCTCCTCTCCTCTCCTTCTCCTACTCCTCGCCTCCTCACTCCCCCCCCTCCTCCTCCTCCTCCTCCTCCTCCTCCTCCTCCTCCTCCTCCTCCTCCTCCTCCTTCCCCATACCTGACCCTCCTCCCTCTCCCCCTTTACCCCCTCCTCCCCCTCCTCATCCTCCCCCTCAGCCTCCTCTCCTTCCTCCTTTCCCCCCACCAAGACGCCGCCTCGCCCGAGGAGTGCGGGCGGATCTTGCTCTTCCGCGCCCAGCGGCTGCCAGAGGTCTTTCCCTCGCGCGCGAGTGCGTTTGCGCGCGGACTCGCCGCCGCCGCCTTCGTATTCGCTGTCGCCGTCGCCGTCGCCGTCGTCGCCGCCGTCGCCGTCGCCGTTGTTTTTGACGTCGTTGTCGCCGCCGCCGCCGCCGCCGTCGTCGTCGTCGTCGTTGACGTAGTCTGGCAGAGAGCGTTTGAGGGAGGAGTGATGAGAGCAGCACGGGGAACAGGACGGGGGGGGAGGAGGAGGCGGATGAAGACCAGAAGGAGGAAGTGCAGGATGAGGGGCAGGAGGGGGAGGGCCGTCCTGGGATCATCTTGGAAGCCTATTGGGCGATCGTGGGGCGATCTTTGGGAGCTCTTGGGCCGCCTCGGGCCGTCGGAAAGCCAAAAAGAAGCAAATGCCACAATCCTTCAGAACCCTACGGAAGATCACTGATTGTGGCCTCTTTGGGCCTTCCTGGAGGCAGTGTTGGAGGCCTCGTGGGCCGTCTTGGAAACCACTCCTCTTGGGCCGGCTTGGGGCCCTCTTGGGGGGCCGAATTGGGGGTTTTTGGGGCCGTTCTGGGATCATCTTGGAGGCCTCGTGGGCGATCTTCGGGTGATCTTTGCTGGCTCTTGGGCCGTCTCGGGCCGTCGGAAGGCCGACAAGAAGCAAATGCCAACATCTTGCAAACTCGAAAGCAAAATCTTCAATTTGGGCCTCTTCGGGCCTTCCTGGAGGACCTCTTGGAGGCCTCTTGGGCCGTCTTGGAGGCATCTTTGGGACCTCTGGGCCCGTCTTGGGCATCATGGAGGCCTCTTGGGGACCTCTTGGGCCGTCTGCCGTCATCTTGAGGCCGTCTTGGGCCGTCTTGGAGTCTTCTTGGGCGAACTTGGAGGCATCTTGGACTCTCTTGGGCAGTCTTCGAGGCCATCTTGGATCATCTTGGGCGAACTTGGAGGCCGTCTTGGAGGCCGTCTTGGGCCATCTTGGAGCCATCTTGGAGCCATCTGCACCAGGACAACTTGTGCAACCACATCTTCGGATGGCTGGCGGGACGGGCCGAAGCCCCAGGGGAGGGTTCTTCTGGCAAAAAAGCAAAATCAAACCGATAGGGTTAAGCACGCCAGGCACCCCTTGTGGCAAGCCAACAGGGGGCGGCGGATGACGGAAAGCGCACGCAGCGTCGCAATCCGTTAGTCGGGAGGGTAGGCACATAGGCAAACCGGGGCGCGGATCTAATGGCCCAAATTTTGTTATTTTCGGCCCAAGACGGCCCAAGGCAGCCCCAAGAGCGCCTCAGAGGCCCCAAAGACGGCCCAATACAGCTCCAAGAGCACCCAAGCGACCTCCAAGACGGCGTCGGAGAGATTCTAGGCCTCCTTGATGGGGTCGGAGTAGATGGGGTCGGAGGGGCGCGCCGCATCGCCGATGCATCGCCGATGCGGCTCGATGCGGAGCCCGACCTTCGTCACGCGGACGTCGCTGATGCATCGCCGGCGTCGCTGATGCATCGCCGATGCATCGCCGATGCGGCGCGATCCTCCGACGACCCCATCGACTCCGACCCCATCTAGGAGGCCTCTAGAGATCCAAGAGGGCCCGAAGCAGCCCGTGAGCGCTCAAAGAGAGCCCAACATGGTTTCAAGACGGCCAAGGAGGCCCCCAAGACGCCGCAGGAGACCCCAAAGGGGACCCCCGAGAGGCAAAGTTCTCCGCATGCCCTTCGGAACACGTGCGTTTTGGGCAAATTAGCTTATCATTTGGCCTTCACAGTGTCCAAGACGGCCCAGGGAGCTCCCAAGACCGCCCCAGGACGGCCTGAGAGGCCCCAGAGAGCGCTCCAAGATGGCCCGAATGGGCTCCAAGACAGCCGAAGAGAGCTTCAAGACGGCCCAAGACAGGCCCCAGAGGGTCACAAAAGGTTCCCACGAGAGCCCCAAGAGGGCCACAGGAGGTCCCCAAGGGGACCCAGGAGGGCCCCCCGAAGGCCCGAAGACGGCCCAAGCCCCAAGACGGCCCCAGAGGGTTCCGAGACGACCCAGGAGAGCTCCAAGACGGCCAAACAGAGACCCATGAGGACCCCCAGGAAGGCCCAGAAATGCAATATTCATTGACTTTCGCAGAGGTTTTTTTGTTCGATTTCTTGTATGTCGTACCAAAGCCTTAGCACCAGCAGGGCTCCAAGACACTAGCCAGAGACGTCGCGCCCTCACAGAAAAAAAACGCGCTTTCCGTGCCCATGCCACGCAGGTGACGGAAAGAGCGAGGTACGAGTGATGTTGACTTCTGGTCCCAGGGAATGGGTCCGGACCTTTGGGGGTCGCGTTATGAAAAAATCATGTTGTCGAGGGTCTGGGGATCGCGTCGCGCAAAATCCACGACGAAGGTTTTTCGCTGATTTTTTCAGTGGAGGCCCTCGCCGGGCCTGGGGACCGTCAAAGAAGGTTTCCAGAAGAGAAGCTGGTCCCGTGGAGAGGCTTGAGACTTCCGGAGGCCGCGTATTGAAAAAATGGAGACGTCGCATGTCTGGGTAGGCCAGACCGCTAGACTGGGAACGCGGTCTGTCTCTCTGCGGCGGATGGGTCCAACACCATAGCCATTTTGGCTCAAGGCTCGAAGGCCCGATTCAGACCCTTCCGGGGGATTGAAACTTCAGAAGACGTGCGCCAGCGCACTACTAAATTAGGAAGGGCGCCATGCCGACAGGGAAGGTGAAGATGTTCGACGAGGACAAAGGATTCGGGTTCATCGAGCCAGAAGACGGCGGTAATGACATTTTTGTGCACCGCAAGGTGTTCGGGTCGGACCGCGGGGCCTACCTCAACAAGGGCGATACAGTTACCTACGAGGTAGAGTGGGACGACCGCAAGGGCAAGTACTGCGCGTCCAAGTGCACCGGATTCCGCTCCGGAGGCGGCGGTGGCGGTGGCGGCGGCTACGGCGGCGGCGGTGGAGGAGGGGGGCGCGGTCGCAGCCGCAGCCGCAGCCGCGGCCGTGGTGGGGGTGGGCCTCCTGGCGGTGGGTACGGCATGCCGCCCCCGGGCTACGGGATGCCCCCGCCCGGCTACGGCGCCCCGCCTCCTGGCTACGGCGGGCCCCCGCCCGGCTACGGCGGCCCCCCGCCCGGCTACGGCGGGCCCCCGCCCGGCTACGGCGGGCCCCCGCCCGGCTACGGCGGCCCCCCGCCAGGCTACGGCAGCCCCCCGCCTGGCTGCGGCGAGCCCCCGCCCGGCTACGGCGGCCCCCCGCCCGGCTACGGCGGCCCCCCGCCCGGCTGCGGCGGGCCCCCGCCCGGCTACGGCACCCCCCCGCCCGGCTGCGGCGGGCCCCCGCACCGCGGGCCGCCCCTAGCTTACTGCAACCGCTCCACCGGCGAGACCAGCTGGGAACCGCCCGCGGCGCCCGCCGCTGGCGGCGCCCCCGGCCCCGGCGGCTACGGCGGCGCGCCGGCGCCTGGGCCTGGGCCCGGGCCGGGGCCCGCGGCCGGCCCGCCGGCGCCCGGCGGGCCGGGCGGCGGTCCGATGTTGCCGCAGGGCTGGGAGTCCGCCGCCGACCCCGCGAGCGGCAAGCCGTACTTCTTCAACCGCGCCACGGGCGAGACGCGCTGGGATCCTCCCCGGTGATCACGCTCGCCGACCATCCGTCGACTATACACGCGTGACCCTTCGCCGGAGTGACCTCTGGTGCGGGCCCACCGAGGTGCCCCCCAGCACTGGCCTGCAGAGCGGCTCGCTCACTCGAATCTGGCCCCCTCGCGCTCCCCAAAGCCGCGCACCAAAGGTCACTTCTGCCTAGGGTCACTCTTACGTGTAGCCGAATTAGGGGCAACGTCACGGGGGGGGGCTCAGGGGGATGCCTCGATTCTTAACGCAGTTGAGGGCGAGCCGAGATATTGACCTTCGGGGGGCCCCCTCGTCGCCACGGCTGGACGCAGCTCGGAAAACTGGTGTGCTTGGACCCGGGAAGGGGTCCGTGGACCGATTTTGAGCTGCCTACCGTTGTCTCGACTCGCCTTGCTCCGACCAATCG
>CAUYUJ010020719.1:35002-86484 GCA_963575745.1 Prorocentrum cordatum
TAAGGGTGGCTGGTCCCTGTGTGGCGTGGCGCCGTGAACGAAAGGGGCTGGTATGCTGCCCCTGTCCGAGGGGGCAGAAGAGGCGGCCACCATTCGAGAAATAGCTGTCGAGGGCCACTGCTTGGGCAAGCGAGGGGGATAGTAGAGTCGGAACTTGGGTGACTGCACTGGGGCCTCCAGCGAGAAACTGGGGGAGAGCGAGAGAATGTCGGGTAGGAGCGAGGGGTATGATGGTGGATAAGCCGATGACGGGGGACAGGGAGAGGGAGGGCGAGGCAAGACCAGAGAGGGAGAGAGAGAGGGAGAGAGAGAGAGAGAAAGAGAGAGGGAGAGGGAGAGAAAGGGAGCGAGACGAAGAAGTGCGGCGGTGTAGAAACTATTCGATGGGAAGTAGGCGAAGGTGTGATGCCACAATATTAAGAACATTCAGTATGCATTGGTGGCTTAAGAAGATGCCTCGCATGCGCTAACAAGAGAATGCAGATAAGATGTGGTGAGCTGTCGTGGTACATATGGAGGGTTGTGCGGGTGGCCGGGTAGCAGGGGCAGGAGGGATAGTAGCAAGAGGGATGGGAGATGGAGACGACCGGCGTTGGGGGAGGGCGCGCGCAGAGAGATAGAAGGGGGCAGGGAGCCCAGAGAGGGAGAGAGAGAGAGAGGGAGAGAGAGAGAGAGAGGGAGAGAAAGGGAGCGAGACGAAGAAGTGCGGCGGTGTAGAAACTATACGATGGGAAGTAGGCGTATGAAGATGCCACAATATTAAGAACATTCAGTATGGACTGGTGGCTTAAGAAGATCAAATAGGAAGCACGACTGTAATACTCTGCTACCCAGCGGGGGGAAATTCGTTACGTTTCCCCCCCTGGCAGACCGAAATTCGTGACATTTTCGTTGCTCCGCCCCGAGCCTACTACAAGTTTCGACTCCAAAGGGGCCCACGGAAGCGGACAAATCATGCCCCCCTTCGCTCTTGGGGAGCGCACGTGCCACGCAGGGCTCTCACCAGACGGGGATGGCCACCAAACATGCTTTCGCGCGTGCTGGGTTAATAAATCCTCTGGCGCGATTGCTCTGCCACGCATGCGTTAACAAGAGAATGCAGATAAGATGTGGTAAACTGTCGTGGTACATATGGAGGATTGTGCGGGTAGCCGGGTAGCAGGGGCAGGAGTAGCAAGAGGGATGGGAGATGGAGACGACCGGCGCCGGGGGAGGGCGCATGCAGAGAGATAGGAGGGGGCAGGGAGTTGGGAAGGAGCTCGGGTTTGGGGAGGGCGGGGGCAGGCCGACAGGAGGGTGCAGGAAACGAGGAATGAGATCTGGCGACTGACGCGATGAGTGCGCGTCGGAAGAGCAGGTGGGTCAAAACAAGCGGGAGGAATAGCGGGAGGGGCCGCTGAAAGGGGCTGGGATGCCCGCGCCTTGGTCTTCCCAGGCGGTGGTAGGGGTAGCGGGATGAGCTGGGAAGAGCAAGACAAGCAGGGTAGCACAATGGCCGAGAAGGACGGGGTAGCAGCAATGAAGGCAAGATGCAAGAAGGATTGCTGGTATCGCCCCAGCTCCCTAACCTGAGGGGTGCTTGTGAGGGTGCTCATCGGGAGTGCGAGAAGTGCACTCCCTCACCAGCGCCCCGTGCGTCCCTCACAAGAGTCGAACCCCATAGGCTGCGGGAAGCCATCGGCACGGGGAGGAAGAGGAGGAGGAGGAGGAGGAGGAGGAGGAGGAGGAGGAGGAGGAGGAGGAGGAGGAGGGGAGAGGAGGGGGAGGAGGAGGGGGAGGAGAGAGGTCTGGAGAGAGGTCTGGAAGGGGGGGGGGGCGAGGTGCTCTTGGCCTGTGTGCACCTCGCATGCGAGGTCCTCCGACCTTTTGAGAAGTTTTCTAAGCCTTCCTTGAAAGCACAGAACATGTCACAGAAGGCTGGAGGGCTTCTGAGAAGCCCCGCCGCCTTCCGAGGAGGCCTCCTCCTTATCACTCCCCCCCCCCCGCCGCCGAAGCATGGAGGAGGAGGGGGAGGCGGAGGAGGAGTACGAGGAGGCGGATGAGGAGGAGGAGGAGGAGAAGAAGGAGGAGGAGGCGGAGGAGGAGGAGGAGGAGGAGGAGGAGGAAGGTCTGGGTGGAGGTCTGGAGGGAATGCTGGAGGGGGGTCGAGGTGCTGCTGGCCTGCGTGCACCTCGCCTGCAAGGTCGAGGAGGTCCACGAGGTGACGCTGGACCGCGTGCTCGAGGCGTGCGGCGCGCAGAGGGTGCGGCGGCCGTCGCCACCGCTCTCCCTCCCCAGACATGATCGCGTCGTGAAAATATTGGGGCGGGAGGTTTTTGGCTATCTTCGGCCTCGGGGGGGCCTCGCCGGGCCTCGGGACCGTCAAGAAACAATGCGGGAAGAAAAACCGGTCCCAGGGAAAGGGTCGGGACTTCCAGGAGCACCGAATTGAAAAAATCAGGACGTCGCATGTCTGGGTCGCCGTCGCCGTCGCCGCCGCCATCGTCGCCGTCCTCCCTCTCCTCGCCTCCTCCAGCTTCCAGCTCCCGACTCCCAGCATTCGCCCCGAGAGCCAGACCTTCAGCCCCGAGGACCAGGTCTTCAGCCTCCACGGGCAAGGTACATGGCCGAGATCAATCTGCAAATTGATGCAACATTTTGGATGCAACTCCTAGGAGGTCAAATTCTCACTTCGCCCTAGTCCGAACGCTGGCTTAATCCAGCCCAGTCTCGCTCAATGCCGCTTGATCCTGCTCCATCCAGCTCAATCCCACTCAGTCCGCGGCCTGATCTGGCGTAGCAGCCCCCCAGTGGGGCTCAATGCTCCCTAATCCTTTCGACGAAGACCTCCCAGTAGCTGGTTCCCAAGAGCATGCTGTGGGATGCCAGAGCGCGGACAACGTGAACCGAGTGGGCTCCGCCCCCCCCCCCGCCGCGCAGCCCCGGAAGGGCCCCACCTTCGGCGAGCGTTTTCTCAGAGCGTTCAGGAACGCCCCTAGGGTCCCCCCCCCATCCGTTCATGTATTTCTACGCGTGAAGAATCGGATTACCAAAAGTTGGGTCCCCCCTGGGGGGCCGCTGTGGGGAGAAACATGTGAAAGTGCAGAACGGATGCACGCGGAGACTCATGTTGGAGATCCCCCCCTTCGCACCTGTATTTTTACATGTCAGCTTCTGGCCTCTGTTGGTCGACATGCTTCTTGCACGTGTAAGGAATCCGACGACCAGATGGGTCCTCGGTCGGGGGGCCCGTTTTGGTGAGAAACGCGTGAAAAACTCGTGCCACACGCATGCAGGCCGAGACGCGTCTTGAAGCCCTCCCCCTCCTCCGCACGCGTATCTCTATGTGTCCAAGTCCGGCTCCTGCTGCTCGGCACATACCTTTACGCGTATGAGATCCGACGACCAGAAATTGGGTCACCCCTTTGGGGGGCCGTTGTGGCGAGACACGTGTGAAGACACTTGCCGAACGCATGCACGCCGAGGCGCATGTTGAAGATCCTCCCTCCGAACACTTATTTTCACGTGTCAACTTCCGACGCATGTTGCTCGACATATTTTTACGTGTGAAGAATCTGGCGCCCGAAGATGGGTCCCCCACTTGGGCCCGTTGTGGCGAGAAACACGAGAAAACACATGCCGAACAGATGCATGACGAGATGCATGTTGGAGCCCCCCCCTTCCCCGCACGTGTATAATTTTGCATGCCACGTTCAGACGCCTGCTGCTCGACACCCTGGTGGCTACAGGGCCAGAGGCCTGCCAACACACAGAGAACTCTGGGCCGGAGCCCTGACCGACGAATGAAAGGGTTTTGCAAATGCTCGGCCTCGTGGGCCGTGAGCGGGATTTTTGTTCCTCCTCCAGCTCACGACGGACGACGACAGGGTTTTGCAAATCCGAGGCGGGAATTTATACATGACCACCGCCTGGAGGGTCAGTTTTCGGAGCCTCGGCAGGCGGTGGATATGGGCATATTCGGGCCCCCGGGGGCCGAAGGATATCCAGCATATCCACCGCCCGCTGCGGCACCAGGACGTCGTTTCCCAGGCGGTGGATATGGATAGATCCCCGCCTCGCAGCAAATGCTCGGCCTCGCGGGCGCTGCAGAGGCGTCGGCGGTGTACGACGGAGGGTGTTCCTGGGGACTGCAGGAGGGGCCTCGACTTCGGCGGCCCTCGCCTTCGGCGGAGGCCGGCCAGCGCAGAGTTAAGTCGGACACGTCGCTCTACAGGAGGAATACCCAAAAGTAGTGAAACAATCATCTGGGGGGGCGATTTTTCTATTATTTTACCTAACAGCGAAGACTGATAGGTTTCTAGTAGGGTCAAAAGACAGCATCATGACGCCCCAGGGGGGTCTGGGCGCGATCCGGGGGAGGATGCCGGGGACTCTTTTTTAACCAAAAGTAACGCACTTCGTGGTCTTCGAGTTCCCAGAACTCCACTCCTGGACATGATTTTGAATGCCCGGAGCCAACGGTAGGCCATTTCGTGGTCTTCGAGTTCCCAGAAGTCCATTCCTGGGCATGATTTTGAATGCCCGGAGCCAACAGTAGGCCATTTCGTGGTCTTCGAGTTCCCAGAAGTCCATTCCTGGGCATGATTTTGAATGCCTGGAGTCAACTGTAGGCCACTTCGTGTTCTCCGAGTTCCCAGAAGTCCATTCCTGGGCATGATTTTGAATGCTGAGGCAGGCTGATGCTGAGGCTGAGGCAGGCTGAGGCTGAAGCAGGCTGAGGCTGAGGCCGAGGTTGCAGGCAGACTGAGGCTGAGGCTGAAGCAGGCTGAGGCTGAGGCTGAGGCAGGCTGAGGCTGAGGCTGAGGCAGGCTGATGCTGAGGCAGGCTGAGGCTGAGGCTGAGGCTGATGCAGGCTGAGGCTGAGGCAGGCTGAGGCTGAGGCCGAGGCTGAAGGCAGACTGAGGCTGAGGCTGAAGCAGGCTGAGGCTGAGGCTGAGGCAGGCTGAGGCTGAGGCAGGCTGAGGCTGAGGCTGAGGCTGAGGCTGAGGCTGAGGCTGAGGCAGGCTGATGCAGGCTGAGGCTGAGGCAGGCTGGCTGAGGCCGAGGCTGAAGGCAGACTGAGGCTGAGGCTGAAGCAGGCTGAGGCTGAGGCTGAGGCAGGCTGAGGCTGAGGCTGAGGTGATGCAGGCAGGAGGCTGAGGCTGAGGCTGAGCAGGCTGAGGCTGAGGCTGAGGCTGAAGGCAGACTGAGGCTGAGGCTGAAGCAGGCTGAGGCTGAGGCTGAGGCTGAGTGAGGCTGAGGCAGGCTGAGGCTGAGGCTGAGGCTGAGGCTGAGGCTGAGGCTGAGGCTGAGGCTGAGGCTGAGGCTGAGCAGGCTGAGGCTGAGGCAGGCTGAGAGGCTGAGGCTGAGGCAGGCTGAGGCTGAGGCTGAGGCGAGGCTGAAGGCAGATTGAGGCTGAGGCTGAAGCAGGCTGAGGCTGAGGCTGAGGCAGGCTGAGGCTGAGGCAGGCTGAGGCTGAGGCTGAGGCAGGCTGAGGCGGAGGCTGTGACTGCGACTGCCGTTGCCACTGCGACTGTCATCGCGAATGCGACTACGACTGCGAGAACAGCAGAATTCTACAACTGAATTCTCATCTGAATCTTAAGGGGAATGCTTCCAGATATGCTCCTACACATCGCTGTTAGGTTGCTTTGCCAGGATAATTGAATATCGTTCTTCTTCTTTTTTTCCTCTGACTTCTTAGATTTTTCCCAAAAATTACGCCTGCAGCAGGACATGCCCGACCTGAGCGTAGAGTGGCCGCAGGCCCATCGGCGGAAGTGGGCGCAGGGCCAGCGGCAGGTTGCTGAAGCAGCAGCGAGGCTCGAAAAGGAAAGGACGCTAAAACATAGACTCGGGCCGGACGAAAAGGGGGGGATTGGGAAAGGGGGGGGTGCGAAATCTGCTGCATGCAGCTGGTTTTGGCCCCACCGAGGGGCCCATTCCTCGATACATGACCTCCTCGTGAGGCGCCGGGAAAATCAGCTACAGAAGCTGATTCTCAACCCCCCCTTTGCTATCCCCCCTTTCGCCGGCCGGATATACTTCCGAGGCGGGAATTGATTCATAGCCACCGCCTGGGGGATCGATCTCCGCGGACCTCCACAGGCGGTGGATATGGATACATTCGGGCCCCCGGGGGGCCAAATGTATCCATGTCCACCGCCCGCTGGGGGACCAGGGCGTCGGTTCCCAGGCGGTGGGTATGGATAAGTCCTCACCTCGTAAAACTTTCGGAGCTGGGCCCCCCTGGCGGCGCCTCCGGCGCCGCCCCTGGGGGCCCCAGCGCGGATCCGAGAAATCCGCGCGGACCTCCAAAAATTTACGATTATGTCGCCTCTTGCTCACCCGGAGGCGTCAACGGTTCTGGATCCAGGGCTCACGAAGTTGGCGCGGAGTGAAGGTGGAAGCAGGGTCCGTCCACTCGCTCACGTCGCCGCCGCTCTGCCCTTGCGTGCGTCTCTGCCGCCGCTGTGCCCGCGCGCGTTTGTGCTCCCGTCGCCTCCGCCCCGTGGTCGTGCGGTGCGGGAGAGCGGGGGACGGAGGGCCGAGGGGGAAGAGGAAGGCCGCGCTGCTGTGTTCCAAAGGTCTGGCGGGTTCTGGCCCCCGCCTCGACCCTCCCCTCGTCTTCAATGCCCCCTCCCCTCCTCCGTGCCAATTTTGGCCCAAAGGGGGGCACTTCACAGAGCTCGGCCGGCCGATCCGGCGCGCCCTGGCCATGGCTCCGCACGCCCCCCGGGCAGCCGTGGGCGGCGCTCTCGCGGTGCAGCTGCTGGGCGTCGCCGTCCACACGCGGGCGCCATGCTCCCACGCATCGTGGGGCTGGAGCGCGACGGCCTCCCCGGGCCCCAGTCCCCCGGACTCCGGGTATTGCCAGCTGTTCCCGCACATGTGCGACTCGCCCGCTTCCACGCCCGAGCCGACCAGCGATCTGACGCCAGCGCCAACCAGAGCCCCTACTGTTGCCTCAGAGCCAACCGTTGGTCCAACGCCAGTTCCGACTGGCGATCCCATGACAACAACAGTTGCCGATGATGCTGTGACATCCCAGCCCGAAGTACAGGTCAACACGGCACGCGACGTCGCCGTTTGTGTTGCAGTGGTGACAGTGTCAGTTTTATTGGCAGCGTCATGCGATTAGCCAAGGCTTGTATTCATGGACGCGATCACGCAGAACAACATTTGAATATCCTTCAGCTCTCGCGCGCGGCTTGGATGTAATGTGAATGTTTGCTATGGGGACGGAGTGATTCGCGCGGTGTATTGCAGAGCCTATGACCTCACAGTGTTTTACATGTGGCAACGACGTTGGCATGTTCATTACTTCATCTATCGTATCTGGCCAACGCGGCTTATTTGGCCTCTCAGGCCAACGCCTTCTTACACGTTTCTATAGTTGTTTCCTCTCTCTCTCTCTTTCCAGCTCTATACCACTGCACTTCTCTCTATGTCTCTCTCTCTCTCTCGCTCTCTTTGTTCTCTTTTTTTTCTCTCTCTCTCTCTCTCTTTCTTTATTCCCCTCTCTCTATATAGTTATCGTTCCTCCGTCCCCTTCTTGCCTCTTTCCGCGGCCACCCTCCAGCGTCGGCGGAACAACATTGCATGAAAGCCACGCTCGATGCATTTTCGCGTTGCGGATGCTTTGTTGCACGAGCCCTTTCGCCATATAGTTTGGCGATGCTTCTAGTGAGGAGTCCGAGATCTTCGGCAAGACCCAAGGACTGAAATTTCTTAGCCTCGAGGCGCACTTGGCCTTGAAGTTGCTTATCATCCTTTGCTGCCTCATCTTCCAACACAACGAGCATGCGGAGACGGGAGTCCACCTCCGTCTTTCCCCCGAAAGGCAAGCGGGAGGAGGAGGAGGAGGAGGAGGAACCGCCGAGATGATTTTTGTGTATTTGCTGCTACTGCCACCCGTACATGTAGATATGCCTTAAGAAGATGATGGGGGTACGAGGAAGAGTACGGATTAGGATGAGGAGTAGCCGAGACGGTATCAGTAGTTACCGGTGTTGCCTTTACTCGTTTTTTTATTCCCCCATTTGCGTTTACAAGAGTTGGAGGATTAATAGGAAGACTAGGAACCGTCGACATGGAGTTTGATAGGGGCGTGAGCTTTATGGTCCCACCTCTCCCAGCATTTCGCTGAGCTCCGTTGAGTTGTACAACAGGAGGACGGGGAGGCTTCTCATCCCCCCGTCCCTCTCATTTGTAAATCTGAATAACAATAGGTCGAATTGTGAGGGTAACCGAACAGACAACATCCGTTTCGACACACCCTGTTAATCTCCATCCTAGTATTTCTTCTCCTGCGGTTAAAGGTAATACACATGCAGCCAGTGTCGAGCCTTACGTGCGTGGGGTCTTGCGCGTGTCGAACAGTGTCGAATGGCCTTCGGTCCATCCCGCGCCGTGCCTGGGTTGTGGGTCTGAGGCCTCTTTGATGGTCGTTGGGATCTCGTCGAGGCCTCTCGGTGGCCTCCTAGAGGCAATTGTGATGCCTCAAGGGGGCTGTTTTGGAGCCTCTTGGGGCCTCTTTTTTGTGAGCTCTTGGGGGCCTCGTTGGGGGATCTTGGGGGCCTCTTAGGGTCTCTTGGGTGCCTCTTGAGGCCTCCTGGGCGCCTCTCGGGGTGGAAGGCTTGAATTTTCGGTTCGTGTTCCCTTGGGCCTTTCTTGGGACCGTACCGCCGATGGGGCCCTCCTCGGCCGTCTTCGGCGCCTCTTGGGCCGTATTGGGGCCCGCTTGGACCGTCTTCGGACCCACTTGAGGGCCTCAGGGGCCGTCTTGGGGCGGTCTTGAGGGCTTCCTGGTCCGTCTTGGAGCGTCGGAAAGCCAAAAAGGCGAGAACGCCAAATTCTTTTAGACACCGAAGTAAAATCAATGATTTTGGAAACTCGGGGCCCTCTTGGGAAGCCTCTTGGGGCTCCCTTTGGGCGCCTCGAAGGCTTCTTGGGCCGTCTTGGGGTCATCTTGGGCGTCTTGGCGCGATCGTTAGGTGATCCGGTGCACTCTTAGACCGTCTGGGCGGGATCTTTGGGCCCTGTTGGCTCGTCTTCGGGCACTTGCGGGCCCGAAAAGTCATGCGATAGACTCGATGTGCCCCAGGAGGCACGCGGGGAGCCCCAGAAGATTTTTGAAATTTGGGGTCAGGTACCCAATATGATTGGTCCGACCCTCTAGAATGGTGTCCTCGACAGCAGAAGCCGGAGGCCGAGTTGATCGTGAACCATTGCATGGCCATCACGTGTTGTATTTTGGATATACTCGTCAGTGCCAACCGCACCGGTCTTGCCTTGGTCCGATGGCGGCCACCGTGTTGGATCCCAGGTCGGGGGATGGGTGTGGATCATATGTACGGGAGGCGACGCCGCCGTTCCACATTTGGATGTACGCGGGTAGCAGTAGTTACCAACACAAGTTTAGCGATTGTCTCCAAGCAGAAGCCTGGGGGATGAAGATGGCCTTAGCTTGCTTTCATGTTTTAGCGAGAGGGGTAGTGGTTCATTTCTGCGCTGTGCACGGTTCCCACACGCCTTCCACAGGACCATAACCCGATGTGGTCCTACATGCATGCATGAACTCCTTGGCTGGTCACACGGCTTATATACTGCGGTCTCCCGGGGCTTAGAAATGAGCGAAAGAAAGAAAAGGGTTCAGGACCGATTTTCAGAGATCACACCCATGAGTCAAGGAAAGCCATGAAGTAGCAGGAGCGTTCTAGATTTTGCCTACGAAAATCAAGAATTTAGACTGGACCTGTGCATTTTCCGTTGAACGCTAGTAGATCTGGACCTGGACTACTGTTGAACGCGTGGAGTGAAGTCAATCTTCTTTGCCTGGAATTATGCTCTGAACTCGATGCAGGGGTTTAGGCCAAGGACCCGAGGACACTCCAACTCGTGCCTCCAGGGCGCGGTGGTGGATGAGTGTGGAAACCTGTGTGTGCATGCTTGGGGGAGCCCGTTCGGCCTCCCAGTCTCCCCCCTCTGGGTCTCCCGCGCGACGGCCACGGGCGATTTGCGCCCGCCCAGAACGGATGTGGGGAAGAACCTTACTGCGAGGAATTTTGGCTTTGTGAAGCCCTGTGTGGACCCAGCCCTCTGTGTGTAGAAACCCACGGTGTGTACGGAGCCCTGCGTGCGTGTGGAACCTTGCGCGTGCCAACCCATGCGCGTGGAGCACCAGCTCACTCTCTCACACACACACACACCCCTCCAACCCCAGGTCCAAGCCCGGATCCAGCCCACGCCCACGCTCGAGTCCGAACCCGCGCCCGAGCCCACATCCACACACGCCTCGACCACGCCCCTATGCTCGTTCAAACTCGTTTCTAAAATCCACCTCTAGGCACACGTCCGAGCCAACATCCAAGCCCCGCGTCCACGTCCACACCCCAGTCCAAACCCACACCCAGACTCACGTTCAAATCCACGTCAAAACCCACGTCGAAGTCCAAGAGGGCGGCCCCAGCAAACCAGGCAAGCTTTGTGAGACACAGGAAAGGACCCTCAGCGGCACGGATTGTTTGCATGAAGCAGTGAAGATGTTAAAGTTGGCCGCGCTTAAGAAAACAGAACGTAGCATACGCACTAGAGGGGGGCCAAGATGAGGATGGTGGTTCATTGTGCTACGGCAGTGTTGTATGCTCGATTCTGTTTTGGAGGAGACTGAGTCCTAGTAGAAGGTGGGAAACGTAGCTAATTACTGTCAGTGCCCTACGGCCTATTCAGCCACCATGCATTGGGGGGACCTCCAGGAAGTCTCCTGTCTCCAGGGTTTCCGGGGGATCCTCCACGGTTTTTCTTTCCAGGATCTTTTGGGGTCGTTTTGTGTGGGAGTGGTCTTGAGCTTCTGGCGTTCCAGAGTGGTAAGGTGCTTGCATGGGGTCGTCAATGCCTTGGTGGTGGGCCTTGACCCAAAGGTAGAAGCCGAGCAGCAGCAACACCCGTGCATCCGCAGAGTGTGGTCCGCTTTGGGGGCATGTTGCAACTTGCTCCAGACTGGCCAGATGTTGGCATGGAGTGATCTCAGAGAGCGCGGTCGCCTAGGACCCGAGGAGAAGCCCAGCTGAAAAACGAGGGCATCCAGACAGTGTGACTCACTTGTGGGTCGTCCTGCGCCTTCCTTTGGACTGGTGAGGTGCTGGCAGGGGGTGATCCTGAACCCAGAGGTAAGCCCAGACATCCGGCGTCTCGATTTGAGACACGGGCCCCCGACTTTTCGACCACTTCCCCTGGACCGGTTTTTTATCCCGAGTCGTTTTGACGGTCCCGATGCCCAGTGAGGGCCTTGAGAGGCCGCCCCGTCTCGATTCTGTCGAGACGCCATATGTCTGGGCAACTGCAGGCCGATGCTTGGGCCCTGACAGTCCTCAATCGTGCCAGAACACCATGTCTGGGACGACAAACTGCTGTAAACTGCTAGACGAATGTGCGCGGCGCTAAAGGCGAGAGCCACATTTTGAAAACGACCCATCCGTGAGCCTGTAGCGAATTGTGTAGAAGAATGCGCGCGGCGCTCAGGCAAGAGCCACATTTTGAAAACAGCCCGCCCTCCATCCGTAAACCTGTTGCTGCAAACTGTGTAGACGAACGTGCGCGGCGCTCAGGCGAGAGCCACATTTTGAAAGCGGCTTGCCGTCCATCCGTGAACCTCTGGCAAGTTTTAAATTTCAAGACCATAGTTTGCCAAGCAATATCAGGCGAGCGCTGGGCCCGCCCTACCGACCCGTCTCGGGTTGCGACAAGGAGGAGTGATTTATAAGGAAAAGGAATGTAGGAGGAAGGAGGGAGGAGGGAGGACGGAGGACGGAGGACGGAAGGGGGAGGAGGGAGGAGGGAGGAGGAGGAGGGAGGAGGAGAAGGAGGAGGAGGAGGAGAAGGAGGAGAAGGAGGAGGAGGAGGAGGGAGACGAGGAGAAGGAAGACGAGGACGAAGAGGAGGAGGAGGAGGAGGAGGAGGAGGAGGGGGAGGAGGGAGGCCACCTCACTGCGCGTATCACCGCACGGCTTCTTGCCTCATTTCTATTTGCCCTCCACATTATCTTGTGTCCAGCCTTATCTTACAGGCCAGCCTGATCGGTGGATGTGGGACCGATGGTGGTGGCGATGGAGGAGGGAGAATACGACCATGCTGTGTCATTGCAGCAACACATATCTTTAATACTTGGTACAGCTGTACTGCCTTCAGGCCAGCCTTATCCTGACACAGGCCGGCCTAACTCTGCTGCCACCTCGCAGCAGATACCGTCATAGGACTGGTAAAATACAGCAGGAAGATGGGCGGGAGGCGGAGGTTGACTGGAGTTGGGTGGGAGTAGTGGATACCCTACGGCAGCAACTGCTCTTTGGCGGCACAACTCCACTGTTTTACATTCGCAGCATTTACTTGCAGACCCGGACGCAGCAACTGCTCTTTGGCGGCACAATTTCGCCTCTAGACAGCCTTACTATCTCTAGAAGCAAGCACATGTTGGCAACATCACAGTCAGTGTTTTCCTCTTGCTCACAAGTGCAGTCTGCCAAGATGGCACTTGTTCCGAACAAGGGATGGGGCTTGGAGGTTGTCGTGTTTGGGGTGGAAAAGTACACTGAGTACATTCATACACGGTTTGGGGTCAACCCAAACCCTGGGCAGCAACCTTCGAACAGCACAGTCACGGCTTCGCTGTGCACTTTTTCTTCATTTGATTTTCTTGTCCAGCAGCATGTACCTCAAAGTTGTTACTCGCATTTTAGTTACTGTTATGTGTTCGTGCTGCCGTTTAGCACTCCAAAGTACATGCTTGCACTGTGCTCGCCCGTATACACACCATTCTGTGCATGGCAGCAACTGCTTTATTTGCCGAGGCGGCATCACCAACTGATCTTACGGGCCTATACCTGTCTTCGTTGTTCTTATCTTATTACTGGCAGTGCTAACTAAGGTGTTTGCCGACCTCGAGGACCTGGCGGATGCCGACTCGTTTTTTATATTTTCCCTGATTTGTCTTGGCTCGCGCCCCGCGGCACCCGCCAAGGTTGTTCGGCGCCGAGTCGCTTCCTTACAGTCGCAAGAACGCCACATGTTCACACATAAGGTCTGGCCAACGCAAAAGGAGGAGGGAGGAGGAGGAACGACGAGGAGGAGGAGGAGGAGGAGGAAGAAAAACCCAAGAGTCATGAACGATGTTGGGGCCAACCCTCTCTCCAAGCTCCTTTTTCATAGGCCCTTTAACGGTTCATTACCACTGAGGGAACTGCTTCGTCGGAAGCAGCCGTTTAAAGACCCTGAAGCATGCCGAAACACTATTCTCGGGAGTCCAACGCCACGGATCAACTTGACTGCTGCGTCTTGGCGATCTTGAGCGGTGCCAGAACACCATTCTTGGGGCTTAAGCGCTGCGAATCAGCATGAATTCTGCGCCCCCATAATCCAAAATCTTTCCAAAACACCATTTCTGGTTTGTTACTCATGGGAATCCGTGTGGCCTTTTCAACAATTTCAGAGCGAATGTGCGCGGCGCCAAGGCGAGAGCCACATTTTGAAAAAGAGCAGCCGCCAATCCATGAAGCTCGTTCAAGTTTTTGTTTAAAAATGCGCGGCGCCAAGGCGAGAGCCACATTTTGAAAACGACCCGCCCTCGATCTGCGAAGTTCTTGGAACTTGTTAAATCGAATGCGCGCAGCGCTAACGTGAGAACCACATTTTGAGAACAGCCCGCCCTCAATCCGAGAAACTCTTGTAAGTTTTGAGACGAATGTGCGCGGCGCTAGGCGATTGCCACATTTTGAAAACGACCCGCCCTCAATCCGTGACATTCTTGCAGTTTTTGAACGAACCTGCGTGACGCCCAAGCGAGAGCCACATTTCGAAAACGACCCGCCCTGCATTTGTGAAACTCTTCCAAATGTTTAAAACGAATGTACGTGGCGCTGCGGCGAGAGTCACATGTTGAACACGACTTGCCCTCCATCTGTGAAATTGTTGTCATTTTTTGCGTTTCAGGGTCATAAGCGGTGAGGAGTCTCAGGCGAAACGCCCGGCCCGCCCTAAAAACTGGCTTCGGGGTGCGACAGGGAGACGTTACTTCTAAAGAAAAAAATGGAGGAGGAGGAGGAGGAGGAGGAGGAGGAGGAGGAGGAGGAGGAGGGAGGAGGCAGGAGGAGGAGGAGGAGGAGGAGGAGGAGGAAGAGGAGGAGGAGGAGGAGGAGGAGTGATAATGATAAGGTGGACGACAGAGTTTGGGTTTCATTTGGCCTTTGCCAGCCTGCGTGGCGCGGCAGCAACACGGCAGTGGAGCCACGCAGGGCCCTCCCCAGGCGCTCGACGGCGCGTGGTTTTCTACGCGCGCGGCCCCAGCAGGTCCCGACTTACCCTTTGGGGGCGGGTACCCAGAGACCCGAGGTTGCGACTAAAACTGTGCGGATTTGTTGCTGCTGTTATTTTCGGCTTCAACGGGCCCCGGGCCGCCAACAAAACGACCGATGACGAAGAACCAGTCCTGGGGAAACTGTTTAGATCTCCTGGGGCCCACGCATCGAAAAAGTTGGAGCGCCGGATGTGTGGGTGATTTTTCGCCCTGGGCCCGCACTTTATGGCCCTGGGGCCCGATGGCGGGCTCCAGGTTGGGCGTCGCGCAACGGGGGAACGATCAATGGGGGGGCGGGGGCAGCGAGGGCTGCAGAACAGTGGCCGTTTACGGCCTTCAGGGCCCGAGAAGTCCGCCCATCTCCCCCCCACCGATTGATCGCCCCCCCCTTTCCCCTTCTCAAGCGGCGCCCAGCCAGGGGCCGAAGTCGAGGCAAAACGCCAGGGCCGACAGACCACATCGCGTCGGCGACATCTGGCTCTGGGCCTCTGCTAGCCCCGCCAGGACGCGCGAGCGGCGGCCGCCGCCGCCACCGACGACGACGACGAAAACGACGACGACGATGACGACGACGGCGAAGACGAAGACGAAAACGAAGACGACGACGACGACGAAGACGAAGACGAAAACAAAGACGAAGTCGAAGTCGAGAACGAAGACTTTCTTGTTCCGCGGGGCCAATGGCGCCACGAATCCAGTCCGGGCTCCGCCCCGCGGCTGTCGCGCCCTCTGGCGCGCCCGCGGAGCCCCCGAACCGTTCACCACGCGGCGGCAACCGAACCCAAAGGGCAAACGGAAGGCCAGCCACGAACTGCATCGCTCCCTGGAGGGAGAAAGGCCCAGACATCGGGCGCCTCGAAAAATTCGAGACGGAGGTTTTC
The DNA here is from genome assembly GCA_963575745.1 of Prorocentrum cordatum. Classification (NCBI taxonomy): domain Eukaryota; class Dinophyceae; order Prorocentrales; family Prorocentraceae; genus Prorocentrum; species Prorocentrum cordatum. The sequence continues at coordinate 50,213 of CAUYUJ010020719.1, forward strand.
CATAGTTTTCGGCCTCTCGGCGCCCTTGCCGGGCCTCGAGAACGTGAGAAAAAAACCCAGGATGAAAAACCGGTCCCGGGGACATGGTCAAGAGGTCGGGGGCCCGTGTCCCGAAAAAATCGAGGCGTTGGTTGTCTGGGGGGCCGTCGGCGCACCGTACAGTACGGGCCAGGCCGCCCGATCGCCCAGAGGACCCAGGAGAAACGATGTTGGACCCGGGACCGAGTTGGAGGAGGGAGGAGGAGATAGGTGGAGAAGGGACGGAGGGAGGGAGGGTGGGAGGGAGGGAGGAGGAGGACGAGGAGGAGGAGGAGGAGGAGGACGAGGAGGAGGAGGAGGAGGAGAGGAGGAGGAGGAGGAGAAGGACCGAGCGAGGCGGAGGGAGGAGGAGGAGGAGGAGGAGGAGGAGGAGGAGCAGGAGGGAGGAGGAGGAGGAGGAGGAGGAGGAGGAGGAGGTGGAGGTCGGGGGGGACGGACCGCCGATCTCGTCCCAAGGCGGCGACTGCGGGGAGTGAGCTCCCGCGCCGCCCTGGGGGAGGACGCGGGACCTGGCATCGCCCACGGAAGGGGCGCCCGGGGGCGGGGGTTTGGGCCCCGCCTCCACCAGGGGGCACTTTGGCACGACACCCCGCTCATGGGGGTACCCCCCCCGAAGTCGAAGACGACGACGACGAAGACGAAAACGAAGACGGGAACGAAGACGAAGACGTCGACGAAGACGACGACGAAGACGAGAACGAAAACGAAAACGAAGGCGACGACGACGACGAAGACGAACACGGCGACGGGCCGCGATGTCGGAGAGTTCTGGGCGGCCCGCGGGGTGGGCCGCCGCCCAGGCCGCCGGCCTCGGCGAGGGCGAGGGCGCCAGGCATGCGGCGGGAGGGGGGGAGGGGGGGCGGAGGACGAGGGAGGTGGGGGGGAGAGAGAAGAGAGGGAGCGAGGAGGAGGAGGAGGAGGAGGAGGAGGAGGAGGAGGAAGAGGAAGGTTGGAGAGGGGGGAGGAGGCGAAGGCGGTTGAGGAGGAGGACTTGCGCTCGATGTGACTCCCAGCATCCCAGGTACTCGCAGGCCCACGGCCGAGGCCAGTCTGAGGCAGGAAAAGGCGGAGGAATCTGACCTCTCGTGTGGCAGAGCGCTTCTCCTCCTCCTCCTCCTCCTTCTCCTCCTCGCCCTCCTCCTCCCTCATACGCACGTCTTCTCAATCCAACTCGCCCTCCTCGTGGTCCTGCTGTTGCTCCTCGTGTTGTGTGTTGTGTTTCCTGTCCCTCCTCTCGGTGCTCCCCGCTCCCGTTTCCTCTGACCCGTCTTCCCCTCCGTCCTTCTCGTCCTCCTCTCTCCTCACTCCTCCGCCGCGTCCCTCCATCTTGCCCCCTCGCTCCCTCCCTTGTCTCTCCTCCTCCTCCTCCTCATCCTCCTCCTCCCCCTCCTCCTCGCCCTCCTTCCTTATCTTCCCTCCTCGCCCTCCTCCTCCTCGTCCTCCTCCTCCTCGTACTCCTCCTCCTCCTCATCATCACCACCACCACCATCAACATCAGCATCAGCATCATCATCACCACCACCATCATCACCACCATCACCACCATCACCACCATCATCATCATCATCATCATCAGCATCATCATCATCATCATCCTCATCCTCATCATCATCATCAACATCATCATCATCATCAGCATCAACATCATCATCATCATCATCATCATCATCATCATCATCATCATCAACCTCAACATCAACACCATCACCATCACCGTCACCATCCTCATCCTCATCTTCATCCTTATCCTCATCCTTATCCTGCCCCTCATCCTCCTCATTCTCATCCTCATCCTCATTCTCTCTCCTCTCCTTTTCCCTCCATCTTCCACCTCCTCCTCCTCGCTCATCTCCCCTCCTCGCCCTCCTCGTCCTCTTCTTCCCCCCCCTCCCCCTCACTCTCTCCGTCCCTTCTCCTCCTCCCTCCCCCCCCTGCCGCGGCAGCAGCCCGTAGGGTATCGGGCGCCGAGCTGCCCCTCCTGGAGGCCGTGGGTTTCCAGCTCTTCCTGGAGCCGAAGCCGGACGCCGCGCCCCGCCTCGGCCCGAAGCCCGCCGGCATTGGCCGCCCTCGTCGCATCGGGCTGACGACGACGACGACGACGACGACGACGACGACGACTCAACTCAACTCAAGCTCATGGAGTCCCTGCAATCCTGATGCACTGCTGCACGCGTTGCTCTGCAAGGTAGCTGGACTCTGAGGGGGAGCACCTGTCAATCCGAAAAGCATGGCGGCAATCACCCGTAAAAAACGAATTCGTGAAACTTCCGAATGAATTCCAACGAAACTGTGCAGCGACTGTCGCCAACTGCACAGGACAGCACCGGCCGATCGAGACCCCTTGAAGGCACGCAGCCCCATTCGGGGCCCGATACAAGAAGCACGAGGGAGCTCATCCCGCCCTCCCCCGACCACCCCCCCGACGACCAGACCTCCCACCCCGTCCGCTCCCTCGGCCTCTACCGCGGCTACGCGGATGCTCCAGCACTGGCACGGTAGGCCGCAGTGGGCTAGCCTGCCAGCTCACCTGCCTCTCGCTCGGTTGCTCAAGCACGCTAGCTGGAACCACGCCCTGACTAATTAATGGTGCTAATCTCTCGCTTGATTGCAACTGCTGGCTAATATGATCATTGCTGCTGCCGCTGCTCACTCCTGGTCTAACCACTTCAACAAGTCCCGTTCCAGAGGGCCCCTTGGCGCTGACCCAAGAAGCGGAACCCCTCCCTCCGACACGACCAACTGCTCCAGCATCGGGCCTTGCTCGGCTCCCAGCGGAACCGACGGATCGTATTTCAACACGATCGTCGCCTTCTGACTTTCGCCCTCCTTTTTCTTCTGGATGCGGATGCGGAAGTAGGGGGCGGCCCGATTCAAGTTCGCCTGCGTCACCTCGTTCAAGCCGTTCTGCCACATGTCGTGCATGTGCTGCTTCAGCTGGGTCAGCTCCTTCTTCTTTGCCTCCTCGCACTCTGGGATGATCTCCGTTGCCTCGTAACGAGCCACCGCCATCACAATCGAGAGGTGTGGAGGGCCGCGTAGACGATGGTTGACGGTCTCTCCGTTGTCCTTCTTCGTGCGGAGACTCCTGGACTCCTCGCTGTAGGCTTGCCCTGCTGCCGCTCCTGCTGCCACGAGCGGCTGCCCCGAGTCGAGCTCGAAGCGAAGGCAGAGCGCCGCCGCCGTGTCCGCGATCTCCTTCGCGTTGGAGACGATCAGGCGGACCGCCGTACACGCCGGTCGTTGAAAGTAGGTATTTCTGGATTCCTAGATCCCAACCTACTTCAAGCGCCTTCCTACTTCAAGAATCGGCATGCTTTTGCTGTGTTTTGTTATTCTCTGGGGGGACCTGGACCCAATCTACTATATCCGCCTTCCTACTTCATGATTCTACCTACTTCTTCCGACCGACGTGTATTCATCTCTTTGCCGCTGCCGACGCCCTTGCCGCCCTTCTCGTTCTGTTTCGGGCTGCTCGTGCTCGAGTCCGTTGGCCTCGCCCTGCTTGTCGGCTGGGCCTGCTCCCGACGCCACCAGCCCCTCGAACCGCGACGGCGCCGCTGCGATCGCTTCTGATCCCGTCACGGACATTCGGAGGCCTATGATGGTAGGGCTGTATGGAAGCTGGGGGATGTTCGACCACATGGCGACAGAGCGTAATGGTGACGGACCCCTTGTAATCACATGTAGGGCAATCGTATAAGGACGGGGTCTGCAACGTAGCCAACGAATGCGGGCCGATTGTCTCGCAGTGCCCACGAAGAACAAGAGCTCCCCAGGTGCCTGGCAGCAGTCTCCCGTGACGAGAAAACCTGATGACAATTAATGCATTGGTAGGGGGTTAGAAAACGCATAAGACTCCGAAGGTGATGATGATGCCGGATGTGCTCCAGCAGTCCCTTGCGAGTGGCGAACGCACGCGTACACGGGACCCCCTCCATCACAATTTCGCACACGAACGAAAGCTCAATTGGTCCCTCGGGCTCGGGAGCATCCACATGTTGAGCATCCACAGTATGGGGTCGCGGGGCCCTTAAGCACGAAGGTGGAGGAGCCTGGACCGTAAAAGTAGCCGAGCGGATCTCGGTCAGATCAATAGCAATGAAATCCTCAGAAGCGTCCGCATCCGCTAGCAGGCGGAGGTACTCTGCCACTCGGCGTAGGCCTTCACATCGAAGGCGCCGGCGGGCACGTTCAAGATCGGACGAGACCTGGCGATTCCATGGAGATGCCTTTTGCGACGGTCGTCCCGCAATGAGCTGAGGCCGAAGCTTGTCAACGTCTGCAACCCCGAAGAGAGCACCACAACACCTGACCATGATCAGTGGGGCTCCGACTCCAACTCTGATATAGCTTAAGCCTGCGGGTAAGCAGCTCGGTCTCGGAGGGCGCTAGACGTAGACGTGATAGGACCTGCTTGTTGCCAAGAGTCTTCACGTGAGGACCCCCGAATTCAGCCGTACTTCCTAGCACCGCCCGTCCTAGCCGTGCTAAGCAAATGTCTAGGACATCGTAGTCGCCTGCGTACAGAACGAAGCTCTCGAGGCAGCTCAGAAGCGAGTTTTGTACAAACCCAATGCACAGGCTCCTCTTCCACCTCCAGGGAACGCCATGCTCCCGATATTGGTAGATGATCACGGGGGGGAGGTCCAGAGACTGCTTGCAGTTTAGCCCTCAAGTGATGGAGGACATGGCACTGACTAACCTGCTCACGCATGCCCAGTGGGTAGAAGAAATAGTCCATGCGCGAGTTCCTCTCATCATTGCCGAAAAACGTGGGCACCACCCTGTCCCCCTCCGCGTTGCCCGCGAAGAAGCCATGGGGACCCAGAACTTCCCGTACTCTCGCTCCTGCTCCTCCCCGATACTTCTCCTGGCTGGCCGCCTCCACGACCGACACTTCGATCGCGCTTTTGCAGCCTGGAGGGGTGCCCAGTCCATCGTTCGCGTGACAAAATATGAATGGCGTGCAACGGGCAGGAAGAGCCTGGAGCACCGTCCCTAGCCAGTCGATCAGCAGCTTGACTGTCTTCAGGTAGCGAGGACGCTGAGACAGGCGAGACGGACGAGGAGGGAAGTATAGGGAGATGGCGCACACGTCGCAACTACCTCGTTTAACCCGTACTCTCAGGACCTTGCCTTTGGCCTCGGGGGGAGATGGCCAGGTTTTGTGAATATGCCGATCTTCGATTCCTCCACCAAAGAGCACCGACCAACCAAATTTGGAATTACTGAACGACGCCTGAGGACCCCATAGTCGGCCTGCAACCTGGCGCTGAGATACGACGCTGCCTGTGTACCGTTGAGGACGATCCTGAGTATGGGTCCCCGCCAGAAGGATGACATCATAATTCTGAGTTTTCAGAACAACCTCCTCCAAGCGGGACCCTGAACACCACATGGGATTCCACCCGAGAAGGCGGAGCTGGGACATCACTCGCCGACCAGCCGCCGCATGAGGGAGTTAGGGCAACATATGTGCGCGCTTGCTGAGGTGTGTGGGCCCCCAGCAAGAAACTACCTCAATGCCTATCCCACCCACTCGCGGGGAGACCTCGAGCCCGTGGGCTACGACGACGGCGACGACGACGACGACGGCGACGACGACGACGGCGGCGGCGGCGACGGCGGCGGCGGCAGTGACGACGACGGCGACGACGACGGCGGCGGCGGCGGTGGCGGCGGTGGCGGCGGCGTCGCCGTCGTCGTGGCGGTGGTCGGGGCGCTGTGCGTTGGCTGATCTCCCGACTCGAAGTTGCGTCGGAGACGCCTCGATGCGAAAATGTTGGGCGGCAAAGTCCGTCTCAGATATGCAGGGTGGATGCATCCGCAAATTCGGATCCGCCGTGCGTTCGCAGATCTCTCGACTCGAAATTGCGTCGGAGAAGCATCGCAATGGATGCGAAAAAGTGGGGCGGCAATGTTCGCCTCAGATATGTAGGGCGGATATACTCGCAGAAGGTGTGGCGCAAACAGCGACGACAAAGCAGGCCGCAAATCGTCATCGAAACGAAGTAGGAGGAGGTGTTTCGCTGTGGCTTTCTGGGGCCCCACCACGGGCACCCTGACTGCGATAGAACGACGCATGATGAAGAGTTGGTCCTGTGGGAAGGCCCCTTGGTCCAGGACCCGTTTCACTGCAATGCGGTGGCGGTCGTCGAATTCATTGCCGTCGGATTCGTTGTCGGTTTCATCGCCGTCACCGCCATCGCCTTCGTCGTGGTCGTCGTGGTCGTGGTGGTCGTGGTGGTCGTGGTAGTCGTGGTAGTCGTCGTCGTCGTCGTCGTCGTCGTCGTCGTCGTCGTCGTCGTCGTCGTCGTGGTCGTCGTCGTCGTCGCCGCCGTCGCCATCGTCATCGTTGCCGCCGTTGTCGTCGTCGTCGTCGTAGTTGTTGCGGTGGTCGTCGTCGTCCAAGTCGTCGTAGGAGGAAGGGAGAAGGAAGTAACGGGGAAGCATGCTCGGGTTACCGTCCCGACAAGTCGCAGTCGCAACCGTCAAGTCGACCAGAGGGAGGGTGGAGCACGAAGCGAAGGAGCGAGGCCGGGGACAAGAAAGGGAGGAAACGTAAGATGAGGGACGAGGGGGAGAGAGAGAGAGAGAGAGAGAGAGAGAAAAAAAAAGGAGCAAGGAGGAGGGGGAGGAGAGAAGAGCCGGGGCGGGGCCAGTCCCTCGAGGTGGGCCGGGTGCCCAGAGCGCCCTGGCGCTCCGGGGACGAGGGGGGGAGGGAGGATGAGGAGGAGGAGGAGGAGGAGGAGGAGGAGGAGGAGGATGGGGGCGGAGGAGGAGGAGGAGGGGGGGGAGGAGGGAGAGGGCAACGGGGTGGTGGACGGCCGCGGGCAGACGGGGGAGCAAGTGCAACGGCAGCAGCCGCAGCAGGAGCGCCGGGAGCGTCGGGGACAGGAGCGGCGGGCCGTGGGCGACTGAGGAGGAGGCGGTGGTGGTTGATGGGCCGATGTTCAAAACACTACTACCATAGGTAAGAGAGGGAGGAGGCGGAGGAGGAGGAGGAGGAGAAGTATGAGTATGAGTATGAGTATGAGTATGAGTGTGAGTGTGAGTATGAGTATGAGTTTGACCATGTGACAAAGTTAGAGAGCCTGCACTATGTGACGAATTACACATGAAAGTAGGACTATACACGACCACGGTTCTGCTTCTCCCTTGCACTAAGGACCTTAGGCCATAAACCTCGCGAAACCCGATCGAGATATTCAGCTCGATGTGGGGGGATACGCTTGGTGCAGCCTTTGCCGAGGTCACGCAAGACAGAGGAGGCATAACAACCGCACTGCTTGCAATACCACAGCTGCAAGTGTGAATGAGATTGCATGACATGGGACTGCTCCACCCACCCCCTTGCAACGTGCAGACGCGCCAGGGGGGAGCTACATAGGATGGTATCATCATGGTTGACAGGGCTGAAGCATTCGGACTGACGCCACTTCGTTGAAGCGGCCTTGCTGACCGAGCCTCCACAACAGGTGCACCGCCTCCCACTATCGTTTAGACGGTGGAAGGAAGAGAAGAGGGAGAGAGCAGCAGCAGAGGGAGGACGTGGGACAGGCGGGAATGATGCATTTTCCGGAGACCCAGGAGCCACATCCGTTCCCATCGCATCGAGAATCGCTCTCAACAGCCGAAGGCGCACGATCCTTGCACGCCTCTCGTGTAAGAGCACCTGCTGCCGCTGGCCCTCCGGGAGGCGAGCAGTTGCTGCTGCTGTTGCTGCAATGACATCCACAGACAAATTGCCTGCGACGGCCCACTTCGGGGCCGCTCCTGAACAGATCTCAGCAGCACCAAGGTGAGAGTGAACGAAAATGACAGAACTACCATTAGAGCTGCGACCTTCGATCAGCTGCCCAAGCGTGGCCCAAAGGTCTGCATCTGGGCCACTCGGGGACTCAAAACGCCTCGCAAACCATCGAGCGCTACGCTAGACTTTTCCCCACGAGCGAGGGAGGTGTGCTTGGGGCGCAGAGGCAGGACTCCAAGAGTTCACAGGTAAGTAGCCCTCAGCCGGCCGATTCAGGTGGATCGGCCATGACCCCTCCCAGTAAGACATGCTATCCGAGTTCTGGGGTGTTGACCCCTCAAGCGTTGCATCACGCATCATCTTTGCCGACCAGTGTTGCCCAGCGTGTTGCTCAATGAAGATGTGGTAGGGTGAGGGGGGCAGGATTTGTCCTCCCTGGTGTGCCCACTGTGTTGCATAGCCTTCTTCTTGGGGCGCAGAGGCAGAGAGTTACAGACTCCAAGAGTTCGTATGTAGCCCTCAGCCGGTCGATTCATTTGAATAGTCGATTACCTTGCCCAGTAAGAGATTGAATTGTTCGCATTTCGGGGTGTTGAGCCCTCATACTTAGCCCTAGCAGCGCGTTTCGACAGGAGCGCTACGCTAGACTTTCCCCCACGAAGCGAGGGAGATGTTCTTGGGGCGCAGAGGCAGAGCGCTACGAACGCCAAGAGTTCAAATGTAGCCCTCAGCCGGCCGATTCAGGTGGAACGGCCATGACCCCTCCCAGTAAGACAATGCTATCCGCGTTCTGGGGGGTGACCCCTCAAACCTTGCATCACGCATCATCTTTGCCGACCAGTGTTGCCAGAGTGGTTGCCCAATGAAGATGTGGGTAGGGCGAGGGGGGCAGGATCTGTCCTCCTTGGCGTGGCAGATTCATTTGGATAGACCATTGCCTTCCCCAAAAATACATTGAAGTATTAGCATTTCGGGGTGCTGACCCCTGAATCTTTGCTCTAGCAGCGCGTTTCGACAGGAGCGCTCCCCCACGAAACGAGGGAGATGTTTTTGAGGCGCAGAGGCAGAGAGCTACGAACTCCAAGAGTTCAAAATAGCCCTCAGCCGGCCGATTCAGGTGGATCCGCCAAGTAAGACATGCTATCCGCTTTCTGGGGGAGGTGACCCCTCACACGCTGCTTCGCGCATTCTCTTTGCCGGCCAGTGTTGCCCGGCGTGGTGCACAATGAAGATGTGGGTAGGGGGAGGGGCAGGATTTGTCCTCATTGGTGCGCCCATTGTGATGCATTGCGAAGTCCTCATTGGTGCGCCCGCAGTGGGAGTCCTCATAGGTGCGCCCATTGTCGTCAGAAGTGATTGCCGACTTGTCCAAGCACGACAGGCTAGCATGCCAGAAATGAAGTTGCTTGTCCGACCTATAGCTTCATGAATTCTAACAACACCATAATCACATCTTACTGCCGCTTGTGCCCATTAGGCACTGCGGCCAGCTGAGGAAGGGACCGTCCAACCAAGTCACATGTTCAGGGATATGCGCCCATCCCAGTAGTGCTCCCGACATCTCTTACCGCAGCGGGGGAACGACGTTTGGGGGGCACTGGGGCAGAGCAGTACGGACTCCACGAGTTCAACTGCAGCCCTCAGCCAGTCAATTCAGATGGATCGGTCATCACTTTTCCCAGTAAGGCATGGTGTCCGCATTTGGGGGTGCTCACCCCTCATACTGTGCCCTTGCAGCGCGTGTCGACAGGAGCCCCATGCTAGACTCCTTTCTCCCGAAACGAGGGATAAGTATTTGAGGGCGCGGAGGCAGAGAGCTACGGACTCCAAGAGCTCGCATGTAGCCCTCAGCCGGTCCATTCAATTGGATCGACAATCACCGTTCCCAGTTTTGCATTGCATCCGCCATTCGGGGTGCTACCCTTCATTCTTTGCCCTAACAGCGCGTTTCGACAGGAGCGCTATGCTAGACTCCCCCCCAACGAACCGAGGGATGCGCTATGGGGCATAGAGGCAGAGAACTACGGACTATAAGAGTTCAGACCGGCGTTTTCGAAAAAAGCGCCCAAGTACAAAGCCTACGTAGAAGATGGCGGAAGAGCGCCCCCCCGCCCCCAATTTCAATGTTCATCTAAGGGAGCAGGCCGCGGTTTGCAAATGTGGGCGTCTTTTTCGAAACGACTCGCACTCCCCCGCGTCGACAGCCCCGAACTTTGAAATTGGGGCCGGGGGGGTGGACCCGCTTCAACGCGCATTCGAGATGGGCATTTTCTATACAAAACCTAGGTATGTATCCTCCAGCCGGCCGTTTCAAGGGGATCGGCCATTACCCATCCCAGTAAGACGTGCACGCTTTCTGGGGTTTTGATCCCTCATACATTGGCGTTGCATTGTCAGCGATTCGGCAAGATCGCCAATACACCCCCAAGACGTGAGAAGACATTTTGCCTTGGGGGGGTAACGTTGATGTGGCGCGGCCCAGTTGGAGAAATCATACCACCAGGAGGCCCAGGGTAGATTGATCCTTGGCAGTGGTACCATCGGGGTACTGGGAGCTTCTCAGTCGTGGGGCTGCTGCCCAGGGGGCAGAGAGGACTGGATGGCCACATCTGCTAGCATTGACTCGTGCTTACGGCTACACGGGATGAGAGGCCCTCCCAGACGGCCTGGTTCACGGGGCATTATGTTGTTTTTAGCGCCATTGCTGCGAATCCCCGCAGGCAACGAGTGTACATAGCGTGCCGTGGGGACGACAAACTGATTTTTGTCTGTAGCAGCTGCAGGGCTGTCTGTCAAGGACAGAAGTCACTTGGACTGTCTGGTGACTGCAAGGGAGCACAAGATGAACAATTGGAACCCGAGGTTCCAGCGCAAGCACCCGAACCCCGCGAGAGGAGAGGCACAAGTCTTGGATGAATGTTTACCGCTTTCGAGCCTGATTTAAGACGGGCGAGGCGAGAGGGCCATGGTGCCCCCGAATTCTAGATCCGCCACTCGCGCACGTCCCTCTTGTAGTGGAGGCGGGGGCATTAGCCCGCATTGCAAAGAGCAGCCCCTGACCAAAAAAGCAACAAAAAGATGTTGGGACCTTTAGCCGGCCCGCCTCAGAAGGCTGCGGTTGAAGCAAAGTGCAGGGTGAGAAAAATAAAAGATAGTTGCCACCCGTCGCTAGTCAGTCATTGTCTGTCGCGGCCTTGAGGGAGGGCAGAGGGAAAGGGGGGGCAAATAGAGGCACGCTTTGTTGGCGTGATGTTGCGAGCCTGACCCCCTTTGGGTGCCCGCCACCTCTTGGCCGCCATCGCCGTGACGCCAGGATCGTGTGGTGCCTTCAGTTGGCACCAACGCCTCAAGATTGCAAACACGAAGGGAGTGATATATATAGTTCCCCCCCCGACTCGTATCATTCACAATCCGCGTTGTCACGGTGTCGGCCCTCGGGCCTTCGATGGGGGCAGGATATGTCCGCCGTGCCAGGGGCGGCAGTAGACAGCAGCGGCTGGAACACGAATCTGCAATTGTGTACTTGCCAGATGCGTGAGCGGCGGCATCCAGGTTTTCGCACGCGCGCACAGACTAGTGACTAGACGCGATAGATCTGCATCATGCAGCAGCAAATCGCAGCAGGAGAGTGACATAATTTTTCTTCTAATTCGTATCATCCAGAATTTATGCTGTCACGATTTCCACCCTCGTGCTCTCGAGGGGGGCAGGATTTGCCCGCCCTGCCGGGTGGTGCAGTAGAACGCAGTGGCATGAACACGAATTTGCACGTGTGTACCTGCGAGATGCTTGTGCGGCGGCATCCGGTTTTTCGCATACCTGCGCAGGGAGTGTAATACGTGGGCTGTCGGTGGGTGTACTTTCCACCTTGTGCCGGATCTTTAGCGGACGAGCTGACAGCATGAACCCGTGCTGGAAGACGTTCGCCTCCCCGCAAGGGATGCCACCCGCCAGCCTGGATTCGATCGGATCCGAAATGGGCGTTGGGGTGAGGAGGGGGTTATCGCCAGTGACTGTTGTACATCACTCCCCTGCTTAGGTTACGAGGTAGGGTCACCCATTCAACCATCCAGCCGTGACACTCCTCCTCTTCTTCTGCCTCCTCCACCCTCCTCGAGGACACTGCTCTTCGCATGCTGGCGGAAGACGTTCGGAGGGCCGTGCCAGAGGACACCCTCACCGACGCCGGTTGGTGCGAGGTGGTCCAACGGGCTGAAGGCTCGGGGAGAGGAGAGGCGGGGGAGGAGGAGGAGGAGGGAGGAACAGGTACCGATGCAGCTACCCTTGCCTCGTTTTCCCATTGTGGCGCGTCCTGGGAGGCCCTCGTCGCCACCCACGCCTGGATTCGCCTCCATTCTGGTCAGGACGCACCCCGGGAGAGGTCCGCGGAGTAGCAGAGCGACTCGGCAGGAGGAGGCGTCAATTTCCGCAGCAGCGCCGTCTGGGCCCCCTCCCCCCCTTTGGGTGGGCCGCAAGGGTGGAGCTTAGAGCTCAAAGAACCGTCAGGGCAGTAGCTGTATCCAGCCCTGCCAGACGGACAAAAAGCACCCAGGCCCCAACAATCCACCTTAAGGTGGAGGGGGGGAGGAGGGAGGGTCAAGGGAGGAAAAGAACACCGACACCCATAATTGGCTTGTACTCGACAGGCCTGGGCGATGACGAACCAGTCGTGACCCTGTCCGATTCTTTTCTCGGGTGCGTTTGCTAAAGGACTTCGCCTGTGAGGGTGCTTAGTCTGAGGGTGATTCTCCTGTCTTCTAGAGAGGAGGAGGGGCGGGGGAGAGGAAAAAGAGGAGGAAGGAGGACGAGAGAGGTGGAGCGCTCGGAGGAGGAGGAGGAGGCAGAGGAGGGACGAGGAGGGAGGAGGGACGAGGAGGGAGGAGGAGGAGGAGGAAGACCAGAGTGACCCCAGGATGCACCAGCGATTCTGCAGTACACGTTCTCGTCGCCAGTGCCCCATGTTGATAGGGAGCCAGAGACCATGAGGAGGTGTCAAGCGAGACTCCCATGTTCAAAAGGACCCGCCCTCCATCCGTGTGCGCTGGTACTCCCGTAAGTCTTGAGGAGGTACCAAACGAAAGGTCCCTTGTTCTTTCGTGGAAATGCTGAAGGCGAATGCGTGCGGGGCTAAGACGGTGTAGAGCGTGTCACTGACAGAAGCGTGCAAACAAGTCTAATGTGCTCGGCACAGAGGCGAAGCCCACCTTTTGAACACGGCACGCTCCCCCCATCCGTAGAGCTGCTGGAAGCCTCAACTTTCAGGATCGTGCGGCGTGCAAGGGTCTTGAGCGACACGCCCAGCTCACCCCTACTAGCACGTTTGGTGATGCGAGGGGCGAGGAGGGGGGCGTGTTGCAGAGGAACCGCGATGGAGGAGGGATGAGAAGAATGAGGAGGGGAGAGCAGGGAGGAGCGGGGAAGGAGGAGGGGCGGCGGCGGGCAAAGGCATGTCATCGGCCCGTGCGCCTGCGATCAGACGGCTCGGGGCAGCGAGCGCAGCTCCTGTTCCGCTCGCGGCCCCTCGAGGCGATTCGGGGGGCGCCCCGCCGAGAGCCCGCCGCCTGCTGTGGGTCGCTGGGCCCGCCAGGCGAGGACGGGGACAGGAAGGGGGCCGGACTGGCGGAAGCCAGAGGTGCGCGAGCGATGTAAAGATGTGACGCGTGTGCTGCCCAAAGAACCCACGGGAATGTTCGAAGGCCCATAGAAGAACATCGCAAGGGATTCTGGCACAGCCGCGGCAAACCAATTGAAAACAGCGGCGAGCCACACATTGGATACGCAAGACGGCCTCTCCACCTGGAATGTGGACGGAGGATGGGGAGGGGAGAGGACGGAGGAGCGAGGCTCAGCGAGGATGGGGGAGGATCAGCGAGGAGGGGGCAGGAGGAGGAAGAGGAGGAGGAGGAGGAGGAGGAGGAGGAGGTGGACGAGGAGGATGAGGAGGAGGAAGAGGAGAAACAGGGGTGAGGAGGACAAAGAGGGGAGCTTGCTTGCTTGTTTGCTCACGGCTGTGGGGCGATCAATCGAATAAGTACTACCGCTCTCGCTCAACTTGCTGCTATATGCACTTCATATGCGCAGCATATTGTGTATTATGTTGCCCTGCGAACATGCGTGCGCGAGTGCACGCATGCCCTTCCGTCGTGCGAGGAGTGGGCATCAGTGTGACGGGTTCTACTCACGCGAATCCAATTGAGGTCGCTTGGCGACGCGGCCGTAACAAATCGAGGTGTCCTTCTTGGATGTTTCCTGCGATCTTATCTGTCCTTCCGGAACGGGCCTGGGCAGGCCAGAGCGCCCCCCTCATCCCTATCCGCATTTGCAGAGTATTGTCTGCGACAGGGTTGGATTGGCCCTCTTCGAGGGCGCGCTCAGGAGCGGCATCGTCCGTAAACGTATGTCAAGGCTGGGGGGAGGCAGGGGAGCACTGCACCACCTAGCCGAGAGAATTTTGCCGCGCTGGCTCAGGTGCCAACGACAAGCCCAGCCGTCCGCTGATCACCCAAACACGCTTCTGTCTCTGTTCGCGAACCACCATGCAGCACGGCATCGTGGACTCCCAGGCCGTGTTCCAGCAGAGGCTCGAGGAGCTCGGGCTGGGCGACCTTTTCCAGCGCTTTGTCGACCTCGGTTGGGCCTCCTACGGCAACTTCGCGTTTGCTATGTCCAGCGGCCCTGGTGGTATAGTCGAGGACGTACGATTCGGCACAACCATCGTCATGCCGCTCTTCCAGATTGGCCCCGAGGAAAAGCAGCCGCCTAGGACCGCGGCCGTGAGGAGGCTGTTTTTCGAGAGCCACGCGTTGTCCGTGTCCGAGCTGCGGCATAGGACGGAACGCACCGACCAGGACGCCCCCCGCAAGGTCCCGCAGGCAGAGCGCGAGGCGAGAAAGGAGGTGTTGCGGAAGCGCCTGGCCCCTGGCTTGCAGATGGAGGGCGAGCTCGACCCTTCCAACGTCCTGGTGGATCGTTTCGTCCAGATGGTGGAGGAAAACACTTTGCAGTGGGTGCCCTGGGAAATGGCGTCCAAGCGTGACCAAGAGCTCACGACGCAGCCAGGAAGAAAAAAATGGTTCCCAGATGGCACCGGCACCGTGCGCGAGAGGAACGTCAGTGACCCCATCGTGGCCGACGTTAGCAACGCCCTCAAGGTGTCCTGGGCGCTCCAGCGGAGGGGTCTGGCCATGGAGGTGGCCAGGTTAATGACCTTTGAGGGCCACGAGCTCTTGCGCAACAAGTTGCTTGCAGCTTTGACGCGGGAGGTCCCCGACGACAGGTACGAGCCGCCGACGCTGGACAACTTGCGCAGCGCGGACAAAGAGGTGTGGAAGAAGTTGTCAAGGCTTTGCGCCGGCGGAGTTCGGCCGGCAACAGCCCGGGACCAACTGCCGACAGACAGCCACATCCAGACGGTCTTCGACTCCGTGGAGGTGAACATGCTGTTGATGCCCCTGGCAAAGGCGGGCGCAAGCAGCAGCAAGCGCAAGGCAGAGGCGGCCTGGCAGAACGACGACAACGTTCACAAGCGCAGGAAGGGCGGGAAGGGCGGCGCTTTTGCCCCACCGCCGCAGCCAGCCGCGGAGCCCCGCAAGGGCAAGGACAGGGGAAAAAAGTGGACGCCTGCAATGCCGAAGGAGCTCCTTGCCCTAGGTGGAGTTCCCCTGCTTCCTGACCGGACGCCCATCTGCTACGGGTACAACAGCGGGCGGTGCCGCGAGCAGGTGCGCGACGGCAGGTGTGCGCGCGGCATGCACGTGTGCTGCAGGAAGGGATGCGGGGGCAAGCACCCCATCTCGGAGCGCACCATGCCCATGTGAGGGCCCCACGAGGGTCCCGTTGCGCTCCAAGAGGGCGCTGGGCCGCGCGCCCCCCCGTTGCCCATTCGGGGATGCGCGAGTGAAGTTGCTGCTCTCGAGCCGGGCGACCTGTGCGTTGGCCGGGGCTGCAGCCGATTGGCGGCCAATCGTTCCTTCTGGGCAAACCCATACAAGATCTCCAAAGAGATGCCGCGCGACGCGGTCATCGCAAAGTTTTCCGAGCACTTGCACGCGAACGACGAGATGATGAAGCGCCTGCCAGAGTTCGGTGGCAAGCGCTTGGTGTGCCATTGTGCGACCTCGTGTAGGTGTCACGCCGACGTGCTGATAGAGGCGTATTCAGCTTGGGCGGACAGCGTCGGCGGCGTGGAGAGCGGTGGAGGCGCCGCTGTATCTAGCCAAACTGACAGACCCGAGGCTGATGCTGGCGGGATTTGCATCAAGAGCAAATTCAAATTCGTGGAGGTCTTCGCAGGCAGCGCGAGGCTCTCGAATGAGATGATGCAGAAGGGGTAAAGGACTCTCGCGATCGATTGGGCAGGCAACAGACACCACTCGGACGTGCCCATCATCAAAGTGGATCTTGCGACAGGGCCTGGTCGCGAGACGCTCCACCGCCTCCTCGGCGACCCCGACGTCGAGGCCGTGTGGTTTGCGCCGCCAGGCGAAACTTTCTGCCGAGCCAGGGAGAAACCGATCCCTGCGCAGCTCCAGCAGGGGGCCGGCCCTGCCCCGCGACCGCTCCGCGACGGCCAGAACCCGCTTGGCACCCCTCGTCTATCTGCAGCGGAGGCCGCTAAGGTTTCGAATGAGAACCAGCTTGCGGAGGTGACAGCCGAATCCGCCGCGAACTTGCATGGGGACGGCAACTTGCGGGCCATTGAGAGCCCAGCCAACAGTTGGATCTGGAAGCACCCAGCTCTGGAAAGACTAGCTGCGCTTCCCGGCGTTTACGACGTCATCTTCCAGCAGTGCATGTACGGCGGCGCTCGTGACAAAAGGGCCAAGCTGCTCACCAGTTCAAGGTGGCTGGCCGACGCCATGTGTTTACTCTGCGACAAAAGTCACAAGCACAGCTCATGGGGCGCGTGCTTCCGCGACCGTTGGGGCACGTCGTCCGCCGCGGAGTGCGAGTACCCCGAGACCATGTGCACCATCGCCGCAGACGCCTTTGACGAGGACTTGAGTCATTTGGCCGACGCGTACACGGCGGCGCAGAAAGTCAAGGATAAGTCCAAAGGCGGGGAGCATCATGTCAGCTTGGGCCAGGATGCAGCCTCACCATGGGTGGCGGTGGGCCGACAGAGGTCCAAGCTCGGCCACAACGCTGTCCCAGAATTCAAAACGGTCATCCCTGCAAGAGAGCTCACAGTGGACGATGTAACCATGTGCAAGCCCATAGGCCATGCAGTGCAGCTCCACGATGGCACCGTCGTTCCCGCTGGGGCCATTCCCTTCCGTTCAGCGGATCCCGAAGCGGGGGGGTGTGGCGGGCTGAACTTCGGCGTGCCCTGGGCGCCCCAGGAGTTCCTGGACCTCGCCTTGCTCGCAAAACACCCGTTCGACGCGCCTCCAGCAGTCGACGACAACGTCGCCAAGGCCGTCTTCGACCTCCTGACCACACCATTGGGCGACATTAGAGCTAAGCTTGAGTCAGCAAAGGAACACTGGAACAAGCAAGCAGCATCTCTCCTAGGTGCCGAGCGTCGCCTTCACGAGGAGATGCATCCCAGGGTGAAGAGCGTGTTGAACGGTAAGAATGTGCTGGTCTTCAAGAAGATGCTCCTGTCCGCGGGCCACGTCGACGCGGGCGTCGCGAACGACATGGCGGCTGGCTTCAAGATCGTAGGGGACTTCGTCTGCTGCGGGGCGTTTCCACACAAGCCTTCGGACAAGGTGGAGGAGGGTCGGCCGAAGCGGTGGCTCTGGGAGCAGGCGCCGGCGGTCCGGGCCTCCCTCGAGGCGGCGGCCGCGAGCCAGCACCGCGCCGCCGATAGCAGTATCGACGCAGAGGTCCTGAAGAAGACGCGCGCCGAGGTGCAGAGGGGTCTCGCCAGTGGGCCGTTCTCTCCCCATCAGCTGGATGAGATTCTGGGGCCCCGGTGGGTCCCGAGCCGCCGTTTCGGCGTGGTACAGGGTGACAAGGTGCGCCCGATCGACGACCTCACGGCCTCCTCCGTGAACAGTGCCGCCACCATCAGGGACAAAATCTCGTGGGAGGGAGTCGACGGGGTGGCCTCGGTCGCCAAACTCTGGGCGCGCTTCATGGCAGGGCCAGAAGATATGACCTGGACATTGCAGTCGGGCCAAGTGTTGAGAGGGCGTCGCCAGTGGAAAGACGACACCTTGGTCGGAAAGTGCTTCGATCTTGAGGAGGCGTACAAGCAGCTGGCTGTCGCCCCTGCCGATTCCGACTGCGTTGTGACTGCGTGTGCGGAGCCCGGCTGTCCTGGCGAGTTGTGGTATTTCATCGCGCACGCCCTGCGTTTTGGAGCCCGGGCCTGGGTGTTGGGGTTCAGCTGAGCTGCCGTTGCTTTCAAGATTTGCGCCATTCGGGCATGCGGCGTTCCTATCATCAACTACCTCGATGACTACCCGCTAGTGGTGCCGAAGGTCATCTCTGAGTGGGCGGAGGAGGCCTTCCGGGCGTGCGCTGACGCATTGGGTTTCCGGCTGAAGGACGCCAAGGACCATGCTTTTGACGTGCGTTTCCCCGCCCTTGGAGTGCTGTTCGACCTCAGCCAGGCGATGGGGCGCGGCGAGCTCGTCGCGTCGAACACCACGCAGAGGAGAGAGTCCCTCACGGCCCTCGTGCAGGGCATCCTGCGGACGCGCAGCCTTCCTTCAGCGGAGGCGGCGCGACTTGTGGGCAAGCTGCAGTTCGCATCCTCGCAGATCTTCGGCCGGTGCGGCGCGGCCGGTTCGTGGCACCTCCGGAGGAGAACGGACGGCAAGGCCCCGGGGACAGGCGTGGATGGCGTGCTCGACGGAGTTTTCCGGTGGCGGTTGGATTATCTGTCCGCCGCGAGGCCCCGCATCGTGCGTTTGTTCGGCGCCTTGTCCCCGCTGGTCCTGTTCACGGACGGCGCGTGCGAACTGGAAGACGGAGTGGTTCGAGGGAGTATCGGGGCAGTGCTGGTCGACCCTGTGTCGAGGTTGGCGGAAGCCTTCGGGTGCGACGTCCCCAGCGTGTTGATGCAACAGTTGACTCGCGAGACGGGGCATGAACAGCTGATCGGCCAGCTCGAGATTTTGCCCATGGTGGCGGCGAGAATCAAGTGGGGCAGAATCTTTGAGCAGCACCCGGGCAGGAGCGTGCTTGGCTTCGTTGACAACGACAGCGCCCGCTTTGGCCTGATCAAGGGCTACAGCCCGTCGCCGGCCAGCGTGTGGCTTCTGGGCGAGCACTGGCGGGCCAAAGAGCATGCTGGAAGCCGCGCGTATTTCAGCCGAGTGCCGACAGCAAGAAATTGTTCCGATGGGCCGAGCAAGGGCAGGTTTGATTCTCTTCCCAGCGCCTTCGGGGCCCCGGTGCGGCGAGTGTCGCCGCCGAGTTTCGCCCAGAGACTCGTGCGGAGACGGCTGAATGCAGGGGGAGTCGGTGGGTCTCCTGAGAGCGGGAGTTTGTCGAGCACATATCGTGGAGACACTTGACAGATCAAGGACTGGTGGAAGATGACCCCATGGAAAAACATATCGTCTTCCATCTTGGGGGACGGAAGGGAAACAGCAGTGTCACATAAGCACTTCATATGCGCAGCATATTGTGTATTATGTTGCCCTGCGAACACGCGTGCGCGAGTGCACGCATGCCCTTCCGTCGTGCGAGGAGTGGGCATCAGTGTGACGGGTTCTACTCACGCGAATCCAATTGAGGTCGCTTGGCGACGCGGCCGTAACAAATCGAGGTGTCCTTCTTGGATGTTTCCTGCGATCTTATCTGTCCTTCCGGAACGGGCCTGGGCAGGCCAGAGCGCCCCCCTCATCCCTATCCGCATTTGCAGAGTATTGTCTGCGACAGGGTTGGATTGGCCCTCTTCGAGGGCGCGCTCAGGAGCGGCATCGTCCGTAAACGTATGTCAAGGCTGGGGGGAGGCAGGGGAGCACTGCACCACCTAGCCGAGAGAATTTTGCCCCACCCGCCCACCCGGGCAAAAAGGACGCCAGGGTGGGGGGAGTCGGCGGGTCTCCTGAGAGCGGGAGTTTGTCGAGCACATATCGTGGAGACATTTGACAGATCAAGGACTGGTGGAAGATGACCCCATGGAAAAAAACATATCGTCTTCCATCTTGGGGGACGGAAGGGAAACAGCAGTGTCACATAAGTATATATGTATATGTATATATATATATATATATACATGTGTACACACCCGGCTCACGAGCAGTCCACCAAGGGACCGAACAGGCCGAGGGGGCCGAATTGAGAGGGCCGAAAGCAGGAAGGCCGAGCGAAATGCCGAGGGCCGCGACCGACGAAGGGCGAGGAGGAGCGGGGTCAAAACTACTTCTGCGTCCGCCGTCCGCACCCGAGTGCGGCTCTGTGACCAGGCGCACGAGGCCGCACAGCACAGCGCGATGGCCACGGCGCGGTGCTCGCGCTCTCAGCTCGGTCCTCAGTCCAACAAACCAGCCCTCGAAGATGACATCTCCTTCGGCTTCTGGCCACAGTGCTGGGAGATCCTCCGATTCGAATCGTTCAACACGCCGATCCACGCCGAGACCTCCTCCTCCAGGTAACTGCCTGGAGCTGCCCGGAGCTGCCCCAATCGTCACCGTCGCCCCCACGGAGGCGAAGCTCTCCATGATTTGCAGCTCGGCCTCCGTCCTGTCGAGAGCGACGACGATCTTCGGCATGCCCGTCTGCTTGCGCCCCTCCAGGCGGCACGGCCTCACGAAGGACAGAGGGGTGTTCCCTAACTCGGCGCTGCATCAGCTCTCTGTTGCTCTTGCCGATCTCCTCCTGAGTGGGGGCCTCGATCATCGCGCAGAAGTCCGCGGGTGCAGGAGAGCCCAACCCACGCAAGCTGGTCATCCTTCTCTCGGCGTCGGTGTCATGGCGCCAACATCGCAGAGCGGAGCTTGTTCGGAAAACGATAGGAAAGGCCCCGAGTGTCCTGGAGAATTTCGTTCCGGATGTCGAGGTGAATTTCGTTCGGATTTCTTTTGGCCAGGAATGAAGACCAAAACAAATCCACGCGAAATTCACTGCGTTTTTCAGTCGCCGTTTGGGGGGTTTTGCATCGACAGAATCCACGCACAAATCCGTTGCAGCGCGCTGCAAGGTCGGTGCAGTGATCGGTGTCGTGCTGTCGCGAGGCCGCTGAGTCGCCCTTGGCCGCCTTGGCCGGCTCCTTCGGCATCGTGGCCTCCGCGCGCATGTTGTTGGCCACCTCCGCGAAGTCCTTGGACTGCGCCTGCATCGCCTTGATGACTGGCGACTTCTGCTCGATCAGAATCGTCCGCGTGTTGATCCCCCAGAGCGCCCTCGAACGCTGCGCCAGCTGCGACACCAGCATCGAGAGGAGGAGAAGGAGGAGGAGGATCTCCTTGCGGCCGCCGCCCTTGGTCGTGAGCTTGCGCTCCTTGGCCTCGGCGCGGCGTCGCCCGCCGCGCCTCGTCTTCGGCTTCACCGCCGAGCCCTCCTGTCCTCCTGGTCGTCGAGCCAAGCGAGCTTCCGAGGCGTCCTTCTGGTCCCTGCGGCTGTCCGCCTCGTCGGCGGGCTTGGATGCTGTCCCGCCAGTCCGCGAGCTGGCCGATGAGACTTGAGGTCGCCACCGTCTTTTTTCTCGACCTCCATCACCGACGACGCTGCTGCCATGTCCTTCTGCTTGGTCACGCTGCTCGCCACCGTCAGCGGGATGAGAAGGGCGCGGGACGCAGAGGCCAGCAGCCGTGCGGACGTCAGAGCCACGAAGTCGGAGGTCACCAGCAGGTCGCGACTGATGTCGTTGCGGTCTCGGAGCCAATGGTACAGGCCGTGGCTTCGCTATGGATATGAACCGCCCCTCCTGCGTCGGCGGCAGGCGCGAGCAAGGATGACTACGGAGCAGCTTGTACGACGGGAATCCCAGGCAACACAACGCACACTCACGGAAAAATATGTCTCTCGGAATTCGTACGGGTACGCCGTGTTGTGCATAATGCATTGTCTTGCGTGCCACGCGCGTGCTAAATGTCGCATTGTCTCCGCGTTGGTTTGTGGAATGTCGTGCCACAGGTTATGAATGCACTGCTCGGTGTAAGTGTGTGTGTGTGTGGAATATACTGTGTGTCCCGTGCCCTGCGTGTCGTGATTGGCATACGTGTGCTACCAGTGCTGCGCGTGTCCTAAATGTTGCTCCACATGCGGGGCCGCCTGGGTCTCCTCGGATCTGACAAGCGAATTGACGGGCATCTGTATCCTGCCAACTGTTTTTATCATCCTGAGCTGGGGGTACCAACTCTGCCAACGCGCCAGGTGGGGCCCATGGTACAGCAGCGAATTCGCTACGCAGGCACCTCGGGTCAAGGGAGACGAAGAGGCCGTTCATTTCCTCATCCCAAATCAAGCCCCTCATCGAGCGGCTCTTCCAGGCAAGCGAAAAGGACTCTGCCTCGGGGTAGCCGCAGAGGACTTCGAGATCGCGTCGCAGCTGACACGCCCAGGGATGAGTAGAAGCATCTGCATTCAGCTGCCCGCTCTCCACAAGTGTTGGTGGACAGCGAAACTCATTCGTATCTTTCCACATCATCTCGCCGAAGAAGACCGCCAGCACGTGGGCATGGTTGCGAGGACTGCGAGCAATTTCTTGCCAAGCACGAAGGCTCTGTACAGTAGCTTCCAGGGCAAACGGGACAATCTGCCAACGACGATACACCTCTCGTGTAGTCATCACCTGCACGGGCTCATTATGTAGTCGAGACGTTCCGCCCATCATCGAGCGCAACTTCTGTGATAAGGAACTGCATATCTGGCGCGCCTCTTGTCCGTCCATCAACATGCGACAGTACCTGATAGCGCTGCGCCACTCACCAGGGAAATGAAGATCAGGCGCTTCACGCGCTTCGGCGAGGAGGAGTACCAAAACCCCATGCACCATCATCCATCCTTTGTTGATCGCCACTGCAGCTCGCTGGCGTTGGAGTTCACCGCGTTGAACCGGGTGCCCAGGTGCTTCAGCTCATATCCACGCCGACAGCCACTGGCCGCGAGTTCCTTAATGATTTGCCGTACCAGCTGCCTCGAGCCCAGGGAGGGGACGACATTTTGCTTGGACCGGTTCTGGGCGTACTCGCTGGCTGCTAGCGCCTGGTCAAACCCCGTGTCGTTCCTCCTCTTCGAGTGAAGCACCACGTCCTTTGCGGTGCGCGCGCTGTCTGGAACCAATTGTGCCTTGAAGATGTCGTTCATGAAGCCGCCCAAGCTAGCGTCCACTGTGGGGAGGCGGTCGTTGAAATCGATAAGCATAGCTTGTCCCGTAGCCGCCTGATCCACAAGGGCCCACTTCTGTACTGCAATATGGTAGTTGAACATGCAGATCTCAGGCTCGGAGGTGTCGCCCACGAAGCCCCCCGTGCCGCTGTTGATAGCCACCTCGGTGTCCGCGCCAGGGACGATCACCGTCAGCGCCTGGCGGCGAAGGCTGGAGATCGTCATGGCGAAGTCAATGGCTTCCTCATCCAGCTCATCAGGTCCTGACTCGAGACGGACGCGTACACCCTGCTCAAGCTGTGCATTGCTGCCGGAGCCGAAGGCGCTGGTGGCGGCGTGGCTCTTGCGCAGCATGGCCCGTCCCCCTTGGTGGCCCTTCCACGCCGCGATCCTCGTCGTCATCCTCAGATGCTCGCGCTGTCAATGCTCTGCTCTCCTAGGGCTTTGCAGCGTCGTCCGCACCTTGTTTCTGCATGTCCGAGCTCCGTAGCTGCTTGCACGCCCTCCTGTGCTCAGCTGCGTTCTAACTCTTATGGGCACTGCGCAGGTCTGACGAAAGCTTGAGAGGTCCCTTCCAATGTGTGCCCCCCGTGGTGGCCCCTCCACGCCGCGATCAACGTCGTCATCCTCAGATGCTCGCGGCGACGGCCTCGAGCAGCAGCAGCCCACACGGGTGGCCGGAGCGCTCCGCCGCGCAGGAGACCACCACGGATCACCGCGCGCCACCAGCTGCACACCACATGCAGAAGGCGGCGACCTCCTCCTCCTCCTCCTCCTCCTCCTCCTCCTCGCCTCCTCCTCCTCTTCCTCCTCCTCCTCCTCCTCTCCTCCTCCCCTTCTCCTCCTCATCCCCTCCTCCTCATCCCCTCTCTCCTCCTCTCTCCTTCCTTCTTCATCTTCTCTCCTCCTCCTCCTCCTCCTCCTCCTCCTCCTCCTCCTCCTCCTCCCACTCCCCCTCCTCCTCCTCCGTAGGACAAGGGGGCCTGCTGGGGGAGCTGCCGTACCCGCCGTGTGTTGAGCACCAGTCGATACAGGCGACGGCGGGGCTCGCCGTACTGCTCCAGGTGCTTCAGCTGGTGCCTCGAGTAGAATGCCCGTGCGAGCCAGAGACCGAGCCAGTCGGGGCACCAACGCCATGCCCCGAATCCGCCGCGCATTCTTCAGCTCCAGGTGCGTGAACTGCTGGCGCTCCTTGTTGCGGCGCCGCCTGAGAGAGTGGAGGGCCTTGGTGTAGCTCTTGATTGCCTCTCCCAAGGAGCGCACCTCCCTTTGCGTGGGGTCCAGCTACGCCTGCTCCAGGGCGGAGGCCGACACCTGCTCCAATAGTGCACGGCTTCGCTTGAGGTACTCTCACTTGGCAGCCTCCAACCTCTCATACTCTGACCGACTTGTCTGCCGAGGGGGATGCTTGAGTGCAATCTGCATTATCGTAGCCATCGTCAATGTAGCGTGTCCACTGGGAGTCAGCCTCGACTCCAAGATATTCAAGGATGGGAAAATCTCGAGTAGCGCTTCATGGATATCCGCTAAGAATTCCTCCCGCCCAGCTCGGTGGAGAATAGCGCCCGCAAGACGCAACCGGTCAAGGCACTCCCGAAGTGGGCGGGTATTCACAGTAGCGACCGACTGGAACTTCATGACGCCAGGCACATGGTCTAAGATATCATGCATGGCCCGCACCGCCTCTGCAGTCCGCTTCAACGTGCTAGTCCATCGAACCAATCCTTGCGCGGACTGCGGTAGGCAAACATAGTCGATCTGCGATGCCGCGTCTTGCATTCCGAAGTTCGTATTCCCAGCATTCCAGTGCGTAACTGACAGCACACATTCGCATATGACCCAGTAGTTCGTGAAACAACTAGCCACAGAAGGTCTCACGCTCACTGCCAAATTATCCCACTACTGTCTGTGGTACCGGTTCAGCCCCGAGTTCAAATCCGTAAGAACAATTGGCGTGCAGCGATGGGGGACCCGAAGGAGCGCTTCCCGAGCCGACGAGGTGAGGTGCCTGCCTGTAGCTTTCCAAGGATAGGAGGAGGAGGAGGAGGCGGAGGAGGAGAGGGGGGTGGAGGAGGAGGAGGAAGAGGAGGAGGAGGAGGAGGAGGAGGAGGAGGAGGAGGAGAAGAGTGGAGGAGAGGAGGAGGAGGAGGAGGAGGAGGAGGAGGAGGACGAGGGGGAGGAGGGGCAGAAGGAGGAGGAGCAGCGCTGCGATGGAGCGATGTGATGTCCCCTCTGTGCCCCCCACGTACCCCCCGGGGAGGGGGGGGCAAGGAGAGAAGGGCCCGAGAAGCACCCGAGGCCGGCGGGGAGCCCAGGCAGGGACGGCCCGCGGCGGGCCGAGGTGCCAAATCGAGGTGGGGGCCAGTGCCGACAAAAACCCGCCCAAGCCAGGTTCACAGGGAGCACGGCGGACCGCCCAGACTCTCTCTCTCTCTATCTCTTTGTTTGTTTTGTTTCTCTCTCTCTCTCTCTTTCTTTTCTCTCTCTCTCTCTCTCTCCTCCTTCCCCTCCCCTTCCTCCTCCTCCTCCTTCCTCCTCCTCCTCCCCTCCTCCGTCTCCTCCTCCCCCTCCTCCTCCTCCTCCTCCTCCTCCGCCTCCTCCTCATCCTTCTCTCCTCCTCTCCTCCCCTCTCTCCTCCTCCTCCTCCTCGTCCTCCTCCTCCGCCTCCTCCTCCTCCTCCTCCTCCTCCTCTCTCTCTCTCTTCTTCTCTCTTCTCTCCTCTCTCCTCTCCCCCCTCCTACAGTCCCTTGCGCCACCGCCCCTCCCCCCATTCGGCTTCGACCGCGGCGCGCGTTCGCCCGCGCCGCGTCAAAAAAGTTGCCCCCACCCCCATCCCTCTCCCATCCATCCTTCCCCCTCTCCCGCCCCCCAGTTCCATCCCGCACCAGCCCCTCCCTCCTCAGCTTCCGCCCCCCTGGTGGAGGCAGGGGCAGAAGAAGGCTAGACACAGATGAGGCGGATGTGGGGGGGGGATCCCCCTCCTCACACCAGTCCCATCCTTCGCTGCCTCCCTCCTTCTCCTCCTCCTCCTCCTCCTCCTCCAACTCCTCCTCCTGCTCCTCCTCCTCCTCATCAGCATCATCAGCATCATCATCATCATCATCATCATCAGCAGCAGCAGCAGCATCATCTGCATCATCATCGGCATCATCACCGTCGTCATCATCAGCAGCAGCAGCAGCTTCAGCATCGACATCAGCATAATCATCATCCGCATCATCACCATCACCATCATCAGCACCATCACCATCATCACCATCATCGTTGCCAATATCATAATTTTCAGCGGCATCAGTTGCATGTTCATTTTCATCGGCATTATCACCATCGGCATCATCATCATCATCATCAGCATCATCATCATCATCATCGTCATCATTTTCATCTTCATCACCATCATCATCGCCAGCGTCACCACCATCATCATCATCATCATCATCCTCATAATCCTTATTATCAGCATCATCAACATCAGCAGCATTATCGTCATCATCATCATCGCCATCATCATCAGCATCATCATCATCAGCATCATCAGCATCATCATCATTATCATCATCATCATCATCATCATCATCATCATCATCATCATCATCATCATCATCATCATCATCCGCATCGCCATCATCATCAGCATCATCATCATCACCACCAGGTTGCATTCGCTCCTCTTACTCCTACTCCTACTTCGCCCCCTACCCCTCCCACACAGGTGACAGGAGGAAGAGGCTAGAGAAAGAGTATGACAATGGAGGAGGAGGGAGAAGCAGGAGGAGGAGGAGGAGGAGGAGGAGGAAGAGGATGAGGAGGAGGAGGAGGAGGAGGAGGAGACGGTCGACGGCGATGACGATGGCCAGGGAGGGGGGAAGAAGGAGGCAGATGACGATGAAGGGGACGAGTCAGAGTTGGAGGAGGAGGAGGAGGAGGGCGACGACGACGACAACGATGACGACGAGGAAGAAGACGAGCACGAACAGCAGGAGCAGGAGGAGGAGGAGGAGGAGGAGGAGGAGTTGGACGATGGCGAGGACGAAGAGGAGGATCAGGATCTCATCTCTTCTCTCCCTCCCCATCCCCTCCTCGTGACCACGCTTCCTGCGGTTGGAAATCCGTAGCTCCCTCCTGCACGCCCTCCTGCCACTCCCCGACGAAGGCCCCCAGACCCCTTCAGGTGTCATGCCCGAGTGTCCATACCGGAACGACTTGGGATTGCCCCCGGCCCCCAACGGTCGAGGCCCCCGCGGAAAAACGATGGGCGCGAGTTGTGCCGATCCTCCTCGTCTTTCCGCGGAGCTCCCCTCCCTCATGTCCCTTATCCCCCCATCCCTCCTCCCCCTCCTCCTCCGAGGAGGAGGACTCCTTCCTACGCTCGGCTCCTCCTCCTCCTCCTCCTCCTCCTCCTCCTCCCTCCTCCTCCTCCTCCTCCTCCTCCTCCTCCTCCTCCCCCTCCTTTTCCTCCTCCTCCTCTTCGTCCTCCTCTTCCTCCTCCTCCTCCTCCTCCTCCTCCTCCTCCTCCAAGCCGCGCACGCGCTGCGTTGTGTTGAGCCACCCCTTCATCAGCTCCTCCGCGGTGTTGTCGTCGGTGTCCTCGTCGTCCATCGCCAGGTCTTCCTTGGACGGCCTCGCGCGCTTGCCGAGGTTGACGTGACCGCCATCGTGCAAGGAGCTCTTCTTGGAATCGGGTCCGGCCTGCTTCGCCTGCTCCACGGCCTCCGACGTGACTTGGAGGACCCAAGCCATCGATCTCGAAGTAGCTGGCGGGGTCAAGGTCGATGTGCGTACGAATGTGGCGCTGCAGCTCCGCTAGGGCCTCACATGGCTGAGAACACACGGGGCAAGAGAGGTCTGTCGGCTCCTGCACCGGATGATTGTATGGGTTGCGATCGGTGGCGCAGCGGGATTTCTGGAACAGTCGACGAGTATGTTGTGCTGCGATGTCGCGTGCAGCGAAAGTAGATAAGCACCATGCGCACTGATTCGTAATAGTTAGGAGCCTGCCAAGCGATTTATGCCCATGTGTCCCACCCTTTGTGCATCGCATGTGTGCGTACCACGCGCCCTGTAAATCGAATTGTAGGTCACACTCCTGTCCGTTATCACATATTTCCAGGCACCGCCACAATGCAGGAGGGGGCGGGGGAGGATTTTCTTGCACATCGACGTCACCATGAGGATCGGCAGTAACAGGCGAATTGTAAAGACCCGGGGGAGGAGGAACAGCAGCGCCTGGTGGAGGTACCGATACATGCCAGATGACCGCCCGGAATGCCGCCATATCCAGTCGACAAAATTCATCTTGAAAGTCAGGGTGCAAAGCTCGCAGCGGGGCATCTCCAAGAGACTCCAAGAATTGAGCGCTGTCCTCGAATGCACTCAGAGACAGTATGTCCTGTTCGACTCGTAGAGCCCAAGGGTTACCTGCGAACTCGCCTTCCTCCCGATGGAGCTTCCACTGCACGAACGTTGGGCGGGTCTCCGAATTCAGCCGCCTGAACAGAGCTCCCGTAAGCTGCGTGTGCTCCGGGTGTCGAGCAACCTCCTGCAGCCACTTCAGACGACGGATCCGCATTTCGATCTCAGTGGGGACCATGCGCAATTTCTTCCAAGCAGCTGCCGTCTCCAATGCGATATACTTGACGTCCCCGTTCGGCTGAATGATCTTTTTTCGTGGCATCGCCCTGAAGTATCTGTCGGCCCCACGTCAAGAGCATGTTATCAATCAGTTGTAGATCCGCAGCCTGTAATAACAAAGACTCCAGCACAGACAACCCAGCAGCCTGCACGCGAGCTTTGAAAATAAGTATGAGTACGCGTCTGGGGACTTTCTGGGTGAACCAAACGAGGCCAAGTGCAAACCAAGCTCGTCTCATGTTGAGTTGGATTTTGAGTCGTTGTTTCGTAGTAGTACATGCCGCATTGTAGAGCACCCCAGATAGGTAGCACCCAGTCCCACATGCCCAGGAAAGTGAACACGTCCAGAATGGAGATCCCGAGTTTGTGAAGGGCCACAGGCTCAACCACACGGCCATCGCAGCCGGACGCCTATATGCCGAGAAGGTGGAGGGCAAGAGCGATCACCCGTACGGCCCCCCGAGCCTTAATGTGGGCTTGGCCGTTATGGAGGCTCTGACGGCGCTGCCTCAGTTGACGTCGGTGGCGGCGCACGCCGAGGCGCTGACGGGCATGAATACCCTCGCCCAGCACGTAAAGCAGCTCGACGTTCACATGGCAGCCGAGTTCATCAAGCACTACCGCGTGAAGGACGCCTTCCACAAGGAGGGGGCCACGGAGACGACCAGGCACACCTTCTTCATCCAGGGTTGGCGCGTGCTCCCGAGAATGCCCGAGACCACACATTGGGCAGCGTGCCCCAAATAGGGGCTCCTCCTCGGGGTCCCCAGGAGCGGCGCGTGCAGAATTCCCTGGAGAAGATGCTGAAGGGCAAGGGCAGGAAGAAGTAGTGGCACGCCGATCTCGGTCTCGTGGTCGCGGTGCCCGGTAGTTCGAGTTAGGCCCATCTCCTGCCCTCCTCTTCGCTCCCAGCTGCGCCAGTCCACGTGGCGAATGAACGACGTAGCGCTACTGTCCTTGCTCCCGGGCCTGGTGGGGACCAGGCGCGACCCTCACTGCTCGAGCAATTTAACAATGCCAGGGTGTTCCACGCAACGGTGTCGGAACGCGATGTGGTTCGATACCGGGGCGACTGGTACCCCAGAGGCCGCGGCCCAGGCAAGGGCAAGGGACGGGGCCGTCCTCGCCAGAGCTAGATTTTGACTCTGTTGTGTGTTCCCCTTCTCCCCTCCCCCCCTCCCCCGTGGGTATGGGGGACTGTATGGGCGCCGTGCGACGACAACTGGATGCCGAGGGTCTTGCAATCCATCTACCTGCGCACAGCTGCAGCAGCATACGCAGCATATTTCGTGGACAGGAAGCGGATACCTCTGAGGTGCTGTCAGATATCGCGGTTGCCGACGATGGTAGTGTCATGATGATCATGTCCGCAGCCGAGCTGTATCCCGCCATGTGTCGAGCTGTTGCGGTGGTTGGTGATGTTTTTGCCAGCCGCGGGCACATGCTCAACATTAATGTTACGAAAACGGCAGTACTACTCTCCTTGCGGGGTCGTGGGGCCAAGAGAGCGAGCCAGTATGTATGGCATGCGTGTGATGGTCATGTGACGGCGGATACACGGCTTCTTGGGAAGGTACGGATACCCGTGGTTAAACACTATCTCCATCTGGGGTCTGTCATAGATGCACTTGGGGGCATGGCTGCCGAAATCCGTTATAGGTCCCATACTACGGTGGCGTCACTCAGGGTGCCCAGGACTAAAGTTTTTGCATCTCGGGATATTCTGGACCCCACGTGTCTCACTCTTGCCGACAGTTTGGTCATGTCAGGACGGTTGTGCAACGCTGGTGCGTGGGCCGCGCCTACGGCTGCTCAGGCCAAGTTGGCCGATTCCGAAACTATGAAGGTTTTTTCGTGCGGCTGCCAGGGTCCGTTTCGTTGAGACCGACTCGTGTGTGTCTGACGCTCAGGTTCGAGCCACCCTAGGTCGTCCTGAGCCGTCTGAGCTTCGTCGGGCAGCTCGTTTGAGACTACTGGGTTCACTGTTGCACAGTGGGCAGAGGCTTGCATTTGCCTTGTTGGGTGCCGAATGGGAAGCTCGAGAGCAATGCGGCACACGCGCCAGGTCGTGGATCGGCCTTGTGCTGGACGACTGTAACTGTCTACGCGCTACTGCTTCCGCCTGTGCCGAGCTGCCGCCGCCCAGTGAGGAGTTTGGTCCATGGGAGGATCTTATCCGACGAAGTCCCCCAGGATGGAAGTATCTCATTCGGACAGCCCTGAAGGCCTCTGCGCAGGCCCATCGTCGAGCTCTGACTGCCGATGACGTGGAATCCCGGTTCTTTCAGGCAGTCCGACCGCCCGGAGTCCCCGGGCGCGTGTATACCGTCATTAACGGGTTGCTTGTCGACCCGCCCCCAGCTCCGAACGCCCCTGCCACAAGTGATGAGCACGCGCGCCCATGGTGCCACATCGTCTTTCGCAAGAAATCGTCATGGCGGGCGAATATTGCTCGGCAACATAGACAGCAGGCAGCAATCGCACGCGACGCGAGTGGGCGGCGCCGAACGGCCAGTGTTGCGCGCGCCTTGCTACATTCAACAATCGCATGCATCTGGTGGACCATCTGGCGTCAGATTCACCGAGATGTTTGAATATCTTGTGCAGTGACCCCACGAGTGCTGTGTCTGATCCGTGTGTGACGGTATCGGGTGCTGCGCCATGTTGCCACATCCATTTCCCTGACTTTGAGATGCCTACGATAGGGGGGGCCGGGGCATGCCCATTGGAAGACGCCGCGTGATCGCCCCCACGGCGCGCGCGGAAGGGCCCCTCCCACAGTATGCGTCAACGGTGCATGGTGCGATGTGTCAGGATGACGCCCGTATTGCATTGCTTGAGTCCGACCCGGCCCTGTCTGCGGATGCGGCTGCCGCCCTGGCGCCTGACAGACGACCGGTCGCAGATGCCGTTGCTCTGCCGCCGCCGCCCGCTTCGGATGTTCATTGCAGCGCAGAACGTTGCCCAAGTCGGTTGTTCTTGACAGAGCGGTGCACAGGGATTGCTGCGGCGCCTGTCCCTGCGCACGCGCGTCGTGCTGAGTACTTTGCGTTGAATTTGCATTGCGGGCGTCGGAGGGCTGGGGATATTCAAGCACACTTGGATTCGTCTCATCATGAGGCCAATTTCTGTATTCATGTTCTTTCGGTAGATATGGCGATTCATGCGACGTTAGGGGGCATGATGAATAGAAGTACCCTCGAGACTTGGAAACGGCACATTCGTGATCAACGAGTTGTCTTGTCCGGAGGGGGCACCCCCTGCGAGACGTGGTCTGCGTCGCGCTGGTCCGATGGCCCTGGGCCACCCCCTCTGCGTGCGCACGATGCCTTCTGGGGGAAAACCAACGTGGCACCACGGCAAATGGAAAAATTGTGGGTAGGTAATGCGCTGCTACAAGCAATGGTGGACTTGTTTGCAGTACATTTAGAGGCGGGCACTTCTTGCTGGATGGGACATCCCCAGCCTTGCGGGTGGAGGTTGCAGGCCGTCAGTTCTTTCAGTTGGCACCCTCTGCGCGCACATGAGTCGTCGCCTGCTGTCGCTACCGCGGACTTCGACCAATGCGAGCACGGCCGGAGTTCACGTGCCCCGACGCGTATCCTAGCCTTGAGGATGCCAGGACTGCACACCGCATTACTCAACACACCTGGGCGGGGAAGGTGCTCGCATGGGAGGGGTGGACATCAGACCCTGCTCGGATACGATCGCAAGTCGCATGCTTGGCGAACGGCCCAGCAGAAGACTTATCCTCCTGCGCTGTGCCGATGTATCGCGGACTGCATCGCCACTGCCATCAGCGGCGCGCTCGACGACGGATCTGGATCGTATGACGAAGAGGTCCGCGTGATATGTGTGCCGAAGATGCGACGCGCCAGGAGCTGTTACAGTTCTGGGTTGCTTGGGATCCATACGCGTGCACAGATGAGTCGTGGGCCCCCGATTTCGTGTCCAGAGCGAAAAAGCGTGCCCGTCCCGATCCAGAGATGGCGAGGTTCCTTCCCGTTCCTGCACAAGAGGCGACGCCCGACCTAGCTATTCCCCCGACCCCACTGGCAGAGGAAGACGCGCCCGAGGAGGGAGCAGGAGGGCAGGTAGCCTGGTCCGAGGAGGAGTATGTTGAGGCGCGTGCATTCCTAGATGAGCAGAGCCGCGCGCCAGTGCCGATGACTCCAGTCACACCCTCGGAGAGCCAGTTGCAGCGCATTCTAGTGAATAGGCAAGAGGCCCGTAGGCGCCGCAAGGTGAGGCTACAGGCTGAGCGTGAGGCCAGGCTTCGAGTTGTGGCACCTTGGACGGTGGATCCAAATTTCAGCCTTCACCTGTTCGATTAAGGCCCAGCCAGTGGGTAGGTAGATGATAGGAAGTGATCAGGATGTTTTCCTCCTCCTCCGTCCCCTCCCCACTTTACCCCCCCTCCCCACACAAACCACCCCCCACCCCTCCGCCCCCCCCCCCCCCCGCGCGCGGCGAGCGGCAGAGAAGGGGTGGCAGGGAAGGGTTTGCTTGCCCTATCTCTGTCAGTTCTCTCTTCCCCGCGGCGTGCGGCAGTGAAGGGGTAGAAGGGGGGGGGGGTTGCCTCTTGTTTCCGCTGCTTTTCTCGCCCCGCCGTTTTGGAACAACGTGAAGTTCATTCAGGGCCGTCCCCATGCCTGCTGCATTTTGCTGCATGTTGTTCCCTGCTGGCTCCCTCGTGCTGGCCGCCGGGCCGAGAGTGCGAATAGCGTGCCCCGCCATGTCTCTCTGGCGCGGAGGTGTCCGCAGCGGACTCGCTGGGAGGCGAATGTCCTTCTCACCTGCTCCCTCTCCTGCTCACTTAATTAGCCCCTCGCTCATCCTTTCCTCCTCGTGCGCCGTCGATGTGTGAGCCAGTTTTTGGTCAGCGATACGGGTCGGCGAGGGGTTAGTGTTGTAGGTGGGATTGGAGCAGACTTCTCATGTACTCCGCCCCTTTGAGGTCTGGAGCCTGCTCGCGTTTGGCGACGCACGGTGCGAATCCGTCATCCCTGAGTGGGTTTGCGCCGGTAGAATTCAGGGCGGTCGGGGAGGACTACAGGGGGAGGCTGGACCGTGACCACGTACTGTCCCTTGGCGCCCGTGCCTTAGTGCTTGCGATTGCTCGTTTGTCTGAAGCCAGTTGAGTGCCGATCTTTTCTGACCGCATTTATGGCGAATCAGGTCGCAATTCAATTCCCCCGTGGGTGGGGGCCAAAGCGGGGGAGGGGGACATTCTGTCCAAAACGGTCGTTTTGTACGGAATGTCCCCCCCCTTGCTTTTGGGCTCGCTCCCGGGGTCCCCGTCTTTGTCTCTCTCTCTCTCTCTCTCTTTCTCTCTCTCTCTGTCTTTTTTTTGTTCTCTCTCTCTCTCTTTCTTTCTCTTTCTCTCTGCCGAGTGTGTTGCGTTCGCGAACCAGCGCATGGACCTCCATGGTGTCCCTATTTGGGGCCATGTGCGCGCCTAGGACTAGCCACTTTCGCACGTGCTTATACACATTCGCCCGCCCGCCGATCTTTAAGCTTTGAGTGCGTTGCCTGGTGGATCATATGGCGTTCGCATCCTCCTCCTCCTCCTCCTCCTCCTCCTCCTCCTCCTCGTCTTTCTCTTTCCCCCATCCTCTTCCTCCTCCTCCTCCTCGTCCTCCTTCCCCTCCACCTCCTCCTCCTCCTCCTTTTTTCCCCTCCTCCACCTCCTCCTCCTCCTCCTTCCCCCGTCCTCCTCCTTCTTCCTCCTCACCCTCCTTCCTCCTCCTCAAGCTACTGGGACTCCTCCGACTTTTCCTCCTCCTCCGACTTCTCCTCCTTCTCCTCCTTCTCCTCCTCATCCTCCTTCTTATTCTCCTTCGCATCCTCCTTGTTTTCATCACCATCACCATCATCACCATCATCATCAACATCATCATCCTATCATTATGGCTATCATCATCATCCTCATCATCATCATCATCACCATCATCATCATCATCATCACCATCATCATCATAATGTTCGTCATCACCACCATCATCAGCACCGTCGTTTTCACCATCATCCTCATCACCATCATCATCATCATCAGCAGCAACATCACCGGCATCATCACCACCATCGTCAGCATCATCAACATCATCATCGTCATCATCATCATCACCATCATCCCTCCTCAGCCCTCTACCCTCCTCCCCCGTCTCCTTGCCCTCATCTGGCGCCCCTCCCCGCCCCCCTCCCCTTCCGATTACTCCCAGACCTGGCCTGGGGCGCATGTTGGTCAGAAGTTTTCGAAAGGAGCTCGACAGTAGCCACGAGAAACCATCAGGAGGCCCCAAGACTTCCGAACATCTCGAGCTTCATTCCTCATGGCTCCCTCGGCCGCCGCCGCCCCCAGTCGGCTGTTGCGTCCTCTTCGCCCGCGTTTTCGCCGCATCACCGCTCGACGATGTGTTGTTAAACAAACTTGTGGGGTGGGCCCTTCCCGTTACTCTGTGCACTTCAGCTCTGGCCTCGGCGTGAGCTGTGGATGCGCCACAGAGCGCCTTCCGGACAGCTCACTTGTGTCGGTGTTCCGCTCGCATGGGTGCCTCCCTCCCTTCCCCCCGTTCTTATGACGCTGCTCCTCCTAATCCTATCCTCTTCCCATCCCCCACGCCTCCTCTCCCTCCTCTTCCTCCTCCTCTTCCTCCTCCTCCTCCTCCTCATCATCCTCATCCTCATCCTCCTCTATCTCCTCCTTGTCATCCTTCTGCTCCTCCTCTTCCGTCCTCTCCTTTCCCTCCTCCTCATCCTACACCTTCCCTGGTGTCATCCTCCCTTCTCCTGCTCCTCCTCCTCCTCCTCTTCCTCCTCCTCCTGCTCCTTCTGCTCTTCCTCCTCCTCCTCCTCCTCCTCCTCCTCTTCCTCCTCCTCCTCGTTCTGCTCTCCACCCTCTACCACGTTTCTTCTACCACGTGCGTCGTACGTCGTACGTCGTGCATACGTCGTCGTCGTCGCCGTCGCCCCTCTGGCAGCCACGGCGCTCGACCTCGCCCTCCGCACCGACGCCGCGCTGCGGTGCCCGGCCTCGGCCCTCATCGCCGCGGCCCTCGGCGCTGCGCTCGGCGGGCGGGTCGTCGTCGTCGTCCGACGTCGTCGTCGTACGTCGTCGTCGTCCGTCGTCGTCGTCGTCGTCGTCGTCGTCGTCGTCGTCGTCGTCGTCGTCCGTCGTCCGTCGTCGTCGGACGTCGTACGTCACACGTCGTAACTCGTCGTCGTCGTCTTTCTTCAGCGGAGGGCGAGTCGAGCACGACTCGGGACGAAAAGGTGGATCCCTGTTAGTGGGCCCAGGAGTCGCACGTTGTTTTGATATGGTTTTATCGAGTGGAACGCTCTTTCATCTTTATAAACTTTGATGTGTGTTGCCATTTCTCTGTTCGCCGCGATCCCCTTATAATATGCTTCTCACGTATCTCGTGTTCTCCCTCTATTTATCTCTCTTTGTCTCTCCCTGTCGATCTCCTGCACCAGGTCAATGCATGCCGATGCGATACCAATCCATTGCCAACCAACGCCAATGCCAATGCAATGTGAATGTGGAAATCCTTTCGCTCGGTGGATTTGATAAGAATCCTTTGTGGACAGTGTCGTTACGAATCCTTCTTCGGAGGAT
>CAUYUJ010020719.1:86584-99084 GCA_963575745.1 Prorocentrum cordatum
CCCCCTGTGGCCTCCCCAAACGCACGATGAGTGCACGTTTCTCCCCCCCATGATCGGCGCCCCACCGTCATACTCAAATGTACTATATGTGCGTCGCCCCCCCAGGGGCGACGCGCGCACCGAGAAATCTTATAGTATACGCGCCGTGGCAGGCGCTTTCTGGCCACACCGCTAGGGAAACGATATACTACAAGATGGTTATACTCTATGCTCGGGCCGGACGCACGTCTCCAAGGCGGACGCGTTCTACATGTCTCTGTGCATCCCGCATGAGGCAACGTCGGCAGGGTGGCCTCGGTGAGGGCGCGACGGTAGCCAGCCTCGCCGCCGCGCGTCCGTGGGCCACGAGGCGCGCGCGAGGAGCGAGGCGACCCGGCGGCCGCAGTTTTGGACCGAGCCGCGGCGCCAGCAGCTGCCTCTTCCAGGTCCCTCGCGTCGTGATTTTTGTCGCGGCGTCGCCCCCCAGAGGTCTCGACCCATTCCCTGGGACCGGCTTACCATCCTGGGTCAGAGCGGAGATGGGGTCGGAGGATCGGATCGTGCCGCATCGCCGATGCACATCGGCGATGCAGCTCGATGTGGAGTCCGGTTTTCTCCACGCAGATGGCGCCGATGCTTCGGCGATGCGGCGCGTTCCTCCGACCAAGTGGAGGAAGCCTCCAGTCTAACGACGGTCCTGGGGCCCGGCGAGGGCCCCCAGAGGCCGAACCTAGTTCCACTGGCTGGCATCACAGAAGCAAGACGAAGCGCCCGTCGCGCCTCTGCTGCGACGCGGTGGGGGGCCTGGGCTGCCCCCGACGCCAGCAGTCGGCGGCGAGCCCGGGGGAAGTGAGAAGGGGCGGACCTTCTCAGAAGGCTCGGAAGCCCCCCGGGCTTCTGAGAAGTTGTCTATAGGCTAGCCTCTCCCGAAGACGCAGAACCATTTTCAGGAGGCCAGAGCGCTTCTGAGAAGTCCCGCCGATTGCCAAGAAGAGGCCTCCTCCCTCTCACTCACCCGCTGCCCCAGACCCCCGGCGTCGTGATTTTTTCGCAACGTCGACCCCCAGAGGTCTGGACCCCTTCCACAGAACTGGTTTATCATCCTGAGTCGTTTTTTGACGGTCCCGAGGCCCGGCAAGGGCTCCCAGAGGCCGAAATTAGCGAGAAAGTCCCGTCGAGATTTTTTCACAGGGCGAGGGGGTCTGGGTTCTCACTTCCCCCTCTCGCTCGCCGCCGAAGAAGGGCTCGCCCCCGGCATGGCGCGCTTCGACCCGACGAAGCTGCTGCAGGGCCTGGCGTCCGGCAGCGGGCCGCTCCTGGCGGCCGGCCTGGGCGCGCTCGGGGGCGCCGCGTACCTCGGGAAGAGCACCTTCTACACGGTGGACGCTGGCCCCACGGGGCGCTTCCTCCTCCTCCTCCTCCCTCCCTCCTCCTCCTCCTCCTCCTCCTCCTCCTCCTCCTCACTCCTCCTCCTCCTCCTCCCTCCTCCTCCTCCTCCTCCTCCTCCTCCTCCTCCTCCTCCTCCTCCCACCTCCTGTTCCTCCTCCTCCTCCTCCTTCTTCTTCTCCTCCTCCTTCTCCTGAGCAGGGGATTCTGTGAGCGGGCTAGACTGTGGACGGCTTGGCTGGCTGAGGGGAAGTGTGGAAGGCGAGCAGCACAGGCAACAGCGGGAGCACGAGCGGCGGGAGCCGCAGCCATGTATCCCCGCTGGCCAGAGCCCCGAAAAAGGCGGACCTGAGCGCTCCTGAAGCGGCCGCCGCCCCTGCGTTCTTGTCGTCGCACGTTTGTTTCGCCGGCGCCCCATCTGAGATCCTGGCGCCGCACGTCTGGTTCACAGCGGTCGGGGGCGGCCAAGAGGGGGGTGATGGCTAGGGGGGGAGCGACTGGGGCCACGATATCTCCTCAGATGTCATGGCCGCTATTATTCTTCGGGTTATCATTAACATTATTATTATTATTATTATTATTATTATTATTATTATTATTATTATCAGTATTATTATTATTATGTTTATTACTTATATTGTTATCATGAGTATTATTATTATTATTATTATTAATAATATTAGTATTATTATTTTTATCATTATCATTATTATTATTATTAGTATTATTATTATTATTATTACTATTATTATGTGTGTGTGTTCGTCGTCTTATTCGTATTAGTGTCACTCGTATTATTATGATGATCATACTTACGATTAGTATTATTATGCTGATGTGTCTTGTTAGTATTATTCGTAATTATTTCAGTATTGTTAATAATTTTATTACTACTATTACTAATACTACTATTATTATCATTCGTCTTGTCATTATTATTATTACTCCTCCTGTCAATGCGCCCTGGGCCCTCCCCCAGTGGGCCGTGCGCATACCTCGGGCCCTGATTTATGCGAACCCTTCCCTCCTGGACGCCCCCAGAACCCGCGACCTCTGTACGCATCTAACGGGGTGCAGGAACTACTTATCTCGTCTTCGACATCTTGAGGGCTACCACAATGATCTACAGAGGCCCCTGCTCCAACACAAGTCTGGTGAAGGTGGGATGCTAGAAATGCGCACAGCTTGTCCAGACACTGCTGTGCCGGAGCTGTCCGAAAAGAGCCGTTCTCCGCGCGACCGAGACATATTTTGTGAGTGTCGTACGGGTGCGAGCATCGGCTCTGCTTCGGAAGCTGCCGCAGCTCAGTTCTCACGCTCGACACGTTAGCGACCAAGAAACATGTGGGCTTAATCGACTCAGCTCCGAATGCACACTGGTCCACCCAGAGCCAATCTATGCGAACATCTGGGTGCTGCATTCGGACCAAGTGCGCCGTCTCCTCAACCTACCAAGAAGACGGCAGGAGCTGGTCGGAGGGGGAAGCAGGGTGCTCTGACATTGCTGCCGCTCCTGTGGCGACTGCAACGCACACAAGCAAAATGGTGGCACGATGCAGACCATTGGCACTTTCCAGCGGGGCCCATTCCTTTCCTTCGAGCGAGCTTGTCCACGGCAGCGGCATGCCTCAGATCCCCCCGAACCCCGTCGTGGACGACGTTGGCCGACAAGAACCATACCGCTGCCTGGGACTGAGGCTGGACATGCTCGAAGTAGCTTTGCACATCTCCGGGCCGTCTCTGGCCGCTGAAGAGCTGCAGCACATATTTTATTATGTCTGTTGAAACTGGCAGGGGAATCGGAGCGGCGCCAGAAAACTGCGAGGCTTGCACAGCTGCAGGTTCTGGCGGCTGCTCGGGCACAGCGTATTGCGCCACCAACGCAGGCGTGGATGGTGGAAAGGCTGGCCCAAAGACTGGATTTTCTGGCACCTCGGCTTTGGCATGGTAGAGACCGTTGGCTTTGAGACGATGCGTCTCAGCTGATCCGCACTGGTTTTCTTTCCCCTCTCGTCAGCTTCCGTCGGTGGTGTCTGCTGGATCCATCCTGCCAGGCACCACCTGCTTCCCCTTCTCAAGTGCTTGAGCAAACGTGCACGGGTAGCGAAGCATTGCAAACACGCATGGCACGTCCCTCCTTGAGCTTGCCTGGCTGCAGGGTCGTGCTCCGGATGATCTCTTATACGATGGAGCCGCCAACTGCCCTTGGACCTCAATATGGCCCCAGTCCTGGCACGGGTATGCTATAACCTGCGGGGGACGTGGGACCGTTGGGGGGGGTGCTCGATACCACTGGCGGCACACACGTCATACATCTTCCGCCTCCACCTCGACAGCTTCAGCTGATCCCTACTCCAGTGGGTGAAAGTGGCGACAGCTCGTCGCACAGTGTGGGACCAGGCGTTAGGGGCCTCGCGGGCCATGTCGAACCATTTTCCGACGGGGACCCCTTCGGTCCTGTCGTCAGGGCCACCTTGGACCTCAAGCCATTTAACATCATCCCGAACCAAAGCGCACCACCCATCCTCGAAGTGCCAGATCACATCGAGCAGACCTCAGACCTCCCTCCTCTTCCTCCCCGTCCTCCCAGAGGGGCCGGGGCCGAGTGAGCAACCGGGGAGCGCCGAATCGGTTTGGGTTCGGGGCTTCCGGCGCAGAGCGGGCGACGTGCAGGTGATTGCAGCCGCAGCGCCGAGAGTCTGCGCCGCGTTCGTTTGCAGCCGAGGGACGCAGTGGAGCCTGGAGGGGCACAGCAGGATCGGAAGGAGAGCACAACGGAGCACGCTCCGGGCAGGAGGTCCTCCAGCGCGTGTGTGCTGGAGGACGGGCATGCACAGCGTGCACGGCGGACGGGATCCGCGCCGCGTTCGTGTGCAGCCGATGGACGCAGCGGGGCCTGACGGGGTACAGCATCAGGATCGTTTCACCGATCCCTATCCCCCTCCCCGTCCCCATCCCGTTCTCCACCATCCCACCACCCCAGTTGGGGATGTGCCTTTCGAGACCCGAAGGGAACAGCCTGTATCCCCATCTGGGCGGGCAAACCGGCCAGTGGGGCCCAGGCCACGCAGGTAAGGACAGGAACCGGTTCAGCGGTGCGCACAGCAGGAGCAGAAGGACAGCACCACGGAGCACGCTCCGGGCAGGAGGTCCCCGCGCGAGTTTGTGCTGGAGGACGCGCGTGCGCGGCAGACCGTCGAAGAGAAGTCCAAGGATCCTCCTCCTCCTCCCTCCTCCTCCTCCTCCTCCTCCTCCTCCTCCTCCTCCCACCTCCTCCTCCTCCCACCTCCTCCTCCTCCTCCTCCTCCTCCTCCTCCTCCTCCTCCTCCATTTTTTCTCTTCCGGATAGCTCCTCCCTGTCGCACGCCGAGGCCGGTCAAGTCGTAGAGAACAAAGCCAGCGACGCAGACATGCATTCTCGGAGGTCTGCGCGGACTTCTTCGGTCGGCGCTGGGCGTCTCGGGCGCCGCCCCTGGGTGTCTCGAGTAGGGGATCGATTTCAGAACTGACTTGCCCCAGGATTGATTTTTCTCGTCGAACCCAGGGGAAATTCGCAGAACTTACGCAGATCTACGAACGCTCTACTGATTTTTGTTGAAGTCTCGACGTGAAACTCAAGTTTGGGGTAAACCATTTCTGCAGTCGATCCCCTGCTCGAGTCTTGGGTGGCGCCGGGCACCAGGGGCAGCGACGGCCCAAGGAATCCGACTCTAGGCCACATGGCCGTCAAGTACAGCCGCCTGTCGGGGGTCGGCGTCGACACCTACATGGAGGGGCTCCACTTCATGGTCCCGTGGCTCGAGAGGCCGATCATCTTCGACACCCGCGCGAGGCCGCACACCATGACGTCCCTGACCGGGAGCCGCGATCTGCAGATGGTAAACATCAACGTCCGCGTCCTGAGCAAGCCCGACAGCGGTAGTCAAAGAACAATAACCGGCACAAGCATAAGCTTTCGGCGCTCCGCGCGGATTTCTTGGATCCGCGCTGTGCCCCCCGGGCGGCGCCTCCGGCGCCGCCTCTGGCGCGCTCCGCGCGCCAGGGAGGGGGGTTACAGCTCAAATCCAAGAAAGCCGCGCGGAGCGCCAAAAGTTTATGTTTATGCAGTGTTTTCTTCTTCCAGGTCGGCTGCCCGAGATCTACAGGCTCCTCGGCACGGACTTCGACGAGAAGGTGCTCCCGTCCATCGTCAACGAGGTACTGAAGAGCGTGGTGGCGCAGTACAACGCCTCTCAGCTCGTCGTGCAGCGCGACCAGGTCAGCCGTATGATCCGGCAGCGACTCATGCAGCGCGCGGCCGACTTCCATATTCTCTTGGACGATGTGTCGATCACACACTTGAATTTCAGCCCAGACTACGAGAAGGCAGTAGAGTCGAAACAAGTGGCTCAGCAGCACGCGGAGCGTGCGCGGTACCTGGTGCTGAAAGCGCAGGAGGAGAAGAAGAAAACGATTATTCACGCCGAGGGTGAGCGCGCGTCTGCGCAGATGATCGGCTCCGCTATGAAGGAGAATCCAGGCTTCATCGAGCTTCGGAAGATCGCCGTTGCGAAAGAGATCTCCGGGCTGCTCTCCAAGTCCAACAACCGAATGGTCCTGTCCTCCGATTCTCTGCTGCTCGACCTGGCCGTCCACGAGTCCAGCCAGGCGGCGCAGCAGGAACCAAAGGCCAAGAAGCGCTGGTGGTGAGCGGCTCCTGTGCCCCAGACCGGCCAGAAGCACTCGGGACCGACGAGGCGCGATGGATTGCCGACGTCCGACTTCCAGTTCCTTCGAGTAACAGAAAATGGCGTAGACATAATTTCTCGGAGGTCCGCGCGGAGTTCTTGGATCGGCGCTGGGCCCCCCCTGGCGGCGCCTCCGTCGCCGCCCCTGGGGGACCCAGCGCCGATCCAAGAAATCCGCGCGGGCCTTCGAGGAATCATGCCTGCGTGTGCCGTTTTCTACTCTTCGAAGCCTCGTCCTCCTCGGGCCCCCGCATTCCCTGCCGCGTCTCGTGCGTGGCACCCGCCGGGGCGTCCTTCCAGCATGTCGTCCAGCGCTCGCGTCGGTGAACCCCCCGCGCGCGAGCAGTGTCAAGGTGCCTGCGGCAGGTTCCGCCACTCATCGAAT
This sequence comes from Prorocentrum cordatum, assembly GCA_963575745.1. Taxonomy (NCBI): domain Eukaryota; class Dinophyceae; order Prorocentrales; family Prorocentraceae; genus Prorocentrum; species Prorocentrum cordatum. The sequence continues at coordinate 93,062 of CAUYUJ010020719.1, forward strand.
AATAATAAGAATACTAATACTAATACTAGTGATAATAGTAGTAGTAATAATCATGATAGTAATACTAATAATAATACAAACACGAATAATAATAATTATAATACTAACACTAATAATAATAATGATAAGAATGATAATAAGAAGAATAATAATAAGAATCATAGTAATAATACGAATAATAATACTAGTAATAATAGTAATAATGATAACAATAGCAATAATGATAAGAAGAAGAAATAAGACTAATAACAAAAAGACGTCATAAACATAAACTTGTGGCGCTCTGCGCGGACTTCTTGGATCCGCGCTGGGCCTCCCCAGGCGGCGCCGCCTGGTGCGCTCCGCGCGCCAGGGAGGGGGGTTCGGCTCAGATCCCTAAAATCCACGCGGAGCGCCAAAAGTTGATTCCCCACATGTTTCGTGTGGTTCTGGTGTTTTTCCCTGCCGCGACGCACCCGCGTCTCACTTCCCTCCTCTCCTCTCCTCCACTTCCTTCCTCCCCCCACCCCACGTACATGAGAAACGTGTCTACATAAAGCCATACACACGATACGATGATAGTGCACACCTGGCGTGTTCACTGCATCATACACACAAGACGTGTGCACCACATGCTGGGCTTCCACATGAGACACACGCGCGCACGCAGCACACATACACGCAGCACACACACACACACACACACACTTACAGTCGCGACGCGTGCTGCGCACACACACACACACACCACACACACACGCACACACATTGAAACACGCGTTTGAGGCAAGGGCGTTCGATGATGTCCTCCGTTTCGGGCTCGCACAGCGTGGCAGGCGTAGCAGTTTCTCGACACCACAGGGAGTGCGCTGGGGGGCGTCTCCCTAGCCGTTTCGGGCTCGCAAAGCGTGGCAGGCGCGACCTTTCTTCGACACCAGAGGGGGTGCGTAGGGGGTGGTCTCTCAGAGCGGCCTCTATGCGTGCCAGGGTCTGCGAGCGTGACAGGCGTGGCAGTGTCTCGACACCAGAGGGGGTGCGTACGGGGTGGCAGCGCGGCCCCTATGCGTGCCAGGGTCGGAGAGCGTGGCAGGCGTGGCACGTTCTCGACATCCGAGGGGGTGCGCAAGGGGTGGTCTCTCAGCGCGGCCCCTATGCGTGCCAGGGTCGGAGAGCGTGGCAGGCGTGGCACGTTCTCGACATCCGAGGGGGTGCGCAAGGGGTGGTCTCTCAGCGCGGCCCCTATGCGTGCCAGGGTCGGAGAGCGTGGCAGGCGTGGCACGTTCTCGACATCCGAGGGGGTGCGCAAGGGGTGGTCTCTCAGCGCGGCCCCTATGCGTGCCAGGGTCGGAGAGCGTGGCAGGCGTGGCACGTTCTCGACATCCGAGGGGGTGCGCAAGGGGTGGTCTCTCAGCGCGGCCCCTATGCGTGCCAGGGTCGGAGAGCGTGGCAGGCGTGGCACGTTCTCGACATCCGAGGGGGTGCGCAAGGGGTGGTCTCTCAGCGCGGCCCCTATGCGTGCCAGGGTCGGAGAGCGTGGCAGGCGTGGCACGTTCTCGACATCCGAGGGGGTGCGCAAGGGGTGGTCTCTCAGCGCGGCCTCTATGCGTGCCAGGGTCGGGGAGCGTGGCAGGCGTGACACCAAAGGGGGTGCGCAGGGGGTGGTCTCTCAGCGCGGCCCCTATGCGTGCCAGGGTCGGAGAGCGCGGCAGGCGTGGCACTTTCTCGACACCAGAGGGGGTATGCAGGGGGTGGTCTCTCAGCGCGGCCCCTATGCGTGCCAGGGTCGGAGAGCGCGGCAGGCGTGGCACTTTCTCGACACCAGAGGGGGTACGCAGGGGGTGGTCTCTCAGCGCGGCCCCTTTGCGTGCCAGGGTCGCACAGCGTGGCAGGCGTGACAGTGTCCCGACACCAGAGGGGCGCAGGGGATGTCTTTCAGCGCGGTCCCTATGCGTGCCAGGATCGGAGAGCTTGGCAGGCGTGGCAGTTTCTCGACACCTGGATGGGGTGCGCAGGGGGTGGCCTCCCAGCGCGGCCCATACGTGTGCCAGGGTCGGAGAGCGTGGCAGGCGTGGTACGTTCTCGACATCCAAGGGGGTGCGCAGGGGGGTGGTCCTTCACCGCGGAGTCTGTACGTCCCAGTCGTCCATGCACAGCAGGCGTGTCACTGTCTGGACACCAGAGGGGATGCGCAGGGGGTGGTCCCTCACCGCGGCGTGCGCCGTCCGCCTGCCCACCGCGTCGGGACTCATGCGCCGTCCGCCTGCCCACCAACGGCCCCGCTCTCTTCCGTGGTCGCCATGGCTCAGGCTGTTGTTCGCACGGCGTGTCAGTCTCCCAAGGCTTGGTCAGCGCCACCAGCGGTATCGGCGAAACAACGGCCACCAGCATAATTCTCGCAAGCTTCACGTCAGCTATCATCACGCCAGACATATTATAAGTATGTGAGGTTCCTCGGTAGCGTAATGTTCATGCCGTTTTTTCTTCCTCTAATTCAGAGATGGGCGAGCTGAGGCAGCGGCAGCGGCCTTCGGGGGGGCCGGAGGGCTTTCGTCGCCACGGCCTGTTGCGGCTCGGAGAACTGGCGCGCGCGGGCCCCGCGAGGGATGAGGGGACCGATGTTTGAGCTGCCGTTGTGTTGGTTCGCCCATCTCCGAGCCACCGCTACAACGCGGCACTGTGTCTGGAGGGGAGCTGGGGAGCCGCCCTGGAGGTCGCAGCGCGTGGCAGCCGTCCGCCCTCCTTGGGCTCCAGGCGGGCGTGGGGTGCGGCACGCGCTTCCGCAGGCTCGAGGATGCCGTGATGTGTGAATCGAGAGAGCCGTAACATGTGCCAGATCCCCAAGGGGCGTGACGTCAAAGTTCGTGTCCATAAGCGGAAAGAGAGAGAGAGAGAGAGAGAGACAGAGAGAGCGATATCATATCGAGAGAGCGAGAGGGAGAGACTGACAAGGCCGCAGCATGTGACATGGTCTCCCCGAACCCCAGGAGGCCATGACATGTGGCATCGGGGGGTTGGGGCCTCCCAGGATACTGGGCGCCTTCGGGCCATCATGGGAGGTCTCGGTGCCATCTGGTGATCCCAGGGGCTGATTTCGAGGGTCGTGGGTGTCGTCCAGCGGTCGTTTTGGGGGCCATCTTGTTCGCCGCCTTCTGGCAGTCGTGGGGCCTCTTGGGGGCTGTTTCGGGGAAGCCCTCACTTGGTGGATTTGTCGAGAGAGGGAGAGGTGGTCCCGCCCGTTTCGCCTGAGACAGTCTCGCAACTCTGCGCTCTGAAAAGATGGGCGCAATGTGGTCTGGCCGTTTCGCCCGCGACATCCTCGCAATTCGAGGCTCCGACGCGAGGTGGTCTGGCCCGTTTCGCCAGAGACATCCTCGCGGAGGGAGGGGGGGGCAATGATTTGTCTTGTCCGCATTTGTCCTGCTCTTGCTTCTGCACGCCCGCTTCCTAAGCAACACTCCTTGTTTCTGCCTTTTCATTTTTCATATCCCTTCGTATCAATTGGAGGCCGCTTCCTGAGGGCGGAGCGCGTCATCACTGAACAGGCCTCAGGGCATTTGGCGCAGGGGCCCTCGTTGTGAATCTCGTCCGAAGGCCTCGTGCTGCCCGTCGGGACGAAGACTGGGCCGGGCTGTCGATGACTCAGAAGACGTGTGGCCGCTCCAGTGCTTTGGGCCCCATCCAGGGCCCTCCCGGAGGGCCCGCACGGAGCCCCGCAGGCCTTCTCGGGCGCCTCTCGGGGCCTCGAGTGCCCCACGCGGAAGCCCTCGTGGGTGGCCGGGCCCCTTCGCGGGGCAGATGCCGGTCCCCGTGGAGGCATCTCATCTGCAAGGCCGTCTCGGGGCAACTCCGGGGCCGCCTCCGTGGCCGTCCTGGGCCGTCCTGGGGGCAGCCTGGCTCCCCCCCCCCCTCTCAGAGGCCCTGCAGAGGCCCACCAGGGAGGCACGCCGCCCGGGCGGGAGGGGGGCGGCGAGCAGGGCAGCGACTGAGTTGAGCCGGCCACGCGCAGAGAGGGGTGTTTAGGCTTTTCTGGTAGCGTTGAGGTTTTTCGATGTTCGAATTTCGAGGTTTTCGGGCGGTTTCGTTGGTTGTCGACGGCTTTCCAGGCTCGGCATGCGTGCCAGCAGCTGCGCCTCGCCGAGGGCGTTCCAAGGGTGCCCAGATCGCCCCGAACGGCCACCGGAGACCCGAGTTGTGTCCCGAAAGCTATACTCGCCCACGCGCAAAGGTGGGAGCGGGGAGGGGGGAAGGCTTCGTAGAAGTTCCCCTGCTGCTTGGAAGGCGTGGGCCTCATCTGTAGACGTGAGTCCGGTCCCTTCTAAGAAGCAGCCTCCGTCTGAGAAGCCTTCCCCTCTCACCCTACCACTTCGTGGGCGCGGCCAATTGAGACGACGGCAGCTCTTGGCGATCATGGGCCCCAGAGTTGTTGCACCAGTGCCGCTGCAATTGTTTCCGCGTAAACGTCCAGGGCTCGCGCACCCTGTTCTTGCAGCGCCTTTGCTCCGAAGCACAAAGAGCTCCACAAGCATAAGCTTTCGGGCCTCCGTGCGAACCTCCGAAAGGTTATGTTTCTGCCGTTGTTTGTTCTTTGCCTCTTGTGGGCTCAGACCCTATACCACTTCACTGCGTACCAGGGGGCGCGGTAGCGGACTCTGCGCGCAGTGCTCTGTTAAGACGCCCTTCTGGTTTTGCGTCTTGAGCTCGCGTCGGCCCGCCCGCCCCGCGAGCAATATTCTATGACCACGGAGTGTCTTCCCGTCGTCTGCTCGTGGGAGGGGATGTTGGACACGTCTCCACCCCTCCTCACTCCTCACTCCTCCTCCTCCTCCTCCTTCTCCTCCTCCTTCTCTACCTCCTCCTAATCCTCTATTCGTCTTCCTTACAAATAACTCCTCCTCCCTGTCGCACCCCCAGACACGTCGGAAGGGCGGCCAGACGTTTCGCTTGAGATTTCCTCAGCATTTATGATTCTGAAGCTTGAAGTTTGCAACAGCTTCGAGGGTGGAGGGCGGGTCGTTTTCAATATGTGGTTCCCGCTTTAGCGCCGCACACATTCGTCTTAAAGCTTGCAGCAGTTTCATGAATGGAGGGGGCGGTTCCTTTCCAGAATCTGGCTCTCGTTTTAGCGTCGCGCACATTCGGTGTTTTATAGCTTGCAACAGCTTTACGGATGAAGGGCGGTTCGTTTTCACATGTGGTTCTCGCCTCAGCGCCGCGAATTGTGTTTTGGCACGTTCGGAGATTCTCAGACGAATGTCTTCTAATGGGCCACTTGCCGCGTCGACAATATCTTCTTGGTGGGGGCCTATGAAGAGGGAGCGTGGATGGAGGGGTCCTCCTCCCCCTCCTCCTCCTTCTCCTCCTCATCCTCCTCCTGCTCCTCGTCCTCCTGCTCCTCCTCCTCCTCCTCCTCCTCCTCCTCCTCCTCCTCCTCCTCCTCCCCTCCGTCCTCTTCCTGTCTTGCTGGAGCCGCCAGCGTCGCTTCGCCCTCCCTCTTGCCTCCCCGAACCTGGGCCCGACCCTCCCTGGCTGGCCCCTCCGAGGCCGCCTGCTCTCTCCGAGGCATGCCTGCTCGGTTCCGCGGCCGGCTCCTCTTCAAGAGGGAAGGTCGGGGGCGGAAAAGAGGGGGGTGATGATTAGGGGGGGGTGGATATCATGGCGGGGGTCATGATGTTTCCCCAGATCTCATGGCGCCTCTTCTTATTTCATTACGTCCCTGGTCCCCCCGCTGGGCCGCGCACATGCCGCCGGTCATGATTTGCACCCCCCCCTCTTGGACACCCCCCTCTTGGCCGCTCCCGAGATTCTGGCTGAGACTGTCTTGCTTTAGCACATCGGGTATGTTCTAAGACAATTGTTTTGGTTGTTAGAACATTCCCGGGTTCTTAGAACATCTCATGGTAGGCCTATAGGAAATCCGGGACGGTCGGTCCCTGCTCAAGATGCCGGGCGGGTCCAGGAATAAGATACATCGTTCCCGACCCAGGCATGATGGCGTCGTAGAAAAAATCAGGACGGAAGGTTTCTCGGTAGTTTCGGCCTCGGGA
>CAUYUJ010020719.1:104084-131584 GCA_963575745.1 Prorocentrum cordatum
CGTCCGCCATCGCGACCTCTCCGCCCGACATGCGCCCCATGCGTCGACGTCTCCTCTCTGATATTCTGCGGAGCCAATCATCCCGATCCACGCGTCTCGCGGTGGTCGCCGGGGACAACTTCGCCGATGCCGCGCGCCTGGGCTAGAGGGGGCCCAAGGCGCAGCGGCCGCGCGCCAAGCGCATCGACGGCAAGTGTCACGGCGCCGAGCGGGAGCAACTTTGACTGCGGATGACCGACTCACTTCTGCAAGGGCACTGGCGATGGTCCTTCTCTGGGCCCGGTCTGGATTGCGACTCGTGCGTGGATGCCCAGATGATTAAGCATCAAAGGTTTGGTGGTCAAGTCTCCCGAGCAGCTTCGCGACGCGGGCGTCTCGCGCCATGCTGGCCTTCGCGCCGGTCTCCAACCTCGTCGTCCGCGCATGCAGTTCAGCTTCCCGCGCCGCGCCTCGTGCGCGCCGATATTGGAAAAGCTCATCAAGGCGGAAGGGCCCTCACTGCGAGCCCGATCACGCTTGCTGCGGCTTTGGCGGATCAAATATATCATGCCCGAGGTAGGCGGGATCGCCACGACGCGCGCGGACGCGGCTGGCGCGGGCGATTTGCCTCCCAGCTCATCTTGGTTCGACGGGCTGCCCGCGCGATCTGGCGCGGCGACTGGGGACTTCCCCCGGCAATTGCGCCGGCATCCTCGGGGGCGGCGGCATGCGCCAATGTCGAAGACGCCCAGGTCACATTACATCGCCCCGACGTCTTCCAGAGCTGGCCCGAGCGCGCCCACTTCCACGCAGTTGAGCAGGGCGTCAGCAGCACGCCGGCGGCCACGAACGACGCGCGGAGGAAGACGGGTCTTGAAGGACAAGCTGCTGCTGCGGAGCGCCGCTCCCGGCTGCGCGCCCCCCTGGACAAGCGGCAAGCGGCTCGCTCGCCGAGGTGCGCGGGGAGGCGAAGCGGTGGGCCCCTGTTTTCACCAAGCGTGACATCGTTATCTCTGCGGCCATTTCCTACATCAGGCAGCATGCCTTCCTGTTCGTCTATCAAATTGGCGCCGCCGAACCTCGAGCTAATGAACGCGACGGTGAAAGAAATTGCAGGGGTCCGCTCAGCGCCGGGCGTGGACGGGCTACCGCGCGCCGCCCGACGTGCGCGGAGGCACTCTGGTAGGCGCGCCTCTGGCTCATGAGTGGCGAGCGGCTGCTGCGGGCAAATGGCGACATGAATCAAGCTTGTCTCCCCAAGGGCTCGCACATCTATGGTCACCCTGGTGCAGGGGCCATGCGCGCGTCCAACATCAGCGCCAAGCCCATCCCTGCGATGCTCAACGCCGCCGTAATCCCGTTGGCGCAACAGGCAGCGCCAGTGGCTCAGCGCGGGTTTGTCCCAGGGCGCCGTTTTTCTGACCACGTCCTGGACATCGGCGTCGAGGCGCGCGCCCCCCCCCCCCCCCCCCCCCCCCGCGGCGCAGCACCGCCCCATCCTCATTGCCCTGGGCTTCGGTCAGGCGCCCCCTAGCCTGCCGCGAGAGTTCCTGATGGCCGCCCTCAGGGAACCCCAGGTTCCTGACGCATGTCTCGCTGCTGTCCGTGGCTTGTGCGATTTGGTGCCTGCGGTCGCCGCGACGGATGGCGCGCGCGCGGCGCTCTCTCCGATCTCGCAGGGCGTCGCCCAAGGGTGTGCATTTACTATGTCGCTGTGCGCCTTGGCCACTACCTGCTGGTCTCCCATCTGGCGGGGGATCTTGAAGTGGCAAGCCGCGGCCAGTGTCGGGCGCGCGCCGATGACGTCGGCAGCGTCCTGTGCTCCTTCCGATGCCTGCCCAACCTCCGCGACTTCATGGACGATGCGGCTACTGCGCCGCGCACTCTCTCGGAAGCCAGCGAAGTGCAACGCGGCCCCCTTGAGCACTGAGTTCGAGCGTGGCAGAGAAGCTCTCCGGCGGCACTGGTGCAACCCTGGCAGGCGTCTGGTGTGGTTAGCAATCTTCTGCGCTTGGGTCTTTGGCTCGGACCATCGACCGACCGCGCGCTCAATTGGGCGGCGCCTTGGGTCAAGTGCAAATTCCGCACGGCGGCCTCCTCGCGCGCCATTGCGGCCATGGGCGCCAACGTCTGGCTCTGCAGCGCGCGCGCCGCCCCTGCCGCGGGCTACGTCGCTCCGCCGTCGCCGCTGTCAGCTTGCTATGCGTCGGACGAGATCCACCAGTGCGTCAAGATCAGCAGGCGCGCAGGGGGCAATTTTCGGTCAGCTGATTGCGCTGTCCTCCGCGCCGGGGGCGGGCCCGGGCTCCGGTCGGCCCGCTGCGTGGCGCAGGCGGCCCTGGCCCGCGGCGCAGTCATTACCTACCCGCGAGCCGAGGAGTTCGACCTCAGGCTGGAACAGGCGGCTGCCAGGTGGTGCGACGATGGCGCTGGCCGAGCTGCAATACACACCCAACTTCTCGTTCTGGGCGGCACCTGCGTTCGCCGAGACGCTCGTTGACGCCGAGCGGGGCGTTCCCTGCCCCGACTGCCACCTGGGCGCACATGAGTCAGTTCAGGCAGACTTACGCGGACGAGGCTCCCAGCGCACCAAGCCGATGTCCCAGGAGACCGCCTGCCTCACGCCCGTCGCCCATTGGCGCCAGCGAGTGCTCGACGTGACCATCGACCCCGCCCGCGCAGGCACGCGCGCGCACTTGGATTGCAATACCGAGCCTCCTCTTCGTTGACCGCTGGGCCACGTCGTTGCTCGCTCGCGCCGGGGAGCTTCGCGAGGCGCCCTGGGGCCGCATCGCGCACCTCATCGATCGAGCAGATGCCGCGCACTTGGGCTCACGCCCTACTTCGGCCCCTCGCAGGTGGATGGCTCACCTCATGGCGGATTCCTTGCCAGCGTGGCAAGGGCGGCAGCATCTTCGGATGCTCGGAGGCCGAGGATATCTAGGCTTCCTAGATGGGGTCGGAGTAGATGGGGCCAGAGGATCGCGCCGCATCGCCGATGCATCGCCGGACTGGCTCGATGTGGAGGCCGATTTGCTTCGCGTCGACGTCGCCAATGCATCGCCCACGTCGACGACGCATCGCCGGTGCATCGCCGATGTATCGTCGATGCGTCGCCGATGCATCGGCGATGCGGCGCGATCCTCCGACCCCATCTACTCCGACCCCATCTAGGAGGCCTCTAGGATAGCATGAGCCACCTGCTGGTTTGCCCGAGGCCCATGCGCGGTCGGGCGGTTGGCTCCTCTTCCACGAGGACCTTCTCGCGTATCGGAGCATAGCGCAGCCGTCAGATGAGCGCACCGACATTCTTCTCCACGCCCACCCCATACACAGTGCGACTCGCCAGAAGGACTGGGCGCCAACTGACCAAGCCGAAGAAGCAGGTCGAGCAGCGCTCCACCTCCAAGCGCTATCAGCGCCCACGCGGCGAAGGAGGGCCAAACCTTCGACGGCCATGCCTGCGACCGTTTGGCGCTGGGATGCGCTCCAATCGGCGCCATCGGCAGCGAGCGCAGCGCAGATCCACCACCACTTCGGGGACATCTTGACCAACCGCCTTGCAGCGCAGACGCGTGCTTCAACTCCGCACGGAGACCGGCTTTGCCCTCATCTTCGAGTCCCACCTCTTCTTCGCCATCGTCAGCTGGCGACGCCAGTGAAGTGGCCGCCGTGCGCCCGCGGGGAAACGTCGCGGCCCTCTGGCACCTGAGACATCCGCGAGTGCAACAGATGATCTCCTGACGTCTGCGGAGGATCCGCTCGCCCCGCTCGGCGCCGTGCCCGTCGACGGCGGACCGCAGCTGATGGGCCTTCCCCCTGGAACGCCCCATGGCGACCGATGTCGCTGAAGCCAGGCATGTGGCCCTGCGCGACGAGAGCGGGCGGCGGGCCTCAGCGCGGCTTCCCAGCGGCAATCATTTGAGATGCAACTATCGCCAAGACTGGTTGAGGTGGTGCCTACCTTTTATCCGCACAGCTTTGGGCAATGGTCTGGGGCGACGCTTGCAACTGAGCGCGCTGCGACCGTGGGCGACCTGGCGCGAGAGGTGCGCATTAATGCTCGGGAACATGGCGCTCCCAATTGGCGACTGTTGGCGGGTGCCTGCCTTGCGTTGAGCGCGGGGAGTCGCGACGAGCGCGTCCGCGCCCACCCTGCCTACCACCGCAACGACTTGAGGTGGCTCCAGGGCGCGCTTGGCCCACGTGCGCCGCGGGCTGCAGAGGTCGCGACGGAACCCGCCACGCCGCCGAGCAAAGAAGAATATCGACATGTAGCTCCACTCGCGCGTGCTCGCGTGGATGATGTCCTCGCCGTCGCGGAGGAGGGCTGGGAGGCTACTCCGCGCCGCACTTCGCCACCAGTTTCCGCCGATCGAGGGCGAGGGCGCGGGCCGCAACGAGACGGCGCGCGAGGGGGCCCTGGAGAAGCAGCTCGCCGACTTGCGCAAGCAGCTGGAGTCCAAGGGCGACGACTCGGACATGCAGGTCGATGAGAGCAGCGGGAGGCCCACTGCCGCTGCCGCCGTCGACAGCGACAAATGGAGGCCAGGGCTAGCGGAGGCCGAGGATGCGCGAGGCTTGGCCACGGGGGCTCACCTCGGAGTTCACCCCGCAGCAGAAGATGCACTTCGAACGGCGCCGCGACAGCTGCGCGGCCATGCCGCGGGAAGCGCAGCCTTTCGAGCGGAGGGCCCACGACGTGGCCAACCAGAGGAAGCAGCTCACCATCAAGAGAGACAAGCTTGGGATGTCGGTGGGGGCGGCGAAGGCGGCCGTCGAGGAGGCAAAGAACGTTCTGGAGGAGGCCGAGCGAGCACGCGCCGAGGGGCTCGAGCAGATCGTGACGAAGGAGGCGGAGCTTAGGAAGTTGCTGGGCGCCCAGCCCAAGCTGCTGCCTGAAAGGGCGCTATATCCCACCATTTTTCTGGAGCTTCGGTCGGGGAGCTGGGTCGGCTCTTCAGGGCAGGAGGATAGGGCGAGCAGGAGGCCGCGACGTCGTCTGCCCGCGTCAAGCCTGCCGCGTCTGCCGTCGTGGACTCCGAGAAGAAGATCATAACGCATGTGCAGCAGCCAGAGCCTGCGCGCGTTCCTGGCGACGCAGTCGCCCCTGATCCGGCATCTGCTCCTTCTACTCCTGTGCAGTGTATCTGCGACGTTCCTCACGGCGCGGGGGGTATTGAGGCTCAGTGAAGGTGGCCAGAGTTTGCCGGAGCGGGCTCGCACGGCTTGAGGGTTTGTAGCGGTGGTTAATTTGTCTTTGTAGATCACTGACGGATGCTACAGTTCAGACTCCCAGTTGCACCTTTGCCCAGCAGCTGCGGGGGTTCCTCTCGCAAATAAAGTCTATGGTGCCACGTGTGCAAGAACGCCGTCTGCTGGCAGGCAAGTTGGCGGATTTTCAGAACAGCGCGCAGCATTTAAAGCGGCATGGCGTTTGGGCGGAGGCCTAGGCCATGGCTGCAGACAGTACATCGGCAGGAGTAGCTGTGTGGGCACCAAAGAAGGTGACTACTGCGGCCGCGCCCAACTCGAAGGCTGGCGTACTCGTCCCACACGGGCTCCTTGCGGCCCAAATGCACTGGGTGCCCCCCAGGGTTTTACTACACATTCCGTCTACATGCATGTGAGCGAGGGCCTTTTCTGCCAAGAGTGTTGAGATCCTCCATGCATTGGCCAGTCATGTGAAACAGGTGACTTTCAACGTGTCGAGCGCTGACCTCACGAGTCAAGGTTGGCTTCCATCGGTTGGTGGGCCGACCATCAAGTGGTGCGTCGACGTGTCGCCAGTCGTTGCATGGATCGGTCATTGCTTACTTCTTGATTGATGAAAGGTTGGTTGGAGGAGTTCGGAAGCCGTTTGTTGTTGAAGAGGTGGAGACCAAACCACAGCTGCCTGTCAGCATGATTCGAGATGCGAAGGAGAACCCTCGTTTGTTGCGTAAAGTGAAGGAGGCGAACGCACTTCCTGTCGTTGTGAGGCCAGTTTGCGCCAGACCCCCATGCTCGTGGTGGTTTCCCGCGAGGTCCTGGAGGTGAGGGCGAAGGCTGACCTGGCAGAGGCTTGGCTTGAAGTGCTGAATACATTGGAGGGTGAGCTGGCAGGTCGACATGATACTGTTGGTGACAATGTCCTGCCTCATGTGTCCAAGAAGGTTGGAGCCAACGCGTGGATGAGCAGGAGCGTAGCGAGGTGAAGGTCAGCGCCACCGACGAGACCGAGCCCGCGTGGAAGATCGCCGAGAGATGGTCGACGCATATTCGGAGGGTGGGCGCTTTTGTTTCCCAACCGTCCAGTGTTGGGCACTCGTTTTGAATAGAGGAGCGTGGTCTCCACCTCCTCCTCTCCTCCTCCTCCTCCTCCTCCTCGTCCTCCTCCTCCTCCTCCTCCTCCTCCTCCTCCTCCCTCCTTCTCTTTTGTTTCCAGTGTTCCCTTCTCCTCTTCTCTCGTGCCGTCTGCGATCTGCGCAGTTGTCGACACTTTCGCGGGCTCTTGGGAGGCCCGGCGGAGGTGGGTCCCACGCGGACCACCTCGGGACCTCGCCGCCCCCTGGCGGGCTTGCGATCTGCGCGACTGTCGCCACTTTCGCGGGCTCATGGCAGGCCCGGCGGAGGTAGGTCCCACGCGGACCACCTCGGGACCTCGCCGCCCCGTGGGGGGCTTGCGACTTGCGCGACTGTCGCCACTTTCGCGGGCTCCTAGGAAGCCCAGCGGAAATGGGTCCCACGCGGACCACCTCGGGACCTCGCCGCCCCGTGGGGGGCTTGCGGATCTGCGCAGTTGTCGCCTTTCGTGGGCTCTTGGGAGGCCCAACGGAGGTGGGTCCCACGCGGGCCACCTCGGGACCTCGCCGCTCCCTGGGTGGCTTGCGACTTGCGCAACTGTCGCCACTTTCGCGGGCTCCTGGGAGGCACAGCGGAGGTGGGTCCCACGCGGACCACCTCGGGACTTCGCCGCCCCCTGGGGGGCTTGCGATCTGCGCGGCTGTCGCCACTTTCGCGGGCTCCTGGGAGGCCCAGCGGAGAAGGGTCCCACGCATGTATATGTCCAAATCCATTGGGTAAATGATCTGGGTACTTGGAGACTCGTTTTTTGACGCCCCACGGAAAGGCCCAAAATGGAAAGAGCTGGGGGGGGGATGGGTATGGATGAGCCGTTGGAGAGACACCGTATCTCGCTACTTTTCCTAGTCTTTCTCTCGCACTACTGCTTCCTGCACGGCGCACTCGCTATCCAGTAGGTTATCCACCAGGCAACCGGCTGTGAAGGAGGAGCGTTAGGAGGGAGAGTCAGCAGGAGCAGGGAAGGAGAAGGGAGGGGTTTTGGGAGGAGGGGAGTGGAGGAGTTTCAAGGAGGGAGGAGGAGTTGACGAGTCGTCGGCCGCCTGCTTTTTCTGACTCCCTTGTTTTCCTGTTAGGGCGGGGCCTCCTCCTCCTCTCCTCCTCTACGCCTCCTCTACTCCTCCTCCTCCTCCTCCTCCTCCTCCTTCTCCTCCTCCTCCTCCTCCTCCTCCTCCTCCTCCTCCTCCTCCTCCTCCGCCTTTTCCTCCTCCCGTCCTCCCAGCTCGGTCGGTCTGGTGAGTTACTGGCCACACGGCCGTCGCTGCCGCGGCTGCCGCCAGCTCCAGGGACTCCAGGAGTACACAGGAGGACGCAGGAGGAGTACAGGAGCAGGAGGAGCCGGAGGAGAAGGAGGAGGAGGAGGAGGAGCCTGAGGAGCAAGAGGAGTGCGTGGAGTCGGAGGAGGAGGAAGCTGAGGAGGCCTGAGGAGGAGGCGTATTTTCCACTTTGCTCTTGCTCATCGCCTCGGCGATGACGAGATGTCATTGTTGTCATTGGTGCTGGCGGCGTCGGCCTCGGCCATCCGCAATGCTCTCCTTCCTCGGCCGTGGAGCTGCAGCGGCGGCAGTAGTCTCGAGTCCGACTCGAGCCCTGACCTGGGGGGCCCGCGCCACCACTGCGACGCCGAAGAGGAGCGCATCAAAACTCAAAATCACAATCCTGCAGCACACCTGGACATGAATCACCGCTGCCCGTCCGTCGATTCGGCCGTCCAGGCTTCAAATGAGCACAAGATTACCAAACTGAAAACTGAGAACGAAATACGCAGCCTCGCTCACGAGGCGTAAATGACCGCAGGCCGCAGGCCTGCCATCAAAACGCAACGACCACGCCACGGCATGGATAGCCCCAGAAATAGAGGGGCCATAGTATTCGGCAGACGCTCCATCCTCCTAATCCTCATTCATCCTCATCCTTCCTCCTCCTCCTCCTCCTCCTCCTCCTCCTCCTCACGTTTCCTCACTCATTCTTGCTGCTGTTCCTCATTCCTATGTCCCATCCCTCATCGCGTGGCAGGCCTGCTACACAAGACTACGATACAAACCAACTAGCCCACAAGATGCTTCACTGAGCTCTTCGATGCCTCCGCGATGTCGTCGTCGTCCTCCTCGGCGTCGCCGTCGAGGGCGTGGGCGCCAGCATCGTCACCAGTGCCAGTGATCTTGATGTTCTTCTTGGCCTTGCGCTTGCCATGGTCCACCGCGGCCCCAGCCCCCATGAACTTCAAGAGCTCCGTGGTCAGCTTCTCGACCGCCTTCCCATGGGATTTCTTGTCCGATTTCAGCACCTCGTCGTCGAAGGCCGGGCGGGTCAGCGGGATGCCGTACGGCCGCACGTTCGCCGCCTCGTAGCCGACGACACCTCGCAGCTGCTTGCTGTCAACGATGATCATGTCCGCCGCATTTTTCCCGAGCTGGAGCTTCTCTGGGATCTTCAGGCGCAGCACGCGGTCCTCGATCACCATAGTAGCTTTCTCGTCGACCGGCTTCACGCACCAAGCTGGAACGACGCGCTGGCCGAAGATGTCGCTGGCGCCCTGCCCGCTCATGTAGATCGGCACGTTGAACGTGAAGACCCGAGAGACGGGCCCGTTGTCGGAGTCCGAGCCATCCTTGTCCTCAGGCTCCTCCTTGTCCTTCTTCGACTTCTTCGAGTCCTTCTCCTCAGACTTCTTCTCAATCACCGTTGGGTCGGTCGTGACAGTGATCATCCCGATCTGGGTGCACAGAGCGGTCCGGTGGCACATGATCTTGCCCGTGAACGGAAGCACGAAGTCTTTGAAGGATGCGACGTCCAAGGTGCAAGCCATCTTGTCAGCAGCGTCGGTCTTGGCTCCAGCCTTGGCCGCGGCTTTCGCCTTGGCCTTGGCCTTGGCTTTCGCCTTGGGTCTGGCCTCGCCCTCGTCTGTGTTCGCCACGTCTACTTCCACGGCCGGCGGCGCCTTCAATGAAGTATTGACGACGATGTGTTTGGTCTGCTTCTCGATGCCGTCACGATTCTCTTCGATTGCAAACTCGATGTACGGTAACAGTCTAGAGACCCAGTCCATGTTGAAGTTCTTCCTCACCTCTGGGTCCCTCAGGTCCACAACGTACTTGTGTGCGAACAACTTGTCGAGGTGAGCTGCGATGGGGTCGGTCTGTGGGAGCGCCGCCCAGGAATGCGGCGTCTTGCTGAGAAGGTCAATCTTCTCGTAGTCTTTGAAGGACACGATGCTGGACATCACTGCCCAGGGGGTCACCTGCAGCACGCCGCCGTCGCTGGCATTCGAACCCTGGCTCTCCGCCTTGGAAGTGGCCGCGTCAATCTCCACGCCGAACTCCTTGAGGACGGCCGCTTTGACGGCGCTCAGCATCTCGGGCTCGCTGTCCTCGGAGAGGCGGGCGCCCAAGAAGGAAGCCCAGACGCTAGCATACTTGCCCCCCATGAGTGTGTGGTCCCGCGCAGCGTTCCGTCCGATGGTGTCGAAAATGTCCAGCACGCCGCTCTTGTTGACATCTGGGCGCTTGATGGCCTTCACGAGCTTGCTAATGGCCAACCGGTCCCCGTCCGACATGGCGGAAGCATCATCATCAGCGACGATGTCTCTCAACACATCCAGAGTATATTTCTCCCGCAGCGCCAGAAAGTGTCCGATGTCGTTCGGCCTCATGATGGTCGTGACCCAGTCTGGGAGCTTCCCGCCATCCACGCACTCGGCGATGGCAGCCATGCACACCCACCAGTCGTCGGGGAAAACCTTCGCAAGGCCCGTGACCAGGGCGTCGGAGAAGGCCGCAATGAAGTTATCAGGTGCAGTAGTCGCGACCATCTCCTTCATGACGGCGCTCCGAAGCTCGAACAGGGGCGCCTGTGCTTTGAGCGGCGTGTCGGCAGCATTCTTGGAAACGAATTCGGCGATGGTCTGCACGCGGCTCTCGTCTGCCACGAAACGTTGTATCTCAGACTGCTCGGCGGGCTCACTGGACTTCCCAGCAGGGCTCTGCGACTCCGATGCGTCCATGTCGCCGATGGCTTGCATCAGGCGATCTTGAAGCTGGTTCTGGAAAAGGGTTGACGAAGAACATTTCGCTGACATGATTTGCTTCACGCTCTCCTGTAGCCTAGGCCGCAGCAAGGACCACTTGGTGAACGTCTCGGACCCAACCGTGAGCTGACCTGTGAAGCAGAACTCCACGCCCATAGAGATCGCCATGCCCTTGCACTGGATGGCGTCCAACTCTGGCGGCTCTGCTGGGAGCAACGACACAACCCAGTCAAGGCAAGCGACCAAGTCGTCCAACCAGGTCTTCTCCCGAGTCCTGACCGTCTTGCTCTTGTTGGTGGGACCCTTGTCGTAGGCGACGATGGCGTCCGCGCACTCCTTAGCCTTGGAGGAAGAGGAAGAGGCGTTCGTTCGAGGATAAAGTGTAACGAAGGCACGAGGGAGCGAGGCAACATCATAACTTTAGAGCTTGAGGCCATCTCAAGCTTCGAAGTTGTTGTGCTAACTTTATCCTCGGACTCCAGATGCGAGGTGAAGGTGGAGAAGTGAGGAGAGGAGTGGACGAAGAGGGCGAGGAGTGAGCAGGACAGAGCATACAGACTATGAGGAAGAGGAGGAGGAGGAGGAGGAGGAGGAGGAGGGAGGAGGCTCACAGCCACAGCAGCCTCCATCCCGGCGGTCGGGCTGCCGGGCTTCTTTTTGGGCGTCTTCTGCAGGTTGGCCTCCAGCCTTTTCAAGGCCGCTGAACCCGCCATGCTTGTGATCAGGAGCTTGAGCTTCTCCTTCCCAGGGGAGCGCGGGCATGACAGCCTCTCGAGGCCCCTCGGGACATCCCTAGACCCCTAGATGGCCCATGGTGGCCCCACGACGATCCCCAAAGGGCCACGGTAGGTTTTCATGTCGGAGGGAGGTACCCGGGACCCCGCGAGGTTCAGGAGGATTCCCAGGGGTCCCCGAGAGAGTGTCATGGGTTGCTCTGGAAGGAGGGTCCCGAGTAGGGTACTAGTAGTACAGTATTGGAATAGTCCTGGCCTTTGGGGCCTTCTTTAACAGCCCCAGGCAGTCCCTCCTACCTTGCTTCCTCTTCTACACTTCCGCATCCTCCCTTCTCCTCCTTCCTCCTCCAACATGTGTTGGCAAGGCTCTGAAGTTATCGATTCATTACAACGCCATCCTGTCCTTCACGTTGTCGCGACTGTTGAGAATCCACGGCACCTCCCGAGTACTGACGAACGACTGGAGGAACTGGTTGTTCTTGAAAGAATCTGACCCTGGCGCAGCGTCCTCCTTGCGCGCCACGGTCGGCACCATGAACTTCAGGATCTCGCAGCCCACGGTGATCAGCAGCTCCTTCGGCATCGCGTGCTTGTACTTGGTCTCCAGGACAATCATCAGCTCGTGGATTGCATACGCGGCGAACTCGTTCTTGAGCTCCGTGAACTCGCAGGTAGCCCCGAGTAAGGCCATGGCGGGCTGGTACATGCCAAGACGTTTGAGGGCGTGCAAGCTGGCCTTGGCGTCGTTGAACACGTTGGGGCTGTTGTACTTCTTCGGGTATTGTGTGGACAACCATGTTTGCCGCGCATCCTGGTTCGTGACGTCCTGTCCAGTGCTATGCGCATGCGCCTTCCATTGCGCCTCGGATTTCTCTGTGAGCTGGAAGAACTGTATCAAGGTGTAGCCGCTGCCCTGGTGGAACTCGTTGTGGAACTCCATGAGGAATTCGCACACGTCTGGGGGCGTGCGGCAGCTGTAGATCTGAGCGCCATGCAAGCCCGCCTCGAGCGTCGCCTCCACCTGCGGGTTCTCAGGCTCCCTACTGATCGCATTGTAGATCGCACGCGTAAGCGTGCCGAAGGTCAGCAACTGGTAGGGCGGCACTCCGTCGCCGTCAGGGTCGGCACGATCAGCAGTCAAGACTGCCCATGGCTGTCCTCGCACGCCAGGGACGCTGCCCATACTGAGGACCTTTAGCGTGTAGTCCTCCTCCACCGCGCCCTGGTCACGGTGGTTCATGTCGTGCATCACGAGCAATTTGGTGCCGCTGGTGTTGCCGAAGCCGCTGCTGAAGAAAGGAATGCGCTGGTCCTTCTGCACACGATACCACTTATTCACCGTATTGAGCAATCGTAGCCCAATGAGCCCAGGGAAGCGGTGGCGAATGTGCTCTCGCGGTCCATAGAGAGCATCATGGTGCTTGGAGTCCTCAAAAGATGCAGGAGGCAGGGGCTGCTGGGATTGCTTGCCAACGAAGCGGCTGCGCTTGGTAAGCGGACTCTCGAGCGGCCCGCCAGAGCTCTTCTTCCCGGGACTGGCACATTGGGGAGTGGCTGTGGCCGCCAGCTTGGGCATTGAATGCGGCTTCATAGCCAGGCCAATGTCTCTGGTAGCTCTTGGGGCAAGTTCGATAGGCCACGTTGCCGGAGTGGGAGCCAAAATGGCTACTGACTGCTTGTTTGGTTTTATTCTTATTAATTTTGCTCCTCCCTATTTATTTCCTCCTTACTACGTTTAGGTGATGGCCCTTAGCGAATCCAGGAGTTGTCCTTGGTTGGTGGTCGTTAGTCTGATGGATGGCCTGCCCGAGAGGGTCGAGTCCTTAGTCAGATCCAGGTCCTTGGTGGTCCTTAGTCCGATGGTCCTGAGCCTTAGTAGTAGCGCCCGACAACCACGACCAGGCACGGCGATAAACTTCCCATACTGGTTTAGAATGTTTAGGTATCTACAGGTGTTACTGGGTGTTACTGCATGTTACTCTCGCGATTCAAAGCATGAGGATGCGAGGATGAGGAATGGATCGAGGCAGAGGGAGCGTGGAGGGAGTGAGGGATGGAGTGGAATGTAAGCAGAAGGGGTTCACGACGACGAGTTTGGATTTCGAGCGCAAGAGAGAGCCCAACTTCTCACAGTGGTCTGGGCTCGAGACTCCGATGCACTGCGCCGGCGCCGACTGTCTGATTGCCTCGGCGAATCTGAACACGGGCTGGCTGCTAGCTGCCGCCTGAACGCGGCGAAAAGAAATCGTGGCTCCCTCGGGAGCTGCCACGCGTATCACACGCGTGCTAGAAAGTATTAGATCACACAGCGCGCACCCTGGACTCCCCTGGCTCAGAAACCAGGCCACTGTCATAGGCCTCGCACCTTAACCCCCTTCTTCGATTGCAGGGACTGTTCGGCCGAATGGCCATCGAAGCATCACATGCAAGACCTAGGGCAAACAGCAAACTCACTTCAAATGTTTCAAACTGCTAGTGCTGCTCGTATCTGGCAACCCCCTGCCCCCACGTCTTTCCCTTCGCACTGGCGCCCTTCACCCCTCATCCTCATCCCATGCGTCGCTCGCCACTGAGCGTGCCCATGGGGCCAAAATCAAAATTCACGAATGGCTGACTACTCAATGTAAACACTCGACCTGGAATTCGATCCGGCTTGGCCCAAGGAGGCCCAAGGAGCACCGAGGAGCACGACTGAAATGCACATTGAAACGAAACTGACTCAAAACACTCAAAACTGTTAGGGACTTGGCTGAGGCAAGGCTGCCTGCCATGTCGAACGACCTGTCGCTCGAGCAGCCAACGAGAAGAGAGAGGCAATGCAAGCTGCGCCTACGCGCCCAAGTGCACGTGGAACCCGAAGATGAAGACCCACATCAGCCCGCAGACCGGGATCGGCATCGAGTTGCCCGCCTGCTCCTTCATGTGATGACTCTGCCTCGGCACGCGCGCCTGGTTGAACGAGCAGTGCCGCTTCCCAAGCTTCATGTGGCCCTCGTCGATGATCTTCATGACCTCGTCCGTTGGGAACCCTTGCGCGTTCAAGCACTCCGACCCCGTGAACCATCGGCGATGAGGTGTAGAGAAGAGGAACGGGGAGTTCTTGATGAGAGTGCAAAGGATCTGCTGCGTGCTCTTGTGGGCATGCTTGTGAGGGTTCTGCTGGATGAGGTAGCACAGCTCGCCCATCGTGTCCTTGTTCATCCTCTGGTACTCCCTCCAGTTGTCGAGCTCCCACTGCGAAAGAGCCTTCACGAAAGCGTCATCCACCTCAAGAGTCACCGCGACCCCAGTTGGCCATGCAGAACTCGCTCGCTTTGGGTTTGTCTCGCGAGAGGCCCATTTGAGTTCATGGAGCTTCTCGTCATCGGACGCCACGAGGAAGATCTGCCACGAGTAGATGATCGGGGACTTGAAGAGATTGATCACGTTCGAAAGGGTAGATGTCTGCTCGAGCACCACCGACCTGTGGACCATCACGGTCCACATCCGCTTCCTCCTCTGTGGCAACCCCCTATCCACCGCGTCAATCACCATAGATTCAACGAAATAGGCATCGTGGAAGACGGGGCCAATGATCATGTCAGCGTTGAACTCCTTCGCACACTCGATGATGACGAACCCCTCCTGCATGATGATGCGTTGGCCGGCCCACGCACCAAACGAAGTAGAGGTCGGCCCAGTCTCTCTCCTGGAAAGACCCTGTGGCGAATAGTCCACGCAGGGTAGGCCGGCGAAGTGGATCTTGCTCCCCTTCATCGGGCACTTCTGCCCGTGGACCTTGCAGGGCAACAAAGTGGTGATTGCGCGCTTGGACTTGACGAGCGGAACGAGCTGGCTGAATGGCAAGGGGTAGCCGCCCGCGACCATGTTCGAGATCTTCTTGGCGACGTGAGGCTCCCATGCGTCGTTCAGGTCGGTGAAGAGGCACTTCGGGGGATTGGGGTGCGCCAGCAGCTCGTTCTGGCACTCCTCATTGATCTCCGTGGCATGCACGTGCTCGAGCTCCGGCACCTCGAACCCGACGACGACTGACAACTCGGCCCTGAGCATCGAGAGCGCAGTGCCCGGGGCGTCGATTCCCGAGCACGCAGTCGAGTAGCTGCTGACGAGGAAGTTTTTGAGGAAGATCCTCAGGATGGGTGAGCCTCCAAGCACCTTGAGCGTGTTAAGGTCCCTCTGCGGCCACCCGTGCACGTATTTCAAGCCCTCGCGCACGTCTTCCCCACTTGGCGTCGTCGCTGCAGGCTGGGCTGGCTGGGCTGGGTTGTTGAAGACGGGCCCCGCGGGATTCAGCAACTCCTGGACCGTGGCGTCGCACTCGTGGACAGGGGATGCTGACGTCGCGTCCAGTTGCCGAAGCTGCTTCTGTCTCTTCCTCATCGGCATCGCCTCTGCCGCAGGCTCTGGCGGCGGCAGCGCAACAGGGGCGGCCAGGCTCGAACCCGTCGAACTAGCCGCGGCCGCCGAGGCACCGACGACACCGACGAACACCTGGTCCTCCAGCATCGGCGGGCCTGCTGGGTGCGAATGCGCCAGGGGCACAGGCAGCGCGGACAGCAGCGCCCGCTGCGACGCCAAGGGGTCCGCCACGACCGACGGGGCCCCACAGCTCCCCGGAGACCCATGGTGCAAGACGTTACTCAACCGCTCGTTGAAGGTCAACTCTGGCGGCATGGGCATCACGTCGGCCGTTCGGAACCAATGAAATTGTTGCCAGCCTTTCACGTTGGGCACGTGGGCGCGGGCAGGACTGATGTTGATAATCTCCCACACGTAGAACTTCTCCCTGCCCTCGCCCAGGTAGGCGGTGAGCTCCTGGCGGGTAAGCTGCATCTTGTCCCAGTCGTCCTGGGTCAGCGTGTTGATGTCCCTCCCCCGCACGGAAACGATCTCGCCAGTCCATAAGATACGCACTGGCTCTGCCATTGAAGCACCACATGCACAGAGGTTCACTGGCCCCAGCGACGCACCATTGGACTTGCGCACCTCGTAAGACTTCGGGAACCGCCTACGAGGATCAAACCGAGAAATGTGTGGGAACTGAATCTTCAAGCCTCGCTGAACATCTGGGCGGTCACGCGGGTCATCCGACGGGCCGCGGCTGGCGGACATGGCGCCAACAAAATCGATCTCCGATGTGCTCACAAGCGCCGGAAATGACCTCAACTGAGAGATCGCGAGATTGCTCGACCACAAACGTCTGCGATCTGTATGGGTCTAGAGCGGGGGACATGATTGATTCAGTCGGGGCATTGTGTTGCAGCTTTTGGAGACTGGTTGCCAAAAGTGAGCCCTTTTTGGGGACGAGTTGCCAATTATAGCAGCTTTTGGGGACTAGTTGCCAAAAACGAATGGCTTTTGGAGACTACTTGCCAAAAGTGAGCCATTTTGGGGGACTAGTTGCCATTTTCGTCTGGTTTTGGAGACTGGTTGCCAAAAACAGACCTGGGTCGTTTTGGAGACGAGTTGCCAAAAACGATCCGTTTTTGGGGACGAGTTGCCAAAAATGACCCATTTTTGGGGACGAGTTGCCAAAAATGGCAGCTTTTGGGGACTAGTTGCCAAAAATGATCCCTTTTTGGGGACTAGTTGCCAAAAATGATCATTTTGGGGGACTAGTTGCCAAAAATGGCCCCCAGCAGTGGTGGAGGTTTAGTTGCCTAAGGGGCAGGTGGAGGCTGCGGGCGCCCTCCGGCAGCGGCCGTGGGCAGCGTTTCGCCTCGGACCGAGGGGCCAAACAAGGTTTGGAGATCCCCGGGTGGGCTCGACTGAGCCTTGGCCCCTCAGGGACCGCTGGCCGAGGGCAGGAGGTCCCTGAGGTCCTGAGGTCCAAGTCTCCAGGGCCAACTCGGGCCCTGGAACACCCGGGGCCCGGGGGCGGGGGGGGAGTGGTGGGCAGTAGTGGGCATGGCGGCATGGCGAAGGAGGAAGGAGTGGGCTGGGTCCCCCTACGGCCGGCCGGTGGCTCGCTCGCTCGCTCGCGCATTCTCCTGCTCGCTTCCATCGTCCTCGTCCACCTCTGCTCCCCACTCTCTTCCAGCCCTCCTTCTCCTCCTCCTCTTCTTCCTCCTCCTCCTGCTCCTCCTGCTGCTCCTCTTCCTCCTCCTCCTCCTCCTCCTCCTTCTCCTCCTCCTCCTCCTCCTCTCCCCCATCACCAGCATCTGCATGCTAGTGCGAGCGCTGCGACTGACAGCTGGCAAGGCCATCGACTCTACCTAGCAGTGGCGAGGGCCAGCGCCCTTCTTCGAGAAGCCTCGGCGAGACGCAGCTGGATGATGGGCTTGCCCGACCTGGACCTTCAAATGCCGTGGACCGTGGGCCCCCTCGGGCCCCTCTACTCGTCGCCTGGGAGTTCCTTGGGGACAGATTCGCTGCACCACCGGCGGAAGAGGAAGATAGGAGGATGATGAGGAAGAAAGATAAGGATGTTGCAGCCGGCCGCAGCAGCCGGCAATCCAACTCCGAACAACTGTGCGCAGAGCGGGCACAGCGCCTCGAGCACGCCAGTCGCACTGGCCTCCTCGTAGGTCACCCGCGTGAACGTCGCTCGAACGCTGTGCACCTGCTCGCTCAGGAGGGCGGCGGCGTCCAGCGACCGAGCGGCCGCCGCCTCGGCGGCTTGGGCGCAGCACTCGCGGTGCCACGAGAGCTGGCACAGGGCGCAGCTCGCGGTGGCATCGATGGCACCGATGCCATCGACGCCCTCTGCCGGCCGGCCCGGGCAGCAGGCGCAGTCCTCAGAGGGTCGGGCGGTCCCCAATGCCCAGGGGCCCCTCTCTGCGCAATGGGCACGGGGACCCACTTGGGCGCCCAGGATGAAGAAGGGAGAGGGAGACAAGGAGGAGGGCGGAGAGGAGGGGAGAGGGGAGGAGGACAAGGAGAAAGAGGAGGAAGAGACGAGCACGAGGAAAGCGAGCAGGACGAGGAGGAAGAAGCGAGGCAAAGGGGATAAGGATGAGGAGAGGGGAGGGGAGGTGACTGTAAAGTGGGGGGTCGATATCCCCCTTACCTGGGCCAGACCAGGAAGTCCAGGGAGCCGTGTTTATACTGCCCCTCCGTCCCCTTCCCGTCCGCTCGTCTTTTCTCTTCCCCCTCCCCCTCCTCCTCCTCCTCCTCCTCCTCCTCCTCCTCACCTCCTCCTCCTCCTCCTCCTCCTCCTCCTCCTCCTCCTCCCCCTCCTCCTCCTCCTCCTCCTCCTCCTTTACCTCATCCTCGAGGTCCGCGTTGAAACCTTTGAGTCCTGGTTCTCGCCAACAGTGCTCCGCCCCCAGCCGAACGCCGGCGCCACCCCCTCGATCTTGACAGCAAGGACGGCCTCGACCGTTGTCTGCAATCGCAACACCTCTGGTGATAACATCGGCCGCTTGGTTGAGGTCCTTTCCATTTCTGCCCCAACTCCTGGTAGAATAAAACGAACGTTGTGCCATACGTGAACCCTGTTCAAAGTCACTGACCAAATAATCTGCCCTCTCCTGATGACGCACACCCTCCCTTTCAGAGCCAAAGGGTCTGTCCAAGCAATGTAGAACACTCTCATGTCGTCGTCCTCGCCTCCGGGCTCTGCGCCAGCCGCTGTGTCGCGGACGTGGCCCAGCGCCAAAGTGAGTTCCCAGGGCGACCTCTTGCTGGGGCCTCCAGGCGGAGCGCCTGAGCGTTGCTGCATCTGCTGCTTCACGTAAGCATCGTGGATGACCTGCATGCCGAGCTTGGCTTGCTCCATCCACTTGTCGAGCACCTCTGAAAATATCCCAGGCTTGTCGCCATCATCTGATGCCTACGGCAGCCAGGAATGTTCGCAAAGCCTTAAAATCGTTGAGCGATTTTGATCATCGGCCCCGGCTTACCCCACCCCAGGGCCCGACAGCATTTCGGAATGAAATCTTGACTGGAGAGGTGTTTAACAAAAAAAACTGAAGCGGTATCTCAAGGCTTTACGACGCAATCCCGTCTGCGCCTCCCCAGCAATTGCAGCGCCGAGGGCAGCGGCGAGCACCTCCTCCCTCTTGTCCTCGGCCAGCTCCGCGACGGCGTCCTCGAACTCGAAGGCGTCGACCGCCATCGTCTCCTCGTCGCCATCGCCCTTGGGATGGGGGCCCAGGTGCTCGGCGATCAGCTCGTCCTCGTGCGCCCTCGCGACGTCCTCCTCAATGTCTGCCGAATCCTTCTCGACCAGATCGGCGTAGTCCTTCTCCATCTCGTCGTCCTCCCCCGCGGCCATATCGAAGAAGGCCCTCCCCAGCTCCTCGAGCAGCGCAGCTTCCTCAGCTAACTCTGCCTCCTCTGCCTCGGCTGCTGTTGGCCCAGCGCCGCTGGCCGAGCCCGCGGCCGCGCTGCCTGCGCCTGCTCCTGCTTCTGCTTCGGCTCCAAATGCTTGCTCGATGGCGGACGCGAGATCGAGCCCCTTCTTCCGCTTGTGGACAATCTTCTTCAAGGACAGCGGCAGGGCGCGAGTTAGCGTGCATATGGGGCTCGGCTCGATCTCAATCTTCGCATGTATGGAGCCATCTGCATCTCTCTGCCAGACGCTTAAGACCTTGTGCTGCTGCACTCTCAAAGCGTGGTCGGCGTCCTCCGCGTGCTCGAAGTGGTTCCGGAAGATCTCGGCAAGCCATTTGATGGAGTCGGTGTGGATGAATGGGACTACCAGTTGAGCGCTGACCCACGGTTTGTCGTCTGGCGTGGCATCCTCCTCCACGCGCCACTCCGTCAAGTAACGAACGCTGTAGTTCTTGTCGCTCACGAACTGCAGCTGCGCATCTCTCAGCAGGGGTCCAGGCCCAAGAGCCAAACAATACTTGGCAGAAAGATCTTTGCAATTCCGGCCAATCTCCAAAGAGTTCCCACTAGCCCAGACCCACTCTGGCGACGCGGGGTTCTCGGCCGGGTGTGCGAACTTGTCACACGCGTCCATCATGCGTTCAGAAGGGAGTGGTGCAGGGCCGGGCGTCGTCCACCGATCGACGTACTGGATGATCTTCTTGGCCTCGCTGATATGCTCATGGGCCCCAGTCAGCATCCCCGCTGCTGATTCCCGAATACGGGAGAATCTCGTATCTGACCCAATGGCTCCCAACACTGAACGAATACCAAGTCGGCCACTCAGCAACGGCAGCCCGATGTTCCTGTTGCGCCCGCAGATGTTCTTGACGCTGCTGTTGAGGCCCTCATTCCTCTGGACATCGGCGATCAGCTCCTGCCGAAGGGTCCTGCAGATGCACCAAAGTTCTGGCGTCACTGTTCCGAACTCCTCGGCCATGCAAAACCCACGAAAATGCACGACCAACAACTTCCTCGTATTGATCTCGAGCTTGTCCCGGCCTTCCGCCAAGATGTGCACTGCCAGCGCTTGCCTCTTGGGGCAACGTTCATCAGGCGGTCGAGCAGCGAATATGCACAGCGAGTATGGAAGCTTGCACAGGATCGCCGTAATCCTGAGTAGAGATGCGGCGAAGCAGAAAACCATGTACGGCAGGGGTGCCAGAGGCCAGGACCAGGACCAGCCTTTAGTCTATGCCCTCCGAGGGCCCCAGGGCCGATTTCCAGGGACCAGGGCCCAGGCAGGACAGGAAGGTTGCGCTCCTCAAACGGACAGCGCCCCATACTCACACCCTGCTTCTCTAAATCGCAAGTGGCTGCCGGGGAGTTGTGGCCGCTGCGGTCCTGCGGTAGTAGGACGCGCTCAAATTCATGTGAAGCGAGACGACCAGAAACATGGCCTCCGCGTAGTACATGAGACTGACGCCGTCGAGGACAGAGTGCCACCTGGTGCGAACGAGTACCTGGGCGAAGCGGCTGCCAATCTCGGCCGCCTTCCCGCTGACCAGCTGGCACGCCTTGCTGCCAAGTTGTTGGGCGTCGGTTGGCGATACTCTCATCTGCGTGAAGTTGTGGTGGTGATCCATCTCGCCGTGCGCGAGCATGTAGATCCTCCCCACTACGCTGAAGAGAGCGTCGTCACTGGTCTCAAATGCCTCGCGCTTCCAGCGACCCATTCTCTTGCTATATTCCCCCTGCGTCTCCTGACGTGGATCTGCGATAATAATGGCGGCGTCACCAACTGCTGGGGCTGCGTCTGCGAGTGCACCGGCAGGGGCTGCAGGGGCATCGTCTCCAATTGCCTGGGCAACGTGCTAAAAAATCGTCGACTCGATTCGGCTCGATTCCTCTCCTCCGTCCTCCACCACGTCTCACCCCCTCTTGCTCTTTCCTCCTTCTCCTCCTCGACTCCTTTCTCTCTCTCCTCTCCTCGTCCCCTCGCCGCCCCACTTTACCCCTGCCCCTCCTCTTCCCCCCCACTCTTGCCCCCTCCGCCCCACCCCCCTAAGGGGAGAGGGGAGGGGTGGGAGGAGGAGGTGGTGGGAGGCGTAGCCAACTCGTTTTTTTCGTTTAGACCTCCTGCCTCATGCCCAGGTTCTGCATCCCCTGCGTGATCACCAAATAGATCATGAAATACGGCATTCAGCTGCTGGTGGCAAGGGATCAATCTCTCCAATGTCGCCGAAATACTTCCCCATCTGCCAGATATTGGTACTGGTGGTAACCTTCTCGTATGTTCCAAGGCCTGCTGGGAACCAAACAGCTTGCACCACGATTTGAACACGCCTGCCATGTTGTCTCGCCACACGTATGTGATCTTCGCGATGCCCGAAAATAATTTCCACTTGATATCGAGCCGCTGCAGCCAGGAATCCATCAGAGCGAGGGACCCCTTGGAAACAAGGGCCCCTGCGTGCAGCACGCACGGGAACGCCACGAAAAGCGTGAGGACAACAGGCACGCACATGGACGCCATCACGCGCTTGAACTTCTGTTGGTCGGACCCGCCGTCTGCCGTGTAGCACCAGAGCTTTGTGCGCAGGCAGCCGGCGGACTTGGCCTCCTCGACCTGTCGCTCCCAGATGGTTGGCACGTCGACCAAAGACTCAAGGTTGGGCGGCGCGTCCTATTGGAAGCGCCGAGGCAACCGAAGAGCGATCACCTGCCAGCAGCTCTGTAGCCGAGCCTTTCGAAACCCCGGGGACCCACTACCAGAACATCCCAGGTCCATGACTCCAGAAACCTTCGAACATTCACACATAACAAGTTATAAAACAGCAACGCCGAAGAGGGTACAGAGGCGTTGACATGGTGATCGCTATCCATGGAGCCCCGAAGCTTCATCCTCTGGCCACAGCTTGCACCCCACTGACAAGATCTGCTTTCTGAGGAGTGCGTAGGTGGCGCCCGTCGTGCCGCTGAGGACCCGCTGCAAGTCGCACAAGACGTGCTGGCGCATGCAGCTCTGCTCGTACACCTCGCCGTTCGTGATGCCGCCGCAGTCCACAAGGTGTGCGGAGTAGAGCTCCGTTGTGTGAACTTTGCTCCTGTGCCACACAGCTGCATTGGTGGCGTCGCTGCTGAAGGCAAACGTGGACACCTGCCAGCAAAGGCCACTCTCGGAGCCCTCGTTCCGAAGAGTCCTCGTGATATCCATCAGCGCGTCGACCTCGGAGTGGAACGCAATGCACTGCTGCTGCAAACATGCTGCGAGCAAAACGATGTTGCGATTGACGGTCTGATGGCTAATATCCTCCAGGAGTCCCGACCCGATCTTGCCAGCCGCGGCGCTCGAGAGTACTGATCTGAGTGCAATGGCGAGCGAGCCCTTGTCGGTGAGCGTCTTGCCTTTGCCCTTGCGGCGCTTATCAAGTTGGAATGCAGCCATGTCCCCTGCGTCGGTCTCCTTCTTGACTATCTCCAGCTGCTGGCACTTCCGTGTTGTCGTCAACTTAGCAGCTTTCAGATCAAGCCTGAGTTGTCTGATGGCGGTGTCCCTGGAGACGAGCAAATCAATCAACTGCCTGGGCTCCAGGTTCGAGTAGAAATCCTGAGCTTCTGCTTCGTTGGGCAACCTGGGGGCGATCTGCACCCTCCGTGCTCCCGAAGCGGCTGCAGGGACAATGGCGTCGCCGTCCGTCGCGGGCGTCGCGGGGGGCGGCCGAGGCGCCAGCACGAGCGCGTCTCCGCCAGCCGACCAAGGTGATGCGACAAGGTCAGCTGGCATAACTGCGCCTCCAGCCACGAACATCTGCCAATCCTCAAGTGGAACAACGATCTGGAATAATTGGTAGAGCAGCCCAGGTATGACGTCCAGACCCCACGCCTCTGCGCCGTCGCGATGGGACCGATGTTGTTGATAAGGTGCTTGTCTCAAGCACGTGCTCAACCTGGAGCGGATGTGCTGATCACCTCCAGCACCTACGAACAGCTCCATCAGGAAGACAAGATCACAATGGCCAAGCTTTCGCACGGCGCCGTGCCGACTGGACTCGAGCGCCCTCACGACCGCCTGTCGCAGACGGTGGAAGTCCAGCGGGTTCATTGTGTCCACGGCCTCTGCGCGGAGCCTCTTCCTGTCCTGGGGGCGCGGGAGCGTCAAACACATAACGGACTGAGCCGATGCCGAGAGGCCGAGGGGCCTCGCCTCTCGGTCTCGACCAGCCCTGACATGGGGAACCCTCGGAAATTCGGCCCGTGGCTCCCGAGCAGACGCCGGCGCGGCCACGGGGGCGCCGCCGGCTGCGTCACCGCCGCCGTGCATGCCTTCGATCGAAGGGGCACGACATAAAAAGACCCCCCCGATGGGTCGCGGGCGTTGCCCTCAGAAGGACCAGAAGGAGGAAGAAGAGGAGGAGGAGGATGAGGAGGAGGAGGAGGAGGAGGAGAGGGAGGAGGGAAGGGGGAGGAAAGGAGTGTGGACGTGAGGCAAGCAGAGGCGAAGGACAAGAAAAAGGAGGAGGATGGGACATTTTCCTCCTCCTCCTCCTCCTCAGGCCCTCAGGACAACGCTCGACGCCCTTCACATGGGGGCGGTGGGGTGGGGCGGTGCTCGCTGCGACGACGACGACGACGACGACGACGACGACGACGACGACGACGCGAGGACGACCAACCCCGACCCTTCCTCGGGCCCTCGGGGATTCCGCTTTGGTCCTGGATCCGTTTCGGACGCGGTCCCACGGCTCCGAAAAAAAACAACTACATCTACAAACATCGAAAAACAAAATCTAACAAGCAAAATCGATTGCTTCCCAAACGCCTGCTCCTCCATCGCCTCCTCCACCTCCCACCTCGTCTTCTCCCTCGTGATCCTCATCGTCCTCCTCCTCCTCCCACCGCTACTCCTCTGCCCCTCCTGGGAGCCTCCTCCTCATCCTCATCCTTTTCTCTCTCCTTCCCATCCTGCTGCCGGAGCCGCCGCAGCAGCTCGTGGGCCGCCTCGTCGACCGACGCGTCGAGGGCAGCCGTGCTGCCTCGGGCGGCGGGCGGCGGGCGGCGGGCACGGCCCCTCCCCCTTTCGTGATCCTCCTTCTCCTCGTCCACCTCCTCCTGCTGCTCCTCCTCCTCCTTCTCCTGCTCCTCCCCCTCCTCTCCAACCTCTTCCTCCTCTGCCTCCTCCTCCTCCTCCTCCCCCTCCTCCTCCTCCTCCTCCTCCTCCTCCTCCTCCTCCTCCTCCTCCTCCTCCTCCTCCTCCTCCTCCTCCTCCTCCTCCTCCTCCTCCTCCTCCCCATCGTTCGCCGTTATCGCCCTTTCCGCCCTTCTCATCGTTCGTCGTTGTCACCTCCCAGCCTCCACGTGCCCCTGATCCTCCTGCTCCTCCTCATTTCCGCGCTCCCGGCCGCGCCTGGGTCCCCCCGCAGCTGCTCCAGCACCGCGCACAGGTCCTCCAAGAGCCTGGGGGCGGGGGGGGAGGACTCGACGACTCGATGGGCGAGGGGGTGACTCGTTTCCTCCACCTTCTCCTGGGGAAGGTGGAGGAGGAAGTTGAGGAGGAGGAGGATAGGAGGAGGAAAGAAGAGGAAAGAGGATGAGAGCATCGGGGACGAGCCAGAGGAGAGGAGGACGAGGGCCGACAGCAGCAGCAAAAAGTTCGGGATCCCAGGGAGCCAGCAGGTCGGGCAGTAGGCCACCAGGACCACGCCGTGCTCGACCCTACCGTAGCCGATGGCCTGGTCCTCGCCGTCCTCGCTGAGCCTGGCGGCGACGACCCAGACGGGCCGCGCGGCCCATCGGCCGCACCGCCAACAGGGCATCAGCAGGGGGCGGCCCCGCAAGCGGCCCCCAGCACCGAGGCCGGGGGTTTGGACCAGAGCGTCACGTGCGCACCGCCCCCTTCTTCTCCCTCGGCCCCCTTTCCTTCCGAGGCGAGAGCGACCAAATTTTGGGGCAGTTGAACGTGGCAAGCGCGGGTTAGAGCACCATTCCTACTGAATTACGTTAACGACGTACGGCGCACGAACAAAAATATTAACATTGGTTTGGGGATCCAGCTAGATTCGTAAACACCCGAAACCGTTTTTCACACATTCGGAGCATCGATGTGTTCTGGTTTCTAGGTTCCATTTCGTAGCCCCGGGCGCACGCCTGATTCCCTGAAAAACCGTTTCCGTGGTCACTGTTGTCAGGGATTCTTGAAATTAGTGAAGCCGATTTCGGCGATATGGGCTCAATTAGGATTGTGGATCTGTGATTTTTGCGAGAGGACGAAAGTTGAGTCTCCAAGGAGACGGATCATCTAAATGGCCGATTTGGACTTATACATCCCACGCAGACCACCTCGGGACGTCGCCGCCCCCTGGGGGGCTTGCGATCTGCGCGACTGTCGCCACTTTCGCGGGCTCCTGGCAGGCCCAGCGGAGGCGGGTCCCACGCAGACCACCTCGGGACGTCGCCGCCCCCCGGGGGGCTTGCGATTTGCGCGACTGTCGCCACTTTCGCGGGCTCCTAGGAGGCCCAGCGGCTAGCGGAAGTGGGTCCCACGCGGGCCACCTCGGGACCTCGCCGCCCCCTGGGGGGCTTGCGATCTGCGCAGTTGCCGCCGCTTTCGCGGGCTCCTGGAAGGCTCGGCGGAGGCGCGTCATACGCGGTCCACCTCGGGGCCTCGCCGCCCCCCTTGCAGGTCTCATTGCGTTCGCTGCCGCGCGTTTTTGTAACCACTTTTGGCCGCTTTTTCTACCGCGCCCTCCTGCGTCCACATCTGCATGCCCCTGCTTATTCTCGCGACCGCGACCTTTTGACTTCATTTTTGGGTGCTTTTCTTTGGTTCGTTGTCGCGCCCTTCTGTCTCCACTTCTGGATGAGTCCCCACCCCCGTGTTGCACCTCATGCATTTGCATGCATTTGCCCCGCCCAGCGCAGCGCGTTGCTGAGTTTAAACTGTTGTTCTGTTTTAGCCCTCGCCTCCGCGCCCATTTGAATGCTCGTTTTGTGCGCGTTTCTTTCAAAGCCCCTGTGCTTCCATGTTGTACATTTGCCGTTCCTCTTCTTGCTGCGCTCTTCTGAAATCACTGCTGGGCGCTCTTCTTGCGCATTGCGGGTCCTTCAGAATGCCAGTCAGCATTGAGTGGTCCTGAGTAGAATCATTGCATGTATAGAAAGGGCTGGGTACGTCACAGGGTAATGTTTCTCGACGCTGCTGGCCGACCTACGGGGTGAGCCCAGGGGCGTGGATTGTTCTGGCGGTGGTTTCCTGACGTCGGGGACGGCGAGCTCGGCGCCCCAGAGCGCCGCGCAGTCTGCCCCAGGCGTCTCCGCCAGGGGTAGAGAGGGTGAGGCTGAGGTGGTCCCGCGATCCCCCTGGCGGTTCCCTTCTGGCGCCCTCGTCGAGTACGGCGCCCCAGAGAATGCGACAGGCTGCTCTGGGCGCGCTGCCAGGGGTAGACGAGATGGGGCCGAGGCGGGCTGGCGATCTCCTTGAGCATTCTGATGTGGTGGTCGGCATGTCTCTGATGACCTCTACTTCGGGTTCGGCGTCCCAGAGCGGCGCGCAGGCTGCCTCAGGCGATGCGCCTGAGGTAGTGAGGATGGGGCAGGCTGCCCGCGACCCCGCTGGACCCAAGCCACGTTTTCCTGGATTCAAGTCGACAGGTGACACGTTTTCTCTCCATGTTGATTGTGATGCGAGGCGTCCTGCAATGGAGGGGCTTGCTCCTGCCCCTCGCAGACTTGCGCAAGTACAGGCTAGCTAGTGTCTCGGAAGCGATAGACCACATGCCAGGAACACTGGCTGCGGCGATTTCGTGGCGGAGGCCCGCGGTCGGCCTGCCTTTCTGGCGACCGGTTGGCTCGGGGGGGGGGAGCTCAGCACGACGCAGGCGTCGGCGGCAAGACCTCCCCCAAGCACGGCAGCAGGAAGGCCAAGCCCAGCACGATGCAAGGGATGGCCATGCTCCTGATCGAGAACCACTTTGGCTCCAAAGCGGAAAGGGCCACTAGGCTACATGATTTGCTGGGCGATGATGCTGGCAGTTTTTTGTCCAAGGGCGGCTTGATCGGATGGTTGGGGAACGCCCAGCTCGAGGTGGACGTGGAGGCGACGATTGCCAAAGCGCAGCCGGCAGAATGCGTGGACCCAGTGGACAGAGGAGGCGTTCCGAGAA
>CAUYUJ010020719.1:136584-146584 GCA_963575745.1 Prorocentrum cordatum
TCAAGAAGGCCCACGAACGCGTCCGCTTCGAGCACTTGCGCGGCGCCGCGGTGGCCCACGCCGCGGAGGCCTACAACGACGCCGAGCCGCTGCGGAGGACGCCCTGCCCGCGGCCCAGATCGAGGCGGGCCGCTGGCGCGCCGACTGCAGGGATGACGAGCTCTCGATCGCCCGGCGCATCGCCCTCGCGCTCAACAGCAAATTATTCCCGGCGTGCAAGGGCTCCCTGTTCAAGACCCTCAAGCGCGCAAGGCTCGACCTGTCGCGCTGAGCGCGCATTCTGAGCAGCGCGCCGCCGAGCTGGCGCCGAGGGGCGCCGCGCTCTCATTCTTCGGCGCTAAGCTGACAAGGGCGCCCGCGACGCAGGCGAGGGGAAAGGCAGAAGCAAGGCCACCAAATCCAAGCAGCAGACCTACCTCCCAGGGCTCCAGCAGCTCCTCAACTTAGACAACTTTAGCAAGGCGATCCTCGAGCGCCTCAAGTCCTGGCCCCCGAGCGTTGGCCTGAAATGCAGCCCCGGCAATGGTGGGCTATAGTGCGAGATCCGGGCGCAGTCCATGCGTTGATCTCGCATGCGCTCAAATGCCCGTCGAGTCCCTGAACGAGCGCGCCCGCGCGTGGTCCGCATCGCGACCGCCCAGCGTATTCACCGATAGCATGATCGACGACCGCGAAAACTGGATGGCCTGGTGCGCGCCCGCCGTCGTCGCCGCCCTCCGCAGGCCGCAGCTCGACGTAATCTACCGGAACATGCCGCATCGCGGACGTCGCCGCAACCACGACGCAACCGACATTTGCGCGCGGGCGTGGGGCAACACCGAGTTAGGTCGCAATCGCTGCCCAACGATGCGCAACGCGGACCCCCCTGTCCTCGGCCGCCCAACACGCGCGCGACGCCGAAGCTGTCGACCCGAACGCCGATGGACCTGAAGCCGATGAAGAACCGCCCGTGGACCAACTCAACCTGCCCGACTTGCAGATTTCCTTATTGACAAGCCTGAGCATTTCATGTGAGGCGAGCGCGCGTTTGCTGTGTATGCCCGTTGCCGTTTCTCTCTCATGCGAGCGCCCTCTCGCTCGCGCTTGCTTGGGGGCACGCGCATTTGATTGGGGTCTCCTGGAGCGGAGCCCGACCTGGCGAAGATCGAGGGGTGCGGAGATAAAAGATACCATTGCGCTGTACCCAACCATACTTGCAGCATGGTAGCAGGAGCCCGTGGTGGACACGGAACCTTGCGATGAGATCGAGTGACGATCATCGGGCGAAGGCGCCGGGCCGGGGCGGAGACCCCAAGACCTGGCGGGCGCACAGACGGAGGGCTCTCCAGTACCAGGAGGGCACCAAGCGAGAGGACAAGTACCTGTGCGGCCCGAGGCTCGAGGCACGACTCACGAGCAGGGCCGAGGTCGCGGGCGAGCGCTGCAAACCGGGCTGGCTCTCCAGAGTAGACGGGGTCGAGAGGCTTCTGGCATGGCTCGAGCGAAGGTGCTCGCGTCAAGCTGTGCCCGATGTCGGCCAGGAGCTCGAGGCATTCCCGATCGAGACGAAGCGCAGGGGGCTCGAGCCGATGCAGCAGTGGACGGACCGCTTCGAGACGGGCTACCAGCACCTCCGACGCGCGTTTGCGCTCTTCTAGGACGGTCGGTCCCCGTGCCCAGCTCATCATCGACGGTCCAGAAGACGCCCAGGCCATGGAGGTGGATCGAGAATGACTGGCCGTTCGATCTGGAGTGGACATGGGAGTGCACGGACGGACGAGGCGACAACGAGACTGAGGATTCCCACTTCTGGAGTGCTGCAGCCCCGGACGCTGACGCTGAGGAGGAGCTCGATGAGGTGCCAGATGTCGATCCAGGGCTTGTCCTCGGCTGGCTGATGCTCGCGCGCTCAGGTATTGATTCCCGTGGGAAATCGGTGATCTTGACCGCGACGGGAGGATCGCTCGACAATAACATCACACGCGAGAAGCTGATATCGAACTGGGAAGATGATGACCTAGCCGAGCGTGACGGACAGGCCATGCACCCGAAGGCATACGCAGTCCAGCTTGGAAGCGATGATCGCACATGGTTGGACGCCGAGGAGGGCGACCTGGGCGCCGGCAGCTTCGCGGCGGGCCAGGGGCCTCCAGGAATGCGCGACGAGGGGCCAGACCAAGCCGAGGCAGACCAGGACGACATCGAGACGCATTTGGCAGCCCAGCACGAGGAGGCGGGGGCCCTGGCCGCGATCCACAGCGCCCAGCGGGCCCTCCGCCAGGCTCGCGAGGCACCGGCGGACAGTCGCCTCAACCGGGGTTTCTACAGGGGAGGGCGACAAGCCAACCCTGCCAAGGGCGGAGGCCGAGGAGCTGGCGGAGGATTCCCAGCGGGATCGCGCCAGCCGATGGGCCACCAGCTCGGAAACAGGGACAAGCTCAAGCCACCGAACAAGGGCCAGAAGAAGTGCACGAGGCGTGGTGGAGCTCATTGGCTGCAGGAATGTCTTGGCCACCATGACCCGCGCCTCCGAGGTGGCGCGGCGAGCTCGCCAGACGCGAGCGCGAAGGTGGCCACCTGCAGGAATGAGCTGAGATACAGCATTGCGGCCGCGATGGTTGCCGAGCCGGAGTCCGGGGACTCGACGTGCGAGGCGACGTTTGCAGAGCAGGCCATCCGCGAGGGCAAGGGGATCGTCGACCTGGGTTGCACGGGCGCCATGGGAGGCGAGCGCGCGCTCGACATCGCTGCCCGGGTGGACATGGAGAAGTACGGGGAGACGCGGCTCCAAGGGGTGAACATTGACGACCGCCCGGCGCATTGCTTCGGGAACGGCGAGAAGGCGCGCGCCTGCGGCCAGGTGAAGTTCGGGATCACGGGCGCGGGCGTGCAGGGAGGCATCGCAATCGACGGCTTCGCGAAGGGCGCCCCGATCCTCGCGCCCAAGAAGGTGCTGAAGAAGCTGGGGGCAGTCGTGGATTGCAACGCCAGTGTCCCAGCGTTCGTGAAGTTGTTAGGCGGCAAATCATGTGAGCCTGCTTTAGCACCCTGGCCAATCACAGCTTCGATTTAGCGCCATTTAGTGTGTTTGGCGTGGCCTTCTGTCCAGCGTTATTTTTCATGTCGCCCGTCTGGTTTCATCATTCCCAGGAATTTAATCACGCGCGCGTCCTTGCGTTGCGGTCTCCAGCGCTTTCGGAAAACGCGAGAATGGCAAGCGCCCCTCGGCGTTGCCAAGCGGGGCGCGGGAGGCGAGGCTGGAGCGCGACGTCGTTCACAATGGAATTGCAGGATGCGGGTGGCGAAGATGGAGCCAGACAGATACTAGTCATAATCGTGGGCCCTGCTCATCCACTCGCCCCCCCCCCGCCCCCCCTGCCCCCTCGCCCCAGAAGCCCCCCTCATGTTTGGTGTTGTGTCCCTCCTCTCCTCCTCCTCCTCCTCCTCCTCCTCCTCCCCTCCTCCCCCCCCCCCCCCCCCCCCCCCCGCCCCCTCCTCCTCCTCTCCACCCTTCTCCCCCCCTTTTTCCACTTCCTCTCCATTATCATCCTCCTCCTCCTCCCCGCCCCGCCCCCCCCCTCTCTCCCCTGGGTATTCAGCGGTCACCCGAAGCCGCGGAGGCTCGCGACGCGTGCCCTTGGATCCTTGGGGGCCGCCAGAGGGCAGTGGGTCCTCGGTAAGCACGGTCGCGCGAATCCTGTGGGATGTCGGTTTCTTTTTATCGCCCCCTCGTATCCCGTTGCGGTTCGAAGCCCCGCTGCGGTTCAGATCCGCAGTTTGCCCGCGGTCGCGTTGGCGTCGGGCCCGGTTGGGCGTCGCAGCCCCAAGGCGAGCGCGTCGCAGTTTCTTTCATGGTTTACCCGTTCCTCCATGGCCGTTCGCCCAGGCAACGTGCTGTCACAAGTGACCCGTTTGCGTTTCCGTCCTTCCGCGGTTCGGCGCGAGTGACAGTTGGCGAGGGTGGCGTCGCTGGCGGGCCGCGCTAAGACGCACTAAATGGCACTAAGTGGCGCACGCAACAAAACCACCTCGGCTAAAGTCGCCCCCCATGATGTGCCATGTAAAAGTTGGCTCCAGACGTCTCAGTCCAGCTCGAGGAAT
This sequence comes from Prorocentrum cordatum, assembly GCA_963575745.1. Taxonomy (NCBI): domain Eukaryota; class Dinophyceae; order Prorocentrales; family Prorocentraceae; genus Prorocentrum; species Prorocentrum cordatum. The sequence continues at coordinate 140,665 of CAUYUJ010020719.1, forward strand.
CGCCAGATGGTGGCCCTCACAACATGAGCGTGGCGCATGACCTCCTCGAGCAGAAGCTCAGGGCCCCGGGCAAGTTGTAAAACTTCATCGAGATCAGCCGCCACGTCTCTGAGCGGGGCCGGCAGAGTGCAGTTGCGAGCTGGGGTTCAGAGCAGGGCCAGGATCGGCGCGCAGTGCGAGATGAGGAGTGCCCGAGTCTTCTTTTTTTCTTCCCCCCTTTCGCAATCCCCAACGTCAGCCAACCTTCAGTCGAGCCAGAATCGAGCGAGCAGCCCGACTGGTCTCCAGGTCCTGACGGGGGTCACGGACACGCCCATAGCCTTGGCGGCTCGAGCCCGGCACGATCTCCAGCAGGTGGACTGATCGACACAGTGGGGCGACCCGCGCCGCCGGGCCTCCCGCGTCATCCACATCCCCGACCGCCGCCGGTCGATGGCAGAGAAGAGCTTTGCAGCGGCTTCCTCCGAGGGGCCATCCAGCTCGCTTGCGTCGGGGCCGCGTGCCAGTGCGACGCGGGCGCGGGCAATGCCGGCGTCGCGCAGCGGGGCGCAGGGGCTCTTCATGGCGGAAGCGGTGAAGGTGAACGACGAGCTCGGCCCCCCCTTCAGCCCCGCTTGGAGCCTGGGCGAGCTGAAGCAGAGCATCAGGGAGAACCTGCCCCCGCGGAACGAGACGGAGGCGCAGGGAGCAGCGAGGGGCATCAGCTCCACAAAGAAGGCCGAGCTGATCGAGGAGGCGACGGTGGTCGGGGCCCACATCGCGCCGAACATGACGAGTGCCGCGCTCATGTAAGCGATGCGCGAGGCAGTCCTCCAGAAGACCACGCTGGAGCCGACCGACTACACGGCTCGGGAAGCACGGCGCCGGGACCTACTAGCAGGTCCTCATCCAGTACCCTCCCTACGCCGAGTGGGCCAAGATGGAGGCGAACTCCGAGAGCGGCTGGGAGCTCATCAGGCTTGTCTCATGGCTCAACGAGACGGGAGTCGTCCAACTACAGAGGCAGATGGCCAGGGACCATGTGGATGTCCCGACGGAGCCGACTAGGGTTCGAGCCTCGAGGCGGCGCGAGGTCATCTCGCCGAAGGACAGTGGGCGTTCCGATGAAGGACGAGCTTGCGGACGAGGTGAAGCAGGCCGCAGACTCGGGGGGGAAGCAGGCCAACCGCCGCGTCCAGGAGGAAATGCTATCAGCACTGGGCCAGCTCAACCAGAGGGTGGAGAGGCTCGAGGAGCAGCCGAGGGCACCGAGCACATCCGACGGGGGCTTCAAGTGGGTTCCAATCCGAATGGTCTGGGCGGGGTCTGAACCGCGGGGGCTGGGCCCACGGAGGCAGCGCTGGCTCGCGAGGTGCATCAATGAGACCGACCACACCGAGGACCTCGAGGCGCCACTCGCCCGTGGAGGGGTCAAGCTAATGGAGGTGGCCTGCAGTCCAGCCCCCATCCTGAGCGCGAAGATGGCCGAGAAGTTTGGCGAGGATGCAGCGCGACGCGCCAGCTCCTAGACTGGGCACAAGCTCGGGGCCCCAGCTGGAAACCGCATGGCCAGGGAGACGCGCGACGAGTCGGATCCGGACCACCTGGATCAGCGCGAGGCGTGGACCACTCGCGACGCTCACGCTCGGCTTAAACGGTTCCAACCCTGCGAGAGCTGAAGCCACCAGGAAGCGCGGGCCCCAGGCGATCAAGGAGCACAAGGGTGCGGCGCAGCTAGTATACGACCAAGTGGCGCAGGGCAAGCACGCGCACTGGGAATGGCCCGTCAAGTGCGAGGGGTGGGGCCACGCCATGATCTGGCAGATGGTGGAGGACTGCGCGATGACCGCGGTCATGGTGGCCGGGTGCCAGCTCGGGGAAAAGAACGAGAAGGGTGACCCGCTTCTCAAGGAGATCGCCGCGACGCCCCCAAAGATGGCGGCGAGGATGGCCACCGAGTGTCCAGGAAGTCATCGGCATGGCGAGCTCACAGGAGGTGGACTCACAGCATCCACGAGCTACTATACAGACGAGTTTGCGAAGAGAGCGGCGCGTACCATGATTGAGGAGAGCTTGCCCGATTACCACGAGTTCATGAGGAAGCTGACCGAGACCATGGTGCCTGAGGAGCAGGCCCTGACCGCAGGCAAAGAGAAAGGCTCCACGGATGCGGACCTGGGCTCCAAGGAGTACCAGAAGATCATGCGATGGCTCACCTCTGTGCATGGGGGATCGGGCCACCACAGTTCGAAGGCCCCCATGCTGAACGCGCCGAGTAGAGAGGGTGCGAGCCTTCAGCTGCTGCGCGTGGCAGAGGATTTCCAGTGCGATGCCCATGCTGAGGCGAACCACCACCGACCGACGCAAGCACCAGTCCGCCTCGAACCCATGCCCCCAAAGTGGAAGCGCATCCAGCCCGATCAGTCCGAGTGGGGGCGCCCTCAGAAGAAGGCGAGGTCCAAGTTCTCACTGATCACAGAGGAGAGCTACATGGTGAGGGTCAGCAAGCTGCTCTACCACATGACGGGTGAGGACCGACACAGGAATCCAGTGTGGGGCTGCCATACTCTGGGAGGCCTCAGAGGGTCCAGGTGGGCCCGGAGTGCTCGTAGATGTCAGAGCAGGCTGCAGAGCACTTCGACTCCGACTCTATCGTGTACGAGGCGGTCCCAGGGCAGGCCCACGGACATATCTCCCTCGCGGAAGAGGCTATCCAGGCCACGAAGGGGACGATGGACAGGCACGTGGTGGAGATCCCAGAGATGACCGCCGAGGAAGCCCTCGCCCGAGCTATAAGCTACTGCAGCGGGGAAACTCTCGGGTGGACGTTCAAGGCCACTCCCCGCTCCAGCATGCGTTGGGAAGGGCGCTAGACCTCGACGGCCATTTCTTTGAGAGCGACTTCGACGAGCCCCCCACGTCGAGGCCCAGCGGGCCGGCCGGGGGCAGGGCGAGAACTACACGAAGATGCACGCCGCAGGGCAGGAGTACTTGAGGCAGGTCTACCCGCGACGGATCAGGCGGGCGGAGAACGCGAAGAACCAGGCGCTGAAGGCCGCGGCCCCTAGCGCGTGGGCGCACTACTTCCGCGAGGAGAAGGGCGAGACCAAGGGCTGGTTCAAGGGCCTCGCGCGGGCGTTCGCTGCGGAGACCAGTCGCCCGGCGGGCGGTGACCGCGGGGAGAACCATGCCATGCATCCAGGACGGGTTGGGCCGGTGGCATGGCTGGCCCGGGCAGGCCGCATCATCGAGGTGGACCTGTGCCAGATCTGAGCAGCGTCGGCGCGCGAGATCACCTGCGCGGAGCTGATGGGCGGCGCGGGCACTCCATGGACAGCGCGCGCCTTCATGAACCAGGCGATGCAGTAGGAGCACCTGGACTTCTCAGGCCACGACCCCACCGACCAGGACGAGGAGATGGCTTCCTGGGAAGGATTGTCTAAGCCAGCACCACCTCTGAAGAAAGCACGTCATGGGGGGCCGCCAAGTGAGCCTTCGAGGAGCACCCCTCCCCAGCCAGTGCGGAAGTCGATCCGAAAGAAAGGGGATCATCCCGGCGGCACCATAGACGAGGTGGAGGCAGCGAGAGCTGCATCAGCCGAGGAGACCATGAAGGAGAGAGCTGCCCTCATGGCCACGGCCTCACCAGATGCCCGGGATTTCTGGACAAGGCGGGGCACGTCGCTGGAGGCGTCGGTGGAGGTGCCTCTCGCAGGAAAGGCCCTGAAGCAGGCCACGAGACACATGGGCACCTACATGGCGGGCCAGCTGCGCAAGGGCTAGCGAGAGATCTCAGAGAGGACCCTCGCGCCCGACGAGATGATGAGGTTCCAGCATCGCGAAGGACACCGAGGTGAACAACTACGCCATTTCATCGGCACTGGAATCTCTGCCCCCGGGAACCGCCCCTCCACAAGAAGACGCCATGCGCGCGCGGTGGATCCTGGAGCGGAAGGTAGACGAGGCCACGGGCGAGAAGAAGCCGAAGGCCAGGATCGTGGTTCTAGGCTACACGGACCCAGAGCATGAACACCGCCCGACGACAGCACCCACCATGACACGTACATCTCGGCAGATGGTGTTGCAAGTGATGTCATGGTTTGGCTTCAAGGGGTTTAGCGCAGATGTGACCGGAGCTTTCACGCAGAACCGGGTGATCCAGCATGACCTCTTCGTGATGCCAGTCAAGGAGCTGGCCACTGCCCTTGGGGTGTCCGAGGGTGCCGCGATGAGGCTTCGGAAGGCCGTGCGCGGGCTCGTGGAAGCAGCCATCGAGTGGTTCATGACAGTCAGTGAGGATCTTGAGGAGTTTGGCTGGACCAAGATGAAGATGGACCCGTGCGCGCGGGCGTTGTACGGCGATGCTCACGGCCAGGACATAGTTTCACTCAGGAGGCGCTGCGGGCCTTCGTGGACCCCGAGAAGCTGGACAGGCTGATCGCGGCGAAGGGCGACCTCGACATCCTGGCCATTGCCGGCTCGCACGTGGACGACTTCTTGATTGGGAGAAAGGAGTCTGAGCCACGGTGGATAGCAGCACGGGAGAAGATCGAGGAGCGCTTCAAGTGGAGGACCTGGGAGACCTATAAGTTCATTCAGATTGGCGTCCGGATCGTGCAGCTGGTCGACAAGAGCTTCCGCATGGACCAGAGCGAGCACATCAAGACCATCGAGAAGGCAGATAGGTCCCCCGAGCGCAAGAAGAACAAGGACGCGCCGCCCACCGACAACGAGCAGTGACAGCTCAGGGCGACACTCGGCGCAGTTGGGTGGCGTTCCGAGCAGTCGGGGCCCATGCGCTCGGCCGACGCCAGCCTCTTGCTTAGCACGATCCCCTCATCCACAGTACAGGCCATCAATGAGACGAGCCGTTTGGTCGATCGTGTGCGAGAATGCGCGGGCCTCCCCATAGTGATCCATAGCCACTCCCAGGCCCAGGTGCTCGTGCCCATCGAGTGGTCCGACTCCTCAGAGTCCAACCAGCCAGACCGGGAGTCTACCAAGGGCCTGGTCTGCGGGATGGCCCCGCTAAAGATCTCCAGGGGGGCGAGGCGGACGTGGGCATGATGTCCTGGAAGTCCAGCAAGATAGATCGTGGGTGCCAGAGCTCAGTCGCATGTGAGACGATGTCCGCAGTGGACGGAGAAGATGAGCTGTTCGGAGACAAACTACAGTGGCTAGGGACCCCAGGCAACAGCATCGACTGGCGGATCCCAGAGGAGGCCCTGTCCAGTCTGCCAGCTGCCGTGGTCGCGGACGCCAAGGGCCTCTACGACAAGCTACAGACGGCCGCGCGCACCTTCCGGGGCAAGGAGAAGCGTACCGACGCGGAGGCCATGACCCTGAAGGAGGGGGCGACAGCCGCCAACAACTGGGCTTTCTGGGTACATGGGGACGCCCAGTTGGCGAAGTCACGAAGGGACACGAGCCAGGTCAGCTGATGATGCATTGCAGCAGTGGCCACAGGTGGAAGCTAGTCTACGACGCCAAGTGCCAGAGTGCCAGGAAGCGGAGGGCGGCCTGCATGTTCCCGTTTGAGCATGTGCCGGCAGGAGTGTTTCGCGAGACGAGTTCAAGTGTATCGGGAGTGATCTTCACAGCATCATCAAGGGCTGTTCACCGCGAGGGGGGCTTCCCAGACTACGAGGCTAAAACATGCGGCAGCAATTCAGATGGAGGTCAGGACTGTAGCATGCTCAGCTTGGAGGGCCCTTATCCGCGCAAATTTCCTCATTGACAAGCCTGAGCATTTCATGTGAAGTGAGCGTGCGTTTGCTGTGTATGCCCGTTGCCGTTCCTCTCTCAAGCGAGCGCCCGCTCGCTTGTGCTTAGGGGCGCACGTTTTTGGTTGGAGGCACCTGGGGAGGAGCCCGATCTGACGAAGATCGAGGGGTAGAGAGATAAAAGATACCACTGCGCTATACCCAACTAGACATGCACG
>CAUYUJ010020720.1:0-44855 GCA_963575745.1 Prorocentrum cordatum
AGGAGGGAGGAGGAGGAGGAGGAGCAGGAGGAGGAGGGTAGGAGGAGGAGGAGGAGGAGGAGGAGGAGGAGGAGGAGGAGGAGGAGGAGGAGGAGGAGGAGGAGGAGGAGTAGGAGGAGGAGGAGGAGGAGGAGGAGGAGGAGGAGGGAGGAGGGAGGAGGAGAGAGGAGGTAGGAGGAGGGATCGAGACTCGGGCTGCAGCGCGCAGAGCACAGCTGGGCACGGCCGAGGCGGCGGGGCCGGCCGGCCGAGCCCGTCGTGCCTCGGCGGCGGGAGGGGCGCGGGCGGCGGCAGGCCCGGGGCGCCCCAAGGCGCACGGCCCTCTCGGCGGAGGCAGGCCGGCAGCCGGCGGCGACGGGCCCGACGGCTGCGCCCCGCGCCTCGTCCAGGGCTCTTAGGTCGGGCGCGTCAAGGATCGCCAGGAAGTAGTCAAAGAAGTACCGAGGGGCACGCACTCGAAGCATGGTCCAAGATGCAGTCAGAGCCTGTTTTTTGGTGCCCCTCCTGCAGGGGACATCTGCAAAGTGGTCCAAGCATAGTTCGGGGACGATGGTTCGATGGTGTTTCGACTCTACGTTCGAGCCTTTGTCTGACTGTGTTGCACTGCTTCGTCCAGCATCCGCCTGCAGGGGGGCACGCCCGACCCAACCGAAGCTGCCTCCTGCAGCGCCGCGCGTACGGACGGAGGCCGCGCGGGGCGCAGAGCCTCAGGAGGGGAAAAAACACAGACACAACTCATCGCCGATCCCCTGGAAGATATGGGAAAACTATGGGAAGTGGGGGGGAAGACAAAAGCCAGAACATATGGGACAAATATGGGGAATCCTCTTATTGGGGTGTATGTATTGCGAGGGCCTCACGGCCGGTGCCGCCGCCCCTGAAGACGACGAAGATGAAAACGAGGATGAGGAGGAGGAGGAGGAGGAGAAGGAGGAGGAGGAGGAGCAGGAGGAGGAGGAGGAGGAGGAGGAGGTAGAGGAGGAGCAAGAGGATGGGAGCAACGGGGGGGAGGAGGAGGAGGAGAGGAGGAGGAGGAGGAGGAGGAGGAGGAGGAGGAGGAGGAGGAGGAGGAGGAATCCTCTTGTTCGTGTGTATTTGTTTGTGCGTCCCAGGGCCCCTTCAGGGCCGACGCCCGCGGCCTCGCCGCAGGCGAGCAGCGCCGCCGCCGAGGCACGACGAAGCACAGCTCCGCGGCGGCAGCGGCGAGGCGCGGCCTCCGCAGAGCCGCAGCGGTGCGCCCCACCTGCGGGGGGCAGCGGCGAGCACGGCTTTCGGAGGAGGGCGAGGAAGACGACGCGCCGTCAGCCGCTAGGGGTCGGGTCGGGCCTGTCCCCTTACTGAACGCCGCACGCCGATCATCAATCTTTGTTGTAAGCATGAGCCTGTCCGGCATGGCGGCGCTCTTCATGCTGCCAGTCGGCGCATGGGCCATTCAGCTTTGAGCACAGGTCAACTCGACCACCGAGAGCGGGCTAGCGTTGTCGAATGGCGGCGTGCTGTCTATGAAGAAGCCTCAGAATGGAAGATGGTTTCAGTGCTACTGCGGCGATCGGTGGCGCGCGGGTTGCCCAGAGTTTGAGCACAATCATGATGTCAAAGTTTGCGAAGGGGAGAGGTTCCAGATTTTCAATTCCGCAAATTCTGGAGACATTATCAATGGGCAGACAGTCTGACAGTCTGACTGAATCAACTCAGGTTCGGCGCATTGGTGCAGTGCACCGGCAGCGAGAACTGCCCTGCAACTGCTGTTTACCCTGCCGACCCAGCCTAGCGTGCCGTGACGGAGGATATTGGTTGCACTGGTATTAGATTCCGAAGAGTCGATTCCGCAAACCTTGGAGTCATTCTGACTGAGCAGTCAATTTGCCTGAAGCATGTCCACAGAGACATGTGGTTGGATTGCACCCTGTATTACTGCAAGGCCATGTCGACATGCCCTGATATTTACGCACTTTCCGACACTTCCCCTTGCACCAGTGTGAGACTGCTACCCCACGTCGGCACTCCGGCTCCGACACCAGCTCCGTCGCCGGCGCCAGCTCCGACACCACTTCCGACGCAACCTCTGACACCAGAACCAGCGCCAGCTCCGACACCATCAGCGGCAGCGCCACCTCCAGCGGGCGGCGCAGGCGCCGGGGCTCGGGCCGCGGGCGACCCCCATCTGCAGAAGATCCATGGCGAGCGGTTCGACCTGATGAGGGCGGGCGAGCATGTTCTGAGAAGCATCCCTCGTGGGGCGGCTGCTGACAGCGTCCTGCTTCGCGCGCAGGCCGATGCGCGCAAGTTGGGCGGACAATGCACGGACATGTACTGCCAAAAGCTCAACGTTACCAGATCTTGGGCAGAGGCCAAGAAACCGGAGAGTACCATGGCAGCGTATCGCAACATGACGTCAAGATGCCGGAATGGGTTGCCTTCGGCGAGGTCGAGTTTCAAGTCGTTAATGTACGGACGGTGGTTTGCTTTACTTGAGTTTGTACGTGAAGCATTTGGGCCGAGCGGGATTCTCAGTCGGAGGTCTTCTGGGCGAAGACGATCACGAGGACGTGAGCACCGCTCCTGATGCCTGCGCTCAGCGTGCAGCCCTCAGAGCAGGAGCGCACCGCAACGGAGGCCCAGAGGTGCCTTCAGTCGCAGCAGCAAGCTTCGACTGAGGGAGCTCCCGTCCGCCAAAGCGATTCCGCCAGGTGCCTATGCCAAGCGTTTGCTTTGCGGCATCAGTCGCCGCGTCAAGCTTGGCTCCTCAAGTCCTCCTCCTGCTCGCACCGCTTCCCTCCCATCTTTTCTATCTCCCCTTGGGGCCGCGCGCGGTCTGGCAGAGCGAACTGCCCGCCGTGCGTGGGAGATGCTACAGCAGTCTCGCAGCCCGCATGTCTGTCCTGCGCGCGGCAGCCGTTGATTCGTGTGCCCGCCTTGATCTGAAAAAAAACGGGTTCGGACACACGTTGGAGGCCCAACATCAAGCACATGCTTTTCGAATAATACCGCGCAGCACGCCAGGACCTCCTCCTGCTTTTTCTGCGTTTCCCCGTCCAATGTCGACATATCGTTGTTGACAAGACCGCAGCCATTGAGATTCGAGGGTTGGCCCAGCCTTGTTCCGGCGCAACACTCATACATACACACTGACTTCATATTTGCCATATGCCTTGCACCTTTGGCATGCCAGCGTTATTGTTATTTTGTTTACTGCCACCCATTGCTCATGTGCGCACTGCTAAAAGCGAGCATGCCGATGATGCCACTTCGGTGCCGTTCTCTTTGGCAGATGTACCGCACGTTGGAGAGTGCGGGAATGTTCTTGAATCGCTAGATCCACATTCCGATCTGAACATGTGCAAGGGAGTTGACGGGGAGTGCCCATCCGAATGCAAGGCTGCACTCCAGAATGCAAAATCGTGCGTTGGGAAACCCGTGCAAGTAGGCTCAGAGAGCCGCAAGTTTGACATAACAATATTCTTGCCTCTTTTGACCCAAAGCTATTCTTCCCGCGGAGCAGATCGCAGCCACACCCTGTGGAATTGCATCCGAGACTCTGGTGGACTTGAGCTAGAAGACTTGTTCTTGCCATCGAATGGGGCTCGGGCAGACTGTGATGACGCAGTAGAAGCCTTCAGGCTTTCCCGCCTTTCTGCATGTGATAGCGATGAGAATCGCATCGGGTGTGGGCGATTATGTTCTCGCATCCTGGGTGCTGTTCGAAGTCGTTGCAACAGCACCGCAACGTTCAGAGATCGAGACGGGAACGAGAAGTCAATTGCCGACCCATTCGTGCAAAGCTATTTGCTTGACGTGACCCCTCGGCAGTGTCAATGCGCTTTACGTCGAGGCCTCTTTGGAGAATCGCGGGCTTGCACAGAGCCCGAGCTTGACAACGATGCCGGGTTGGCTGTGTATGCATCTGCTGGTTATCCAGCTGCCTGCGGCAATTCCCGCCACTGTGCCAGCTCAGCACTTTGGGTGGCGACTGTTCTAGCAGTGCACAGGAAGCCGTAACGTGTGTCATTTCGTGTCCCGAGACTGGGGGAAGCCGTAACATGCGGCACGCTCTTCCGCTTCGTGTTTGGGTGTCTCTCCTTGTCTTTGCCGTCGGTTTCTTCCCTTCCTCTTCTTCCCTCCGCTCTTAGGTCCTCTTTGTGCTTCTTGGGGGCGTCTCGGAGGCATCTTGTCTTGGGAGTCTCGCGGGGCCTTTGGGTGGCTCCTTGGGCCGTCTTAAGGCGCTTTTGGGCAAGCAGGCGCCTCCAGAGTCCGTCTTGGGGACATCTCGGGGCCGAGAAGGGTCTTTGGGGGTCTCTTTGGCTGTTTTGGGGTCTCCTTGAGCCGTCGTGGAGGCCTTGTTGGCAATCTTGAGGGCCGCTGGGGCTGTCTTGAGGGCTCTTGGGGGTCTCTTGGGTGGCTTTGGGGCCATCTTTGAGGCCTCTTCTACCGTCTTGTGCTGACAGAGGCCCGAACAAGCGAGAACGCAGCACTCACTGCTCTTCAGAAGCGCAAGGCTAATATGTGATTGCCCTCCTTGGGGTCTTCTTGAAGCCCTCTCGAGCCGTATTGGGTGCCTCTTCGGGGTGTCTTGAGGCCATCTTCGGACGTCTTGGGGCCGTCGTGGGCCGTTCTGGAAGCATCTCGGGTCCTCTTGGCGGCCCTGGTGGTCTTCTGCGGCCGTCCTGGCAGCGTGTTGAGAGCCCTGGAGAGCGCCGGGGCGGCGTCCGAGGCCCAGAGGAGCCTCGGGAGAGAGGGGCGGGGCACGCAGGGAAGCGCTGGGAGTGAGGGGGGCCCCCAAAAGCAAGCCCCATCCAGGCAATGCAGCACGTGGCCTCCTTCGGCCACGCGCAGAGGGGGGCATGGGGGAGGGGGGAAGGCTTCTTAGAAGCAGCCCCCCTGCTTCTTAGCAGCACGTGGCCCTCTTCGGCCACGCGCAGAGGGGGGCATGGGGGAGGGGGGAAGGCTTCTTAGAAGCACCCCCCCAGCTTCTTAGAAGGCGCGGGCCTTCTCTATACATGTGAGGCCGGCGCCTTCTGAGAAGCAGCCCCCTTCTGAGAAGCCTTCCCCCCTACAGTGCCGTTTTTAATACATGCTCCGCGTGCGGATCATGTATTACAAATATAGGGATTTAGTATGAAAAACAACGATGAGTCCATGCATACATTCATTCATAGATTAATCATGCATTAAGAATCCTAGATTTTACAAAAGATCCCATGTATTAAACACTGCCCTGTACCCCTGCACCCTGCCCCCCTCCTGCGCGCCGCGAACTTCTGCCACGCCCCGGCGTGCCAGGGGCTCAGCTGCGCTGCGACGCCCGCGCTGAGGCGCAGCACGTGCCGTGTGCAGGGCGTCCGTGCTGACACGCCGTGGCTTGGCTCTCCACGTGTCGGCCGACGTGTTGGCAGAGGTACCGCAACAGACCTGCGCGCCGGTCGTCAAAAGTAGGGTTGAGTCGGGCCTGTCCCCCTACAGGGTATTTTCGACGAACAATGAAACATACCCCCAAAATGTTCAAAACATACTCCTAAAATGATCTGGGGATTATTTTTTTAGTATTTTTGTCTTTTTTGGAGCATTTCTGGGGTATTTTTTATTTTTCGTCGAAAATCCCCCTGTAGGGGGACAGGCCCGACTTAAAAGTAGGTGTTTCTGGATATCCTTGGTCCCAATCCACTTCGGGCGTTCCTACTTCGAGAATCGGCACGGTGTTGATGTGTTTTGTTATTAATCGCTTCGCTCATTCCGCCGGCCCTCGAGCGCTCTATGGGGCCTCTTTGAAGCCTCTTGGAGGCTTCTTTGGGGCCTCCTAGGGGCCTCTTGGGGGCCTCTTGGGGGTCTCTTGGGGCTCTTTCGCGGCGTCTTGGAGCCCCCTTGGGCCTCTTGGGGGGCGCGGCACGGTGTGGATGTGCTTTGTTATTCTCCCGCAGGGCCTGGACCCAATCTATGCCAGCCGCCCTCCTGCTTCCTGCCTTTGCCCACTCCTGCCGACCGACGTGCACGTGCCGAGCCCCGTGTCCACACGCCGAGGGTTTCGGTTTCGTGTTGCGCGTCGGGGCAGCTAGTTATAGGGCCAGGGTGTCGTGGTGGCGGACATGGCCGTGCTGCTGCTCGCAGGCTTCTTCGCACGCTGCACTGTGCGGCCTCTGCGCCAGCTGCACCTGCCGGCCAGCCTCGTCGGGGGACTCCTGGGCCTCGCCGTGAAGGAGGCGCTGTCTCGCGCGAGTCCCCAGGCCGGCCGCTGGCTGGTCCAGAACTGGATGCTCGGCTGGGAGGATCGGCGGCGCGCGCGGGGGGCAGCGAGGACGGGGAGGCCTTCCCAGGAGGCGGCGGGACTTCTCGGAAGCCTTCGCGCCTTCTGATGAGTTTTCGACGTGTGCGGGGAAGGCCTGGGGAACTCTAAAACGACGCGAAGATCGGGACAAAATCGGATCGGGATAGCTCGAAATCTCTGAGAATCGGCGGGTTTGGAGGGCGTATTGGGCGCCGCGGCCGCTCCAGAGCGTTCCGGAACGCTCTGAGAGCGCTCCGGAACGCTCTGAGAGCGATTTTTCCCGATCCTCGCCCTGTTTGAGGCCTTCCCAGGAGGCGGCGGGACTTCTCGGAAGCCTCGTCGTCGTCGTCGTCGTCGTCGTCGTCGTCGGCGTCGGCGTCGGCGTCGGCGTCGTCGTCGTCATATGTTTCGTCGTCGTCGTCATGGCCTTCGGATGAGGTTTGCGACGTGCGCGGGGGAGGCCCGGGGAACTCCTCGCGGAAGGCCCGAGGCCTCCGGAGCCTTCTGAGGGGGCCCGCCCCCCTCGGCGGGGAGGAGGCGACGGCGGAGTCCGAGCCCCACCCTGGCCCGTGGAGGATTCGGGCAGCTCGACGGGCGGCGGGGGGCAGGGTTCGGAGTTCGTCGAGCTCGTGGCGAAGTCCGGACCCCACCCCGGCCTCCCATCGGTCCAGGAGAATGGATGACTGGTGGATTCCCTTCGGGGATCGTCCGTTAAAATTGGAACGATGCAGAGAAGATTAGCATGGCCCCTGCGCAAGGATGACACGCACAAATCGAGAAGTGTATACATTTTTTTCAAAAAAAAAGAGGATAATCGATGACTGGTGGGGGCAAGGGTTCGGACGTCGCCACCTCAGGAGGTGGCGGGCTTCCTCATCAACGTGATCTTTGCGGCCATATTCCTTGGCCTCGAGATGCCCTCGCGCCGCGAGGTCTGGGAGGAGGGGGGGCCCCAGCTCTGCTTCGGGGAGCTGCTGAACATGGGCCAGTACGTTGTGGGCCTCAGCGTCAGCATGCTGCTCTCGGCCGTCTTCCCGGTGCCGAAGTTCTTCGGTTTCAACTTGCCAATGGCATTCGTCGGGGGGCATTCCAACTGCTTCGCCGTTAAAGACGCTTACGTTGAGCTGGGATGGGATGCTGGGAAGGATGCGTGTCTCCTGGCAGCAACCTCAGGTTTAGTCGGTGGCGTAGTCTTCGGAGTCCTGGCCGTGAACTTTGCGCGATGGTCGGGCAGGCTTTCGCCTGTTGGGGTTGCCATAGATCACAACGACGACGACGAGGACAGCGACCAAGCAGCTCAGGCATGGTCCGAAGTTGGAGTGGTTCCAGTGGGCAAGAGAGAGAGTGCTGGATCCCTTGTCACAGACTCAGAAGGGCTTGAGTCGATGGCCTTGCAGGCTGCCATCGTATTCGCTTGCATCTTCCTTGCCTATATCATCAAGCGCCTCCTCCTGTTATCCGAAGAGGTGGTTCCGCTTTTGAACGAGACCAAACCGTTCTCATACTTTCCATTCTTCTCTCTGGCAATTCTTGCTGGCATGGTACTCAACAGCATGTTCAAGTTCCTTGGCCTTGGCTTGCTCATTGACCGCCCGTCCATCGAACGCATTTCGGGTTTATCCTTGGAGTTACTCGTGCTCTGCGCCATCGCAAACACAGATGTATCAGGCGTACTCGAGGGATTGGTTCCACTTCTTGTACTGATCGCCGCAGGCTTCACTTTTACCGCAGGCATGCTCTTCTTTGTAGCACCACACTTTTTCACAGACTATTCCTATCAGCGGGGCTTCTTCGAGTTTGGATGCTGTTGTGGCACAACTCCTATTGGACTGCTCCTTTTAAACATGGTCGACCCTGATCCACCACTAAAGGTCAAGCGAGCCATTAGTATCAGACTCATGATCGACTGCCCAATCATCGGCATATATCTGGCAGCTGCAATAGTAATGCTGACATCTGGACCCCATGGCACAATTCTTCTGCTAGTCGTTTCATGCTGTAAATTGTTTTTCTGGCTGGCTCTTTGGTACATCTGCTTCCGGCCACGGCAAGCCAGAACAGCACAGTCTGGTCGAGTCGAGATGGCCGCAATGTGTTCTTAGAGCTCGATTGCACCGCAAGTTGCAACAGCGATCGTTGGGCCCGGTCCGCAGCGATCTGCAGCACAGATGCTTGATACATTGGCCTTCCATGCTACGCGTTGCCATCGCGCTGCTGAACAAGTCGCAGCGTTTTCGTCCGTTCGCAGTGTGCGGGCCAGCGCCCTTCTGCGCCGTTGCGCAGGATTTTCCGTTTGCCACGACCACGAAGAGAAAATACCATCGGGGTGTCATGGCCTTCTGTGGGTTCTGGAAGTAGCAGGGGAATGTTGCGCGAGGCTGCTTGAATGCATCTTTCTCTTCTTCCTCCATTCTTCCCACCATCCTCCTTCTCTCCCATTGTTTGGTGCCAGGCAGAGAGGGGCGTGGTCGGGTGGGCACTCTTCTGAGACGGCCTCTCAGAGCGGCGTTCAGCACAATCTCTCCTCCCCTCCTCCTTCTCGTCCTCCTTGTCTTTGTCACTGGGCGGAGGACGGGTGTTAAAGGGGTTAGGATGGGGGGATGGAAGGCGGAGGAGGAGGAGGCGAGGGAGGGGAGATTCGGGGAGGAGGGGAGGGGAAGGAGGAAGAGGAGGAGGAGGCGGAGGACGAGAGGTGAAGCAGAAAAAGGAGGAGGAGGAAGACTTCCCCAGAGCTCTCCAGACTACTCCTTCCATAACCCGCCAGAGCGCCACCCAAAATGGTTGAACAACCTCTTTCATCGCCCCATTACTCTACCACTACTTCTACATGCTTGCTCCTTCACCTCCTCTTTCTCCCTCTTGCTTTCTCTTCTCGGCGACCCGATTGGGGATCGCCCTCCTCTCCGCCCCTCCCCTCCTCTGTTCTTTACTCTCCCTCTCCCCCTCGGCCGATATGTCACTGGCTTGAAGTGACCTGGCACCCAGGGCCCAGTTGGTGCTAACTGTGTCGGGTTATTCGTTCGAGCAGCCAGCTGAAGGATGGCGAAGGGCCTTGACGGGTATTAAGTGAGTACCTTACCTGCTTGCATCTTAGCCTGTATTTTCAGTATCTTCCCACGTTTCTTTGCCCTCCTCTGTTGTCCATGGTGTTTTGTACACCGAGCGGCTGCTGGAGCGTAGTAGGCCACATCGCGGCGGTTCAAGCTTAATCCACGTCCAAGCCCTCCGTTGACCCTCATTCCTTCCCACTTGTCGTTGTCCTCCTCCTCCTCCTCCTCCTCATCCTCGTTGTCCTCATCCTGCTCCTTCAGCTCTGCCAGGCATTCAGGTGGTGAGGGGGGGGAACTTCATCCATGCAGCGGATCTGGCGAATGGCATAGGCTCACCAGTCTGCGGGCTCGTTACTCTTTCCACCTTGGTTCTTGATTCTGGCCCCCCCCATTCGTCCAGCCTAGCCTGTTCTCAGATCGGCCGCGAGCGAGGGGGGGGAAGTGAGAAGGAGACGGCCTTTTCAGAAGGTTCGGAAGTCCGCTGGCCTCCAGAGAAGTTCCCTAAGCTTTCCCAGAGACAAGAGCAACTTATCAGAAGTCGCGACGGCTTCTGCGAAATCCCGCCGCCTTCTGAGAAGGCTTTCTCCTTCTCATTCCCCCCCTCGCTCGCCACCGATCCGAGGTGCCACCAATGGGAACCCCATCCGGATTCAAGCTGATGGTTTCTTAGCCGCTCCTCCTCCACTGCTGATGCTCCTCCACCTGCTCCGTCTACAGTCAACGCGCATAGTAAGGACGCGCGCCTTTTCTAGGGGGTACCCCTGTGTCCTTGCTTCTGCGGCCCGTCCTTTGCCGTTTCCATTGGGGTTTTGGTCGCCCGCCACCCAACAAATCCCGATTTCGGCCTCCAAGGGTCTTGCGTCCTTACCGCCCGTCCTTACTATACGTTTTCACTGTACTCCTCTCCCGCCTCCTTCCTTCCGCCCCCCCCCCGCAGTGGGGACGACGTCCGCTACCATCTGCCTCTGGTGGCCTCCACTGGTCCAGGAGAGTGCCCTGGAGATTGCCAGACTGAGAGACTCCGCACCCAGCAGGGGCCCCAAAATCCAGAGGCCTTGATCTTCGGTCCCCTTGTTCCTCTTCCTCCTCCGTGCCTCCTGCTCCTGCTCCTCCTCCTCCTCCTCCTCCTCCTCCTCCTCCTCCTCCTGCTCCTCCTCCTCCCCCTCTTCTTCCTCCGTAGCCGTCTTGGCTCAACATGCATGTTTCCTGAGAAACCAAGTGGATACCGGTAGTCCGCGAACAGGGCTCGCTTGTTTCGGTGAGCTCCTGCAGGGGGGCAGTTGTCGCAGCATGGCGGTCGGAGCCGGGGCTCCCAGCTGACGTTGCGGGAAGCGCCGCTAGAAGAACCTCGGTTGGCGCCTTCAGTGTCGCCAGGCAGACTGTTGAGGATATTGAGCCGACGGGCGGGTCCCGAAGGGCAGCGATAACGCAGTCACGCAGTCAAGGCTGGTGGCGCGTGCGCTCATGGCCCTGCTGCTGCTTGCCGTCCTCCTCGTGGCGGCCAGGGAAGTGCTGGTACCCAGGCAGGTGGCAAGCCTCTTTGGGCTGGCGCAGGAGGGCCCGAGCTGGTGCCCCTCACCGAAGCTGCTCGTGCGATGTTTACGCAAATGTCGGACACCCAGTTCAACGAGCTGTCGGTGTCGATCGCGCTGGCCGACAAGCAGAGCCTCGTCCGTGCTCGCTTCCCTTCGCGCCAGCAGCTGGGCATGGTCAGCCCCATCAGTGCTGTCAAGTCGGCGCAGATCGCTGCGGATGAGGCGGGTCGGCGGCTCGACTAAGCCAAAAATGACTACGAGAGGATGCAGAAAAAGTTGCTCAGGAGGTGCTCCTGACCGCTTACCAGCAGGCGAAGCTCCAAGAAGATCTCGACGCAGCCGTGGAGAAGGCGTGGAGGCGGGTGGCCAGGGCGAGGTTGCGGTGGTACTTCCTCGTGCAAGCCCGCTAGTCGCGTACGTCTGCCTGGCGAGGACAGTCACCGACAAGTGCAAGGGCGCCAGCCTTGACGAGCTGGCGGAGCCGCTGAAGCAGCTAGTCACGGCGCTCACCATGGACGCGGCGGCGGCGGTTGAGGCCAGGAAACGACCGGTGGCTCTTGTGGCCGCGGCGGCTTCTAGCGAAGGTGGTGCGCCTGCATCGGGAGCTGTCGCAGACGCAGAGGAGGCTGCCCCTGACATCTCCATGGAGGCCATTCTCTCGCTGGGCAGTCGAGGGGAGGCCGTCGCCAGCTTCAGCGGCGAGGGACAGTATATGCGCAAGTGGCTGGAGCAGTTCAATGAGCACTGCAAAGAGGCGGACCGACAGAAGGCGCGTTTGGGGTAACCTTCGAATGGGAGCTTGGCACACTGAACTTCAAAACCTGCTCGAACTTGGACAAGTCTATGGGGTCCGACTTGTCGGGTTGCGACGCCGCTTTGTTCCAGGCCCCCCCCCCATGAGCGCACCACCAGCGTGGAAGCGGAGTTGCGACGTCCGTCGTGGCTAGCGTGCTTGTGGTGCCGAGGCAGTGCCGTCGCACGCTGGGGTCTTGCGTCTGGCGGGCTACTGGCGCATGCACGCGAGCATCGCGGACTGGCCGCGATGCTTCGGCAAGGGCGCGCTCAGGTTCATCATCATGCTGGGGTGGCCCGTGGAGCAGTCGTGGTTGGGGATGTGTATCTGGAATGTGGAGTCGGAGTTCTTTCGTTCATTTAGTCTGCTCTGCGTGAGCTGGCGGGGCGCCTGCCTGGCTATTTTCGGCTGCCATGCGTGATCGACGGGGGCTTCGACGTTGCCACTGCCGAGCCGAAGCAGGGCGAGGTGCTGCGCTACTTCGACGCGGTCGCCGTCAGCATGTTAGAGGCTACGCGTGAGCGGTCTCAGCGCTCCATCAACATGTTTACGGTGCCCATTGGGTGCGTGTGGTGGGGGTGCAAGTGGCGGCTGCCTCCCGAGTGCACCCGCGTCGGCCTATGGTGCTGACGGCGCAGGCTGACAAGGAGCGGCTGGATCCGCATCATGGACGGTCGATCTTCGGCTCTTTCCGGTCGAGCGACCTGCTTGCTTTCCGGTCGAGCGATCGCGCCGAGAGCTGGGGGCGCGTCCCTCCGCTGACGGCGACGGCCGCGAGGCTCTCCGTATTGGAGGAAGTCCGTCCCCGAGGCCTCGGAGTTTGCCCGCTGCGTCGGGGGCGCGGCAGTCGCAGCGCGGCGGCGACGTGGCAGTCTACAAACGCCCTGCTAGTCCCGAAAGAGGCCACCTGCAGGGCGCCCAGCTTGGGCCACCCACGGCGCGCTGCCGCGGGGCGTCCGCCCAGATGTCCCTGGAAGTCTCCCCGGCAGCATCTACAGCGAGGTCCCGGAAGGCCGCCGCTGGAAGTGCTTCGAGCAGCTTGCGCGGTCAGCTCACGCTCGCGCCGCAGCGATTCTTGGCAAGGCCGAGGAGAAGTGGGCGGACGTCCGCCGCGGCGATTACAAGGCCGAGCACGCTGGCCGTGGGCGCGCTTTTCAGCCTCGCCGGTTTCAACAGGTACTTGTTCGCGCTGCTCGATCGCCGCGCGCCCCCGTCGATCGAGGCGGCCTGGCTCTTCCGCATCGCTGCGGGCGCCAAGGACATCGCCGACGTCGGCCAGGTCCAGAGGCGCATCGCTGGGATTGCAGGCCTGCGCGGTCTGCTGGGGAAGGCGCCTAAGTTCGCGAAGGAGTTGCTTTGCGGAGGGTCTGATCCCGCGGACACCTTTGCGAGCCGATGGTGGCTGCTCCATGGCAATTCACGCGCGGGGTAAGTCGATCCCGCGCAGCTCGCCACCCTGGGGCAGAACTGCCGCGACGGCTCCCTGAAGCTCGCGAAGCGGGACGCGGCTGCGCGTGAGACGCGCTTCAGAGAGCGGATTGGGCAGCAGGCTGCCAGCGGCGGCGGGGGCGGCCACGCGCGCTGTCCCTGGCGTGGCCGGGCGGCGCCGGCGACGCCGTCGCCGCGGCCGCGGGCGCCTGCGGTGGCGAGGTTATTTTCGAGCCCGCGGACTTCGGCCTGGAAGCGCCGGAGCAGGCGATAGAACCGTTGGAGTGGCGGCGCATCGCAGCGGAACAGGCCAGGCGGCATTGGCCTTCTGACTTCGGCGAGATGCCTCAAGGGCCTAGCCTTGCTGAGCCGCGCATGGTGCTGCGCTTCTTCAAGAAGCCCACGGCCGCGTCCTTCTGCTCGGCGCGCCCGCGCCCGTTCGACGATCTGCGCGACGCGGCGCTGGAGGTGGTCGTCGACGTCGTCGCGGCCGTCGAGCGCGATGTTATCTGGCCAGAGCAGACCGCCAATATCCGTGTCGCCATAAGCGGCTGGCATGCGCGCGGCCACTGGCGCTCTCAGTTGCGATGGCGCGCGTCCAAGCAAGATTTCGTCGACGCGCCGCTCGCGGATGGGAGCGGCGCAACGACGGTCTGCGCTGGCGGGCAGCGGCTGGCTGCAGCAGCGAAAGAGCGGTCTGGCACCAGGCCGCGATTGGCGGGCGGGCCGCGCAGCGCGAGAAGGGCGCCATCAGGGAGGCGACTCAGGCTTTCAGGTGCAAGGGTCTGACCAGGCGTCTGCATGTTTGTTGTTTTCGGAATGGAGTAGGGGCGTTTTGGGTCTTGTGTCTGCTTGCTGTTTTGACGGCCTTGGCTGTGCTGCGCCAGCGGGCTTTCTGGGGCCACCTTGAGGGGCGCCCCGTGGGCGCCCTCGATCTCGCCCGATCGAGGCTCCAACGGGGATTGAGGCGGCGGAGCGATTGGCCGCCGCGCCCCAGCTGCTGCTGAAGGTGATGGGACTAAGGCGACGCCCGCCCAGACGTTCCCGACGCCGGAGGCCTCCCTGAGAGCATCTACAACGAGATCCCGGAAGGCTGCCGCGGGGGGCCAGGCTGCCGTCGTGGGTGTCTGCTGGAGCGAGCGCTGTGTCGCATGCCGCGTGGGCTCCTCATGACGTCCAGGTCAGAACAGATATGACGGATTGGAAGTCATCATGGTTGCCTTTCCCCCGGTTTCAGGCGAGCTGCTCCTGGGCGTGTCGCAGTGCGAGGGCGAGCGCAAGCGCCGCGCCAGTGCCGGCTGGTCCGTTGTGGCGCTGCAGACCCGCGCTGAAGTGCTCCTCGTGGGGGTCCTGGCCATGGTGGCCAGCGCCTGCAGGCGCATTCGCGGCGGCCCGGTCGCTTTTGTGGCGAGAGCTGTGGATGCTGCTGGGCAAGTTTGGAGGCCTGGGTGGGCGTGGGCTGCTGCTCCGGAAGGTGCCTGCCCATCGGGCCCGCTGCCAGGTCGCCGAGGGCAAGGTCAGCCACCGCGACCGGTGCGGCCACCAGCTCGCGGGCAGAGCGGACAAGCGCGCAGCCGCGCGTGGCAGGCTGGGCCTTCCTTGACGAGCCGCAGCAAGATGGTCGAGTGCGTGGCCGGGCTGGTCGCTGCAGCGGGCGCGGCGGTCGGCGGCGCGGGCGCCGCCCGCCGCGTGCCCAGGCCCAGCGAGCCAGACCCCAAGAATGCCCTGGCACCCGTTGCTGCCTGGTCTGCGGGGCCACAGGGGCGGCCCGCCCCAGCTCCTCCCGCCATGCCTCCTGGGCGCCCTCCAAGAAGGACCAGGCGTTGCCCAGCAGGTTGGCCAAGAGAGGGCGGCCGCCGGGGGGCGGGCAGAGCTCCGTCGCTGTGGAGCCCCAGCGGATCGACGAGGCGGAGCTGGCTCCGACGGCCGCGCGGGCGGCCAGCTCGGCGCGCAGATCCTCGTCGGCGCAAGGCGTCCTAGCGAAGTCGCTGGAGGCTCAGGGCCCCCGCGGCCCGCGCCGTCCGCCGCTCGCTCATGCCCCTGTCCTCCTCCTGCGGCACTCACAGCTGAGCGGGAAACTGCAGTGCGCCGCGCGGCAGAGCAGGGCACGTTCCATCTGGTTTTGCCCGCCCCTTCCGCCCAGTCCACCTCGGCAGTTCCACCCTTCCCTCGCCTGCTTCGACTCGTGCTCCTCCCCCGTTTCTCGTCCTCCTCCTCCTCCTCCTCCTCCTCCGCCTCCTCCTCCTCTTCCTCCTCTTCGTTTCCCGCCTCCTCCTTATGATCCTCTTTGTCCTCCTCTTCCTCCTCCTCTTCCTCCTCCTCCCCCACCTTTCCCTCTACAGTTGCACAGTAGGCATACTAGTTTCCTCTCCCCCCTGATTACGTCCAAAAGATGTCCAGCCCCCTCCGCGTTTTGTTTTTGCACAGGATTCCTGGGAGTTGGGTGTTCGCTTGGGGCGCGTTCCCCACATGTTGTTCCCGCTGAAGCGCTGGCCTCATTTTCGGGCTTCTACTCGTTACGAATCGTGCTCCGGTGCAGCGTTGGCCTCATTTCCGCGCTTCTGCTCGTTCCGAATCTTGCTCCCGCTGCAGCGCCGGCGTCATGATTTCCAGTGCCATGCGTGGCATGGTTTTCGGTCCTTCCAAATCGGCCCCAAGATCTAAAAGACGCTTCCCCCCCGAAAAGACCATCGAACATGTCACATTCGATGTCGATTTGTAAATTCTGGGGCCGCAAAGGCCCCCCCCCCCCAGTTTGTGGCGTCGCCACGCCATGCTATGTCATGCTACGTGCTGACCTTTTAACGCCTTGCTACGTCATGTCATGCTATGGCATGCAATGACACCCGACTGTGCGAATAGAACAGAGATCCACGCCATGGTAAAAAGGGATGGGAGGGAGGGGTAGGACGTCAGATAGGACGCGAGCGCACCTTCCTTGCCCTCCTCCCCCTTCCCCCTCCTCCTCCTCCTTCCCCTCCGCTCCTTTCTCCTCCTCTTCCTCTTTTTCCTCCTCCTCCGCCGAGTTGCCCTTTTGCCATGCTCGGTTCGGATCCTCCTCCGCCTCCTCCTTGTTCTTCTCCCCTTCATCCATCCCTTTCTCTTGTGACTAACTCCTCCCTGTTGCACCCCCAGGCGTGTGGGCAGGGCGGGCCGGGGGCGTGTTGCCTGACGCTTCCTCACCACGTACCATCCTGAAGCTGGGAATTTGCAGCAGCTTCACGGATGGGGGGGCGGGCGCCATGTTCGAAGTGTGCGCCTTGCCGTGGCGCCGCGCACAGTCGTTTCGAATTCTGCAGTAGTGTCGAGGAGATGGGCGGCGGGCCGCTCTCTCAGAACGTGCCTCTCGCTCGAGCGGCGCGCGCGCCTGTTGTCGAAGTTTGCGGCAGCTTCGGGGATGAAGGCCGGCTCTTCTCAAAGGGTGTCTTTCGTCTTGGCGCCGCGCACCTTTTGTTCAAGAGTGCCACCGATTCAACGGTCCGCATGGTCGAGGTCCCAGGAGCGGTGTCCTGGCGAGAACTGTTGCTTGTCAGGGCGCAGCAGTCGCGTGGATTCGCGACGCGGAAGTCCCAGGAATGGTGACGCACCAGTAACGCTGGCTCGTGGTGCTGCCGTCCCAGGCGTGGTGTCTGGACAAGAGTGGGGATTATCTGGGTGCAACAATCGCATTGGCCCGCTGTGTTGAAGTCCCAGGGTCTGTGTTTTGGTACGATTGGGGATTCTTACGCGGTTGTCTTCTAAATGATGGGCCAGGTCTTACAAAGACAATCAAGTCTCGCAGGTCCTTATGACCCTATGAAGAGGGAACTTTGAGGGAGGGTTGACTGCAACATCGTTGATGCGTCTTGAATTTGCACTGGTCCTCCTCTCCTCCTCTCCCGCCCTCTCCACTCCGCCGCCCATCATCCCGTGGCAGTCCCACACACGCGGCAGTCCCTCTGGCACACAGCCCGACCGCCACAGCCCCGTCGCTGGCCCAACCCTTCCCCCTCTGCTCATCCTCCTCGACCTCCCCCCCCAGCAGCAGCAGTGGCGAACCATCGTGCTTACCGTGACCGCCGACTTCTCTTGGGCACGCTCCACCTCCTCTCAGGATGCGGCTCCCAGGAGATCGCTTTCCGCAGCAGCGCCGGCACATCCGTGGTCGAAAGCCGGCCCAATCCCGTGGAATCCCGCTCCATGCTGGGCCCAGTCCGGCTCCGTCGGGATCAATCCATCGGGCTCCCAGAAGTTGCGGCCCTCCCAGACATCCGGCTGCTCCAATTGTCTGGGTGCGTGGACCCAGGAGGCCTGGACCACTCCCCTGGGACCGGTTTTTCGCCCTGCGTCGTTTTTTGACGCTCCCGAGGCCTGGCGAGGGCCCCCGGAGGCGGAAAACTGGCAAACACCGCCCGCTCCAATTTTTTTGGAGCGTCGGATCTCAGGGCTGGGAGAAGTAAAAGGACACGGATGCCACTGCTCCCTGGACCTCTCCCAGGGGTCGTTCTGACCAGGACTTCGCGGCGAACCCTGCCGTGGCGACGAGGGCTCTCCAGGACGAGCAGCGGTGCCGGTGCCGTTGCCTCCTCGGATCTTCCTCCACCCCGTTCCCCCTAAAAACCCTAAAGACCTTAACAAAACCCTAAAAGCCCTAAAAGCCCTAAGAGCCATAAAAACCCTAAAGACCCTAAAAACCCCCCAAACCCTGAAAATCCTAAAAGCCCTAAAATCCGGGTTAGCCTGCAGGCCCTCTCCCGCTCGTCCCTGCCGGCGCCATGGCAGCGAGCCGTCGTGCCTGCCGTGGCGCCGACCCCTCTCGGGCGCGCTCCCCAGACCCCCGGCAGCGCTATAGCTTTTCACGATGTGTGGGCCCCCTTCCCCTGGGACTGTTCATCCCGAGCAGTTTCTTGACAGTCCCGAGGCCCCGCGAAGGCCCCCTGAGGCCGGACACATCCAGAAGCCTCCCGTCATGGTTTTGTTCTCGGCGCCACGGGGCCTGGGCCGCCTCCTCCCTGCAGGCCGAAGGAGTCCACATCTCACGAAGCTTCGCTAGCGCCAAAAACGCAAACAAGGGAAGCTGGTCTGCGATGGCGAAACTGGTGGGCTGCTCGTCGGGGTGTAGCAGGTTGCGCCCTCCTGGTCATCCAACCTTCTCCATCCCGAAACACGCCAGACACTCCTAGCGAAGGCGCGTGTCCCTCATGCGATCGTCTTCTTATTCACTGGTTTGCCGATCGGCGCGGGCCCTCGCACCCCGCCCCTCCCCCCCCCCATGGAGTAGGTCTTGGCTGTTTTTGGCGCCTGTTTCGAACAGGTGGCGCCTTCCCCACAGGACGCATTGTTGCAAACAGTCGCATGAAGCAGAGGCCCAGAGCCAGACCCCCCCCCCCTCCCCCACTTCCCTCCCGCCCACTCTCGGAAACAGGCCGGATCCGAACACGTTCGCCATGTGATGTGAATCTTTCCAACCTGTAGACCCTTCCCCAGACCCCCGACGTCGTGATTTTTTCATGACGCCGACCCTCGAGGGTCTCGACCCCTTCCCCGGGACCGGTTTCTCGCCCCGAGCCGTTTGCTCCACGGCCCCGAGGCCCGGCGAGGGCCTTCAGAGGCCGAAGATGGCCAAACACCTCCCGTGGCGATTTCTTGCCCTAACTCGAGGGGGCCTGGCTTCGCCGCTCGCCCCAGCCGGTGCAGCCGCAGCAGCCGCCGCCGCCTTTCAGGAGGGAAAAAAAAACACACAGACACAATGAATCTTCGATTCCCCCGAAGATATGGGAAACTATGGGAAGTGGGGGGGGAGACAGAAACCCAGAAAAGATGAGAAAATATGGGGAATCTTTTTCTTTGTGTGTATTTGTTTGTGTGCCCCAGGGCCCCTTCACCCTCCTCGCGCCGCGCGCGCGCGCGCCCCGCCCGGGCTCAGCGGCTCCGCGGCCGCCCCCCGCCCGCCGAGCAGCGGCGCGCGGCCCGGCGGGCGCCGCAGGGCGGCGCCCGCTCCCCGGGGAGCCATGGAGCCCCCCGTGTCGCCCTCGTACCCCCGCGAGGCGATGGGCTCCCAGACCCCTCCTATATAATATATATATATATATATATATATATATATATATATATATGTATATATATATATATATATATATATATATATATATATATATATATATATATATATATATGTATATGTGTGTATGTATGTATGTATATGTGTATGTATATGTATCTATATATATGTATGTATTCGGAGGTGGATAGACCTCCTACCCTGACACGTCGATTAGCGAACTGGCCGTTTTCGGTTCGCGAGAGGGCGTCGCGGCCGTCATGTTTGCGGGTCCAGGTCCGTCGGTTTCGGTTCTAGGCCGTTTTCGCTAAAGGGAGGTTTACTAAAGGGAGATTTGTCCGCCGCCGACGTATAGATATAATTATATGTATAGATCTCAGAATGAAGGGGCCGAACGGTCATTCCTTGTCCGTGGGTGCGTGGCTGAAGTGGGGATCTGTGGTGAGGATTCTGCTTGTTGGGCTGTTGAGGTCTCGCTGCTGAAGAATAATTATTGTTGTTCCCCCCCATCTGATGCACATTGCATTTTCCACGTAAATAAAGTGCCCCTCCCGGCGCTCGCACCCTGTTTTTTTAATCCGGGCAAGTCTTCCTCCTCGAACTGTGTTGTCGGCCCCCCGGGTACAACAACAACGGCTCCCGCCTGAGACTTCCTCACAACTTAGCCAGGACCCCCGCTCCGCCGGAGATTTTCTCGCATTTTACGCAGGAATAGCGCTCTCGCATGGGACGTCCTAGCACTTTATGCAAGAATCGCTCGCTCGGCGCTCCGGAGCGCCCTCGCGTTGGAATGTCCCCGCAATTTACTCAATTGCCGTGCTCCCGACGCTCAGGCACCCAGGAGTCGCGCTCACGCTTAGGACTCCCTCCCAGATTATTTAGGAATCGGGATCTCGCTGCCCTTCGTGGCCCCGTTGCTGCCCTTCGTGGCCCCTTCGCTGCCCTTCGTGGCCCCCTTGCTGCCCTTCGTGGCCCCATAAATGCATGCCCTTGGTTGCCCCCGCTCGTTCGCGCCCTTCGTGGCCCCATATGCATGCCCTTCGTGGCCCCGTTGCACCCCTTCGTGGCCCCCTCGCTACCCTTCGTGGTCCCGTTGCTGCCCTCAATGGCTCCGTCCTTGTCCTCCGCGGCCCAATATACGTATGCCTTTCGTGGCCCCCGCTCGCTCGCGCCCGTCGTGGCCCCATGTGCATGCCCTTCGTGGCCCCGCTGTCGCCCTTTGTGGCCCCCTCGCTGTCCTACGTGGCCCAGTTGCTACCCTCAGTGGCCCCGTCGTTGCCTTCTGTGGCCCCGCATTATCTGCCCTTCGTGGCCCCCGCTTGTTCGCGCTCCTCGTGGCCCCATACGCATTCCCTTCGTTTCCCCGCTGTCGCCCTTTGTGGCCTACTTCGTGCCCTTCGTGGCCTTGCTGTCGTGCTCTCTCTCTCGCTTTCGCTCGTCGTCGTCGTCGACGTCGTCGTCGTCGCCGTCGTCGTCGTCGACGTCTTCGTCGTTGTCGTGGTCGGTCCCCTGTCCGTCCCTCTTGGGGTCGGGTTGCCGCCGATCAGCGCTGCCGCTGGCCAGGCCGACGGTCCGCGGCCGCCCCGCCGTTTGCCAGGACCCGGCCTGCAGGGAAGAAAGGGATACCCCCCAAAAGGGGTACGACCGAAGACGGAGAGGGCGGGTATCGAGGGTTTGGGAAATACGCGTTAACGGACAGTCGAGCAGATAAGAGCGAACAGTCTTAAATTGATTGCTGCTGTTGTTGTTGAACTCTCACCACTGAAGAATAATTCTTGTTGATCCCCCCTCCAGTGCACATTGTCGTTTTTCAATTGAAGTGCCCCTCCCGGCGCTCGCACCCTGTTTCCTCATCAAACTGTGTTTGTTGGCCCCGGTTTGCAACAACAGCGGTTCCCGCGCGATATTTCCTCACAATGTTTTTCCGAGTCGCGCTCTCGCGAGGGACTTCCTCACTATTTGTTTAGGAGTCGCGTTCTCGCGTGGGACCTCCTCCAAATTTATTCAGACGCCGCGCCGTCGACATTCAGGAGTCACGCTCTCGCTGTAGATTTCCTCACGATTGATTTGGGAATCGAGCTGTCGCTCGATACTTCCTTGCGATTCACGCAGGACGCACGCTTCAGCAACCCTCCTGCTCGACCTGTCAGCCTGGGCCCTCCTTCCCGACCCGCCTGGTAGGGTCTACCCGTCCGATCTGCCCGTCTGGTTCTGCCGCGTGTTTTCTGCTCCTACCCTGTGCTCCATCTTCCTCCCTCCCCCATGCCCTTCCTTCCATCTGTCCTCTCTTCTCCTGCTTCACGGGCTGCGCGAAATACACGTTACAGGTAAGAAAGAACGGTCGAGGACGAAGATCGCGCGTATCGATGGTTCGGGATATACGTGTTGAATCGCACGCGAGCAGATACGCGGTACCAGTCTTAAAATGAATGTTGTTGCTGCTGCTGTTGTTGCTGTTGCTGCTGTTGTTGGTGTTGTTGTTGTTGTTGTTGTTGTTGTTGCTGTTGGTGTTGTTGTTGTTGTTGTTGTTGTTGTTGTTGTTGTTGTTGTTGTTGTTGTTGTTGTTGTTGTTGTTGTTGTTGTTGATGTTGTTGTTGTTGTTGTTGTTGTTGTTGTTGATACAGGCGGGGCAAGCCCCCCCGGGGGGGGGGAGGGGGGGAGGGGGGGGGGGAACAACACAACACAACACAACGCACCCCTACAGGATGATCCTGTGGGTTCCGTACAGGGTTCCATAGGATTCCCACACGACCCTGACAGGGTTCCATAGGACGTCCATAAAACCCCTACAGAGTTTTTTGGGACTCCCATTGGGCGGACGAGGAGCCGATGAGGATGATGAGGACCATGATGATCCCTACAGGGATCCTGTAGGGTCCCTGTAGGGATCCATAGTGATCCTCTAGTGCCCCTGTAGGGATCTAGAGGGATCCCATAGGGCCCCTCTATTTACAAAAAACTATCCCGTAGGGTCCCTGTAGAGGTCTAGAGGCATCCTATTGGGTCCCTGTAGAGATCCGGAGGGATCCCTATAGGGTCCTTATAGGGATCTACAGCGACCCCATAATGTCCCTGAAGGGGCCCACAGGGATCACATAGGGTCCCTGTAGGGATTCAGAGGGACCCCATGGGGACCTTGTAGGGAGCCCCAAGGATCCCATAGGGTCCTTATAGGGATCTACAGCGATCACACAAGATCCCTGTAGGGATCCAGAGATCCCATAGGGTCCCTGTATGGGCCCACAGGGACCCATAGGCATCCTATAGGGCCCCTGTAGGGATCGATAGGGATCCTCTCGTATCCCTGCAGGGATCCATGGGGATCCTCTAGGATGCAGGGATCCATCAGGATCCTCTCGTATCCCTGTAAGGATCCATAGGGATCCTCTGGGATCCTTGTAGGGGTCCATCGGGATCCTTTAGGATCCCTGTAGGGGTCCACAGGGATCCTCTAGGATGCTTGTAGGGATCCATTGGGATCCTCCGTAGGATCCCTGTAGGGGTCCACAGGGATCCTCCAGGATCCTTGTAGGGATCCACAGGGATCCTCTAGGATCCCTGTAGGGATCCATAGGGATCCCCTTGGATCCCTGTAGGGATCCATTGGGATCCTCCAGGATCCCTGTAGGGGTCCACAGGGATCCTCCAGGATCCCAATAGGGATCCATTGGGATCCTCCAGGATCCCTGTAGGGATCCATTGGGATCCTCCAGGATTCTTGAAGGGATCCATACACAGATCCTCTAGGATTCTTGTAGGGATCCATACAGATCCTCTAGGATGCTTGTAGGGATCCACAGGGATCCTCTAGGATGCTTGTAGGGATCCACAGGGATCCTCTAGGATGCTAATCCACAGGGATCCTCTAGGATGCTTGTAGGGATCCACAGGGATCCTCCTTGTAGGGGGATCCAGAGGGATTCTATAGGGTCCCTGGAGGGATCCACAGGGATTCTAGAGGGTCCCTACAGGGATCCACAGGGATTCTATAGAGTCCCTGGAGGGATCCACAGGGATTCTATAGAGTCCCTGGAGGGATCCACAGGGATTCTATAGAGTCCCTGGAGGGATCCACAGGATTCTATAGAGTCCCTGGAGGGATCCACAGGGATTCTATAGAGTCCCTGGAGGGATCCACAGGGATTCTATAGAGTCCCTGGAGGGATCCAAAGACTCCTAGAGGGTCCCGAACGGATTCCGATGGGAATCCGTAGGGAGCTTGTAGGATTCATACAGAATTCATACAGAATTCATACAGAATTCGTTGTGTTGTGTTGTGTTGTTCCCCCCCCCCCCCTCCGACTCACCGGGGGGGCGGGACCTGCCTCCTCCACTGTGGCGGACGCGGGAAGTGAAGCCCCGGACCCCGGGGGGACCATGCCGGCCTGTACCTTGTTGTTGTTCGTCGTCCCACCCGCGACCCACCCCGCGACCCACCCCGCGACCCACCCCGCGACCCACCCGCGACCCACCCCGCGACCCACCCCGCGACCCAACCCGCGACCCACCCGCGACCCACCCCGCGACCCACCCGCGACCTACCCCGCGACCCACCCGCGACCCACCAGCGACCCCTCGACCCACCCCGCGACCCACCCCGCGACCCACCCCGCGACCCACCCCGCGACCCACCCCGCGATCCCAAGGCAGCCCAAGGCAGCCCAAGCAAGCACCAAAGGGACCCTCAGGAAGGCCCGCAAATGCAAAGCAGTAGTCATTGATTGTCGCACTGTTTTTTTTACGCTTTTGTATGTCGCACCGAAGCCTTAACACCAGCAGGGCTCCAAGACACTGAGCGAGCGACCTCGCGCCCTCGCAAAATGAACTCGCTTTCCGCCCCCGTGCCAAGCAGGTTAAGTGGCCTTCGGCCCATCCCGCCCCCGCGCCCTGGTTGTGTGTATTCATATTTGTGTGCCTTAGGGCCCCCCCTCGGCCTGCTCGACTCTGGGCCGCTCGGCCCGCACGGCGATCCCGCCGCGCCCGCGGCAGGCGGCACCTCCAAGGCCTCGCCGAGGGCAGGCCGCGCCCGTGCCCCGTTGCGCTGCCTCGGGAGGGCCGGCGGCGGCCGCAGCGGCAGATGCCAAGTGCAGCAGCAGCAGTCCTCCTCCCCCTCCTCGATTATCTTCCTCGTCGTCGTCGTCGTCGTCCTCCTCCTCCTCCTCCTCGCTTATCTTCCTCGTCCTCCTCCTCCTCCTCCTCGCTTATCTTCCTCGTCGTCCTCCTCCTCCTCCTCGCTTATCTTCCTCCTCCTCCTCATCCTCCTCCTCGCTTATCTTCCTCCTCCTCGTCCTCTTCCTCCTCGCTTATCTTCCTCCTCCTCTTCCTCCTCCTCCTCCTCTTCCTCTTCCTCTCTCCTCCTCTGAGAGCCCAGCTTACAGGTAGATGAGCTAGGCCCGAGCACGCAGCCTTGGAGACAAACTCATTTGCCCTCTTCTCGTTTCGTGCTCGTGACCGCCTGCCCTCTTCCTTTCTTCAGAGTGCCCAGACTCTTCCTCTCTCATCCTCCTCCTCCTCCTTCCTCTTCCTCCTCCTCTTCCTCCTCCTCCGCCTCCTCCTCCCAATCCTCCTCACGATCGCAGCATCGGGATCAGAGCAGAAGTGGCGGAGCGTCACTGGCAGGATACGCGACAGAAGCAGGAGCCCATGTTGCTGAAGCGGTGGAGCGGAGGAAGAACAATGTCAGCAGTGAGTGCAGGCAGTGGCGGCACCGAGGAAGAGGAAGCGCAGATCGGCGCAGAGGCCCCGCGGGCTGTGCCGAGACCAGACCGGAAGTCCGACCGAGCGCGCACGCAGGAATCCCGAGCAAGACTGCGCGGGCATGCCAGCCGACTCTCTTCAGGATGCGGTTTGTTCTTCCATACAGAAGACGCTGGGCACGAAAGGGGCTCGATGTTCCTTGGGTCATTCTGTGGCTGTTCCTCTAGCTCTCCCTGTGACGGCTGACGCTTTTGGGGCCAAGCAAGGGGCCCCGTGCCCTAGTTGCCGTTCCTTGTCTCAGCGGCCCGACTGTCTGCTTCATAGCCTCCCAAACGAGCGCCGCGAAAAGCCCCCGGGGGGTCGTCTGCGCCGACACTGGCGCGCAAGCTGCCCGCGTAGGGTCGCGCGCACGCGCCCTCGTCTCCGATGAGGCATGCCGCACCGGCGGCCCGCGCAAGTCACCGCGTGAGGTCGCTGCGCCATCGTGCGCAAGACCAGAGGCCTAGAGTTTGACACCAACGCCAGTATCGGCGGTGTGCCTCCACCGAGGGGAGAAGATCCCGATCTCGGTGGTGGTGGTAAGATTCTGGCTTCAAGGTGACCGAAATAATACCACCAACACCGAAATCTAGGAGCATCATCCCCTTGTGGAGGCAGCCCCCTGTGTTGGTGTTGGTGCCCATTTCCAGGCCTCCAATCAGACCCGCTTGTGATCGTCGCTCAAACGAGGTCCGCGCAGGTGGGGTCGGAGGATCGCGCCGCATCGCCGGTGCGGCTCGATGTGGCGCCCGGTTTTCTTCGAGCCGACGTCGCCGATGCATCGCCGAAGTCGCCGGTGCATCGCCGATGCACCAGCGATGCACCGGCGATGCGGCACGATCCTCCGGCCCCATCTACTCGGACCGGGCCCATTTGGGAGACAGCTTCTGCCGCTCGTGGGGCGGGAGGTATGCCACTGTTCTTCACATGCCATCAGGCCGCATGTGGTCGCAACCTACAGGCGTCGTGAGGTCGGGGCTCAAGTTTCGGTAAGGCACCCGGATCACTACATCAGGAGCGTTCGTTGAGGAGTGTGCCCAGGAGGCGTCAGACCCTGGAGGATTCCTTAACCGATGTGAGGGCGGCGGTGATATCTCAGGAGGGGAAAAATCACACGGACACCAAGAATCGTCGATCCCCAGGAAAGTATGGGAAACTATGGGAAGTGCGGGGGAAGACCAAAGCCCAGAAAGTATGTGGAAATATGGGGAATCCTGGGATGTGTGTATTTATCTGTGTGTGTGTGTGTGTCCCTGAGCCCCTTCTTTATCCATGGCCGAGCCTTCATCGCTGTTCGTTCAGCTTCCAGTCCCCGGACTCTTTCTCCAAAGATTCCTCGTCCAGTGCCCACAGCGTGCCTGCGCGCCCCGCGCGGCGGCGGAGGCAAGCTGGTCGCGAAGAAGGGCAAGGGCAGCCCAGAGGGCATCTTTGCGGATCGCTCCGCACCCCATCGTCGTCCCGGCTCTCCTCCCCATCCGCATCATCGCTCCCGACCCCGTGCCTGTCCGTCCCACCCTCTTCTCCCCAGGCCCTCACTGTCCCCTATCCTTTCCCCCCCCTTCCTCCCCGCAAACTCCCTCTTCGCATCGCTCTTATCTGCTTGTCGTCTCATCTCATCCCCTCCGTCTCCCCCATCCCATCCCCTTCTCGCCGATCTGTCACCTCTCCCCCTTCCCCCCCTCCCCCTCCCTGCTCCCCGTCTCTGCAATATCATAACAGATAACGAGTCCTCGGTCATGGGCGCTGGGTTGCTGCCTTCAGACGCTATCCTCCTCCTCCTCCTCCTCCTCCTTCTCCTCCTTCTCCCCATCCCCCAGTTGGCACAGCAATGTTGGCGGTACTGTGGGCTAGCCAGGAATATGGAGCCAGAGGTCTTTCACAGCCTGTGCTCGTCACTCCGCTTTGTACTATTTCCGTGTCTGTGATGGCAGCTGTGCCAGGGCGTCTTTGCCCACGCCATGTTTGGCGTTTGGTTCTGCCCTTGTGGCCTGCGACATCTCCTCCTTTTCCTCCTCCTCCTCCTCCTCCTCCTCCTCCTCCTCCTGGTCGTGATTTGCCAGGGAGGGCCTTCGCGGTGAGGCGAAAGGGCATGGCGGTGCCCTCTCCATTTCGTTTTCCCCTCCACACTTCGGTCAAGGGGCTTCTACTCTGTGCTGTGCCGGTCGTGCTCCTCCACAGTCCTCTTCTTGATGCGCCTCTTTACTCCTCCTTCTCCTCCTCCTCCTTCTCCTCTTCCTCCTCGGCTCGACTCTGACGGCACTGGAATGTAGTCGGAGCTTCAACGGCACCGTAACGGGTACTTACTAACGGGTACTTTGAATTTTTGCCGAAAGTTGCCACTTTAGGGCCTTTTTCTTGCATTGCAGCTTTGCCCACATCGGGAAGCGCTGGGTTCGCTGGGTCACTGGCCAAAGTACCCGTTAGTGGAGTCCCCGTTTGAGGGGCGCTGAGAGCTGCCTTCCACTCCTCCTTCTCCTCCTCCTCCTCCTGTGTTTTTTCATGTCTGTCGCAAACAAAAGGCGTAGTTTGAAACCTCGCCGTCCCAGGCAGCAGGTTTCGAAGCCCACCTGAGGCTCCTGCGTGCTGCCAAGTTGGCCATCAGTGCTAGCGCCTGATGTCACGGAGCCTCCTCCTCCTCCTCCTCCTCCTCCTCCTCCTCCTCCTCCTCCTCCTCCTCCCTCTTCTCCTCCCGCCGCTGCTGCCACTGCCGCCTGCTAGGCCGCCTCCTTTGCAGGCAGCGGCCACAGCAGCAGCTCGTGCAGCAGCTCGTCGCCCCCTCCTGCTGCGGCGCCGTCGAGGCCACGAGCCCGACCTCCGGCGCCGCCTGCGGACCCACATGGCCCGCGAGGGCTCCGGCCGTTCAGCGGTCGTCTTCCCCCTTTCCTTGCGGGGGCCCCCGGACAGGGTGGTGACCACACCCCGGTGGGGATTCGGGGTCGCCGCATGGTCTTGGGACGTGAGTTCTCGGGTGACAGGGGCCTCCAGGGTCCCAAGACCGTGTGGTGACGGACCGTGCGGTGAGGTCTCTTGGGGTTCCGAGGGCACGGTCTGTCACCGCACGGTTTTTGGATCCCCGACCAGTTTTCGCTACCAGTTTTTGTTGCCCATGCTTTGTGCACTCGTTGTTCCTCTTGCGCCTCGCCTGTGTGTGGCGTCCTTGTTCTTTCACGCATCTGCTTCCACACGCTCGTGGGAAATATAGAGTCTGTCGTTGCATCTTGGGAACAATTCCGATGCAGGTTGTGTCGCGCGTGGCGTGTGTGTGTGTGTGTGTGCATGTCTTGGTAATGTGCATCGCCTGGGTGCGGTGCTCTTTGACCTTCCTTCCGATTATGCTGAGCTTTCGTTCTAGAGGAGTGTTGCTGGCCCTGGCGATCACCCTGCGTCGTGTGGAGGCTCGGCTGTTTACGTCCGCGGTGCGGCGGCTGCTGTTCCTGAGCGTGCGGGTGTTCACGATTTGGACCTTTCTGCGGGTGCATCGGTTGGGGGTGATGCTCGAGCCAGGGCGCCTGGCGGTCGCTTCCTTCCTCGGGCTGCTCCGCCTCCAGCTCGAGCCCCCTGCTGCTCGAGCTCGGGCAGCAGGGGGGGCCCATCAGTGGCTCTTCCGCCTGGCTGTGCTGCTCGAGCCGGGGCGCGTGGCCTTCGCTCCCTCCCCGCCGCGTGCGCCTCCTGCGCGTTGGGTCCCGGGGGCCGCCCCCGCGCTCCTGCCCGACAGGTCTGCGCTCGTGCGCGCGTGGGCGGTGGGCCTGGGCATTGATCCGCCCCAAGAGAATCCACACACACACACACACACACACACACACACACACACACACACACACACACACACACACACACACACACACACACACACACACACACACACACACACACACACACACACACACAGACACACACACACACACACACACATACAGGCACCCTCCAAGGGATTGTTCCTGGGCCTCCGGGAGGGTGGCGGCGTAGAAGTCACCGCGGGGAGCCAGCGACGTGATACACCGCCGCCCTCCCTGAGGGTGCATGGCAAAGTTCGTCGGAGGGCGTCCGTGTACGTGTGTTTTCGTGGCGTGTTTTAGCGCACCGTGGATCTGCGGCTGCTTGGGTGCCCCCCGGGGCGCTTCGTCGGCGGCCAGCGGGTCGAGCGCTTCGGCATGGTCGTCGCACCTGGTGGCGCAGCAGCTGCGAGCGCGGAAGGGCGGCGCCGGGCGGGCAAGGCGTCTATCGAGAATTCGTCCGAGGTTTAGTGCGCAATGGATGGGGGATGCGGCCGAGGCTTATGCTTATGCGGCCAAGAACATCACCGAGGAGCAGGCTCAAGCAGAGTCATGATGCGGCCATGTTAGCCTCCCAACGCGACATCGGTTCTTGGGCGCCAGGCCTCGGTCCCCGAGCCTCGGTTGGCGGCCTCGTGTTCACGTCAGCGTGCGGCTGCTGTTCTTTCTCCTTCCTCCGCTGCTCCTGTTCCCCCTCACGCTTTCCGTTCGTTTTGCTGCTGCCCTCTCCTTCTCATCCACTCCCATCCTTTGGTTCCTCCCTCCTCCTCCCCCTCCTCCTCCTCCTCCTCCTCCTCCTCCTCCTCCTCCTCCTCCTCCTCCTCCTCCTCCTCCTCCTCCTCCTCCTCCTCCTCCTCCCCCTTCTCCCTCGACCCTCCCCTTCTCCATCCTCCTCCTGCCCCTGTTTCTCGTTTTCCTCGTCCTCATAGTTCTGCATATTCCAACCAAGTGGTTCTTTGTTGTTCCTATCTCTACAGCTCGTTGCCATCGAGCAAGGGGGCCCTTGTCCATTCCCCTTGTCATCCACCCGCTTGGGCTCTTCTCGGTCTCGACTCATTCCTTGCCTTCTCTGCACAGCGTTCTCTTATCTCCATCAGGTTCCGGCACTTCGATCACCAGTCACACCATCTGATCCCAGTCCTGTTATCTACGGGCTCACAGTACCTCCCCGACTCTGGCACCTAGATCTGCCTCCCAGCCTCGCCATTAGCCTCCCAGTGCCGCTCTCTGTCACCCTCCATTTCGTCGTCCTCGTCGTCCTCATTATTTTCCTTCTCTTTCTCACCCTCCTCTCTCCCCCTGCCCCTCCCCATGACTCTCCTCATCGGTCCTCCCTGTATCCTCCGCCCTCCCCCTCCTCTTGCTCCGCTTGCCCAGCCGGGTTGTCTCAACGCGGATCGCCTAGCACAAAGCTAGTGGCGTCCAGTACTCCTTCCTTGTCCATCTCTTCTCCCTCCCCCTTTGTTCCCCAATCAGTGCTTGCACTGAAGGGGTCCTAGCGGAAGTTGAAAGATTTGGCGAAAGTTTCCCGCCGATTTTGGTAGCAGGCTGGGTTCCCGGGTTCCCAGTTCCGGGTTGTCGGGTTCCTGGTTATTGGTTCCGGGCCGAGGTCGGTGGGTTCTGGGTTCCCAGGCTCCCGGGTTCCCGGTCGATCTGCTCAGCGAAAACCATCCACTGATTGGGGTTCTTCTCTGGTGTAATTTCTATTTTTCCGTCCCCCAGAACCTTTTCGAACCTCCAGCATACATTTGTAGTGCCCGGTATCTCGTCGTAAGCACCAGAGAGCGCATGATCAAACCTCTTGTGCAGCTTGCCCATACTCCTCCTTATTCTTCCTCCTCGCTCTCATCCTTTCGCATTCCCCGGGATTGCCTTCTTCAGGGCCTTCGTACGAAATGAATCCTTCTTCTCTCTCCGTCATCCTCGTCCCCCCCCCCTGGCAAGTTTCTCCAAGCCGTGTAGCACGGTCTCCCGAAGAAGGGGCGGGAGGAGGAGGAATGTCGACACGAAGAGTGGAATGAGGATGAGGAGGATGATGAACGAGCCAGCAGGAGGGAGGTAAGGGAAGTATGAGGAGGGAGGAGTGAGGAGGAGTGAGGAGGATGAGGAGGATGAGGAGGAGGAGGAGGAGGAGGAGGAGGAGGAGGAGGACGAGGAGCAGGACGAGGAGGAGGAGGACGAGGACGAGCAGGAGGAAGAGAAGGAGGAGGAGGAGGAAGAGGAGGAGGACAGATAAGGAGGGAGGAAACTTGATGGAGCCAACACCATAATCCGAAACAGATCTGGAACTCCTGGACGGAGGAACAAACAAACATACGAGGAAGATGAGAGCAGAGGAAAGAGGGCGATGATGCTGAGGAGGGAGGAGGATGAGGAGGCGACAGGGGGGAGGACGGAGGAAGAAGAGGAATGAGGAGGAGGAAGGGGAGGAGGAGGAGGAGGAGGAGGGGGGGCGGGAGGAGAACGAGGAGGGAGAGGAGGAGGAGCAGGAGGGAGGAGCGACGGCCACGGCAGGAGAGAGGCAGGAGGACGCAGGAGAAGGAGGAGCGGGGCAGCGCGTGAGCGAGGGGAGCATGAGCGCCGGTGAGGGAGGACGCTTTGGGCAAGAGGAGGCGGCGGCCCCGCGTCGCGCGGGGGCCTCGGCAGGAGGCCTCCCTCGGGCCGTGGCCAGAAGCTCGCCCTGCCCCCCTGCCTGCGCGGGTCGCAGGAACCGTGCAAACACACGCTTTCGGAGGTCTGCGCCGACCTCCCAAGGTTTTTTTGTAAAGAAAAAATGCATACAGTTATATTGATGTGTCTATATGAATGTATGTCGTGCAATGCAATGCAATGCAATGCAATGCAATGCAATGCGATGCGATGCAATGCAATGCAATGCAATGCAATGCAATGTATTTAATGCAATGCAATGCAATGCAATGTCATGTAATGTAATGTACTGGGATGTAATGTAATGTATTGTAATGCATTGTAATGTAATTTAATATAATGTAATGTAATGTAATGCAATGTAATGCAATGTAATGTAATGTAGTGTAATGTAGTGTAATGTAATGTATATATATGTATGTATGTATGAATGTGTGTATTTTTGTACATATGTATGCATGTGTCTAGGTATGCATGTAGGTATGTATGTAGGTATGTATGTATGTACGTATGCATGCATCCATGTATGTATGTATGTATGTATGTATGTATGTATGTATGTATGTATGTATGTATGTAGTGTCTGTCTGTCTGTCTGCCTGCCTGCCTGCCTGTCTGTCTGTCTGTCTGTCTGTCTGTCTGTCTGTCTGTCTGTCTGTAGGTCTGTCTGTCTGTCTGTCTGTATGTATGTGCATATGTATTTGTGTAGTGTGTGTATGTATGTATGTATGTATGTATGTAGGTATGCATGCATGTGTGTATGCATGTATGTATATAGGTATGTATGTAGGTGTGTATGTAGGTATGTATGTAGGTATGTATGTAGGTATGTCTGTATGTAGTTATGTATGTATGTATGCATGCATGCATGTATGTATGTGTGTATGTATGTATGTATGTATGTATGTATGTATGTATGTATGTATGTATGTATGTATGTATGTATGTATGTATGTGTGTGTATGTATGTATGTATGTATGTATGTATGTATGTATGTATGTCTGCATGCATGCATGCATGCATGCATGTATGTATGAATGTAGTTATGCATGTATGACTTTATGTATGCATGTATGTGTGTATGTATGTATGCATGCATGCATGCATGTAGGTAGGTAGGTAGGTAGGCAGGTAGGTGGGTAGGTAGGTAGGTAGGGAGGTAGGTATGCCGACGTTCCTTCTTTGCCTTCGCGGGAACGGGGTGCACTCGTGCAACAGCCTGCCGTGAACGCGACCGTGCGGGCTCCCGAGGCCACCGCAGGCCTCGCACGCCAGCGCGCGCTCCCGCCCCCCGCGTGCTGCCAGCTCACGGCGTGCGCGGAGTGGGGGGCCACGTCGTGGTGGCCTGGGCTGCCCGAGACCTCCAGAAGGGCCGCGGTGCTCGGGCGGCACGGCTGCTCAGGTCGGCCAGCGGAGAGTCCGCTTCGCAAGTCGTGCTGGCCTTTACCGACCGCTTCCTGTGCGCCAGTGCCCTCTCGGAATCTGAGTAATGCGTACTGGTGTGCGCCAGTGTCGGCCGTGGCTGCTTTGGTGCCGATCGACGCGTGAAGATGGCGACATCTTGTTCCATGGAGTGGACGGGCTGGGAGGCACACTCTCGACGTCGCCAAGGCTTCTTGCCGAGTGAGTGGGCCGTCTCGGATGTTGGCGGCCCCCTGGGACCAGCGGACGGGGTCTTGCCCGCCCCTCTCTCGGCGGGCCCTCCGGACGAGCAACGGGGGGGCAGGAGGAGTGTTCCGCGGCGTGGTGCTTTCGCCGCCTCCCTCATCGACCCCTGTGAGAGACAGGGCGGCAGCTTCTGGCACATGGACAGGGCCCGAGAAGCGCTCGACCAGGCGGTCCGCAGCATCAGCGATGGCCACCATTTTCAGAAACTCTCGGGAGCCCGAGGTCATCTCCGACTACGCTTTGTGGCTGGCACTTCTCACAACACGCACGCCCCGATCGAGGAGGGCAATTGTAACAGAGCGCCGCCGTCTTCATGCGAGCGTTGGGACCCATGTCCTCTCAGCAGCTTGTGAGAACCTCTCAGAGCGTACCTTGAGCCTGTGGTATGCCTTATGTCTCCCTTGGACGTGGCGGCGCGCGCCTTGCGACACGCGATGAGCTCTCCCATGCTGATGCCTTGGCGGGCCCCGGGAAGGCCAGGTTCGAAGCCTTCGGACTGGGCCGGGGCTTGCTCGAGGCCAAGAGAAGTCCGCCGCGGACGCGCACGAGACGACGGCCCAGGAGATTCTCTTCAGGCGTCCGTAGCCAGTATGGCTCAATAAGGCAGTCCGTGCGCCGGCCCTGGGCTCGCGCCAGTCTCCCCGCGAAGGCCATGGGGCGCCGCGTTTGTGGTGCCGCGGGGATTCCGTTGGCTGCAACGGTCCTCCTTAAACTGGCTTGCAGAAGTGGCGGTGCAAGCACGGATGATGTATTTGTTACGTCCTCAGCGGCAGGTAGATGTGATACCACAGGCTACACTGTTTACCAGGCCCTGGTGGGATTCGGCATCTGCAAGGCTTCATGTATTGCAGAGTCCCGATGCGTCGCTTTATGGGGCGCCCCCTTCGGCCACGGTTCGTGTCGGCTGACATTGGACTCTTGCAATGAACGTGCCATCGCTCATCCAACATGGTCAACATACAGGGTATTGTTCCGCCAGGGCGGCGATCGGGATACGTCTGGGACGTCCGTGCGACGAAGGTCTGTCAGATAAGCCTGGTCAGTGAGTGAGCGGCTTCGACGCCTGAGTTCAGCCATGTATGGAGAACGACCGGTGCGTCGCCACCGTGGCGCCCCTTTCGAAGACGGTGAGTGTTGGTTGCCGTACGACTCTTGTGCTGAGAGGGCCGCCTCTCATATATCATTTAAGATCTGGCACTCCAGATTTCGTAAAAAAGGGAGGGGGTCTCATTTCGGGGGGGGTCTCTTCCAGGCTATCTTGGAGGGCCTGGGGGGTCTGGGGACGATGTTTCGGAGGGGTCTCCCACGGGGGAGGTCTGAAATGGCTTGTCTTGGTGGGTTGTGGCCCCCTCCCTTTGATTACGAAATCTGGAGTATCGCCCGCCGTTCCGCGCCACTGGCACGTGGGCCGCGACCAGCAGCATCAGCACCGCAAGCAGCGGCACACCTACTGCCCACACGGCGGAGAGCACTGCGTCCCACGCGGCGGGCACCGTGGCTTCCCACACGTCGGGGACTAGCAGTACTGCCGTGCTTGAGGTACCGTCGGGGCCCTGAAGAAGGAGCCCTTTTCGTTGGGGAGGGGCTCCGTGTCCCTTAATTGTTTCGCAGCTGGCCTTGGATTTTCCTTGGGTTTCCGATGCGAAATCGAAGTTCAACTTGTGGAAAGCAGGGGCCTCGTTCCTTATTTAGGGTTCCTTAGGTCAACGCCTCGACTGTAATTGCTGAGTACGTTGCGGACGCATTCTTTTCGCTTGATGTGGCGGAGTAGGACCTCGTGTCTTCCACTGTCTACAAGACCGCTAAGAAGACGCGTTTGGAGGCTGCTCTGTCCGTGCCCGCCTCTGAAATTACCATTACAGGCTTTGCGCTGGATGCTCGTCGGCCCTCCGCTGCTGTTCGCCAGCTCTCAGCCGCGATCTCTGGGAAGACTGGCTTCAGGGTGAAGACTACCAGCATCCGCGCCGCCAACGCCCTCTCTACAAGGACTGCTGGAGCCTCTACCGCCATCAGGGAGGAGACTGACAGCGCCATGGCTGAAGCTGACTGGAGTGGTGGGGACGTTCGTTAAGGAACGTGCCCAGCAGGCTTCAGACCCTGGAGGGTTCCTTATCTGATGAGGGCGGCGGTGAGATCTATGGCAAATCCACGATTGGCTTTTCACTGGCTTCCAGACCCTGGATTCCTGATCGAAGGTTTCCTCCTCCACTGCCATCGCCGTGGTGAATCGGTCATTGCCGCGGCTCCTACGATGGCGGCACTAGCCTCCCCGACCGCGGTCGGGATCACCGGGGGGCCCGCCCCCGCGGCGGCGGCTGCGCGTGTCTCAGCGACGGCAAGCACCACCACCACCACTCGCGAGCTAGCGAGCGCTACTTCCTCATCTCGCACACCGCCGCCACGACAAGCAGTGAGCCCATGATGGAACAGGGGCAGGTCTCGGATGCACTGACGATCGTCGTCGTCGGCCTCACGCTTGGCCTGCAGCGCAGCATGCGCCGCGGCATGCTGCTTGGACCGTCGGTTCTCCAGACACTGTGTAGATCTAGAAGGAGATCGGCAAGCGGAGGTTGTACATCCCGATCTGAGCCACGGCGAACCTTTGGAAGTTGCGGTTGCGCATCCAGGTCTGGAGACCCATGGTGTCAACAACGGTTTTAGACAGGGCGGTTTGCGTAAGAGCATGGATTTAGGGGTTCA
Source organism: Prorocentrum cordatum (assembly GCA_963575745.1). NCBI lineage: Eukaryota > Dinophyceae > Prorocentrales > Prorocentraceae > Prorocentrum > Prorocentrum cordatum. The sequence goes on from CAUYUJ010020720.1 coordinate 35,633, forward strand.
TCCTGGAGGGCGAAATCATCCGCATGCCAGTGGACACCCCGATCCTGCGACATCAGACGTGCCGCGACATGGGAATGTTGATCAAGCGGAGGTTGAATATCGACGACATGCTGACTGGAAAGCTCTGCGTTGACACGGCAGCCGTCTCCTATCGTTGGCCAGTGCCAGAACAGTTCGATGCAAAGTGCAGCAAGCTGCGTAAATTGCAAGAGATATTGATATGGAACCCTCCGGTCAAATGCTATGTATTGATTTGGCATGTGCACCTCAATGGCACAGCGGTGGGCGCAGCGATGAGGAGGAAACCAGATTTATCATGACTTTGCAGCACGGGTTGCCGTTCATCTTCCTCGGGTGCAGTGGGATCATCCTGTATGAACGGATCCACAGCCGGAGTGATGGGTCGCCACCAAGACGCCAGCAGTTGCTTGGCTCGTGCCTGCCAGCGGGGATCGTCTGCGAGTGCTGGTGCACGGCATATATTCGGCGAGTGGGCACGACAAGGCCAACAAGGCACAGGTGCTCGAGTATTGGCACAGGGCCGATGCGCAGGCGGCAATTGCGACCCTCTTGCAGGACGACATACTTGTCACCAACGAGAAAGACAAGCAGATCAACCTCAAGGTCGTCGCGTCGCTGGACGAGCTCGTCCAGAGCCGTTACTGCTCGCTGCGCGTCCATTGATCGAATTAGTTGCCCCAAGCAGTTACGCGTTGGCACTGTGATTCGGCAAGTTGGCCCAATCAGTCACGTCTACACTCAGGGGCAGTACGATTATGTCAGCGCAGCAACAGCAAGCGATGCTAGTTTCGTTTACCGTCCATGAGCACGTTCTCGCTAAATTGGTTGCCGCCACTGCTGTGAACGATGGTGAACTAGGGTCGGGCCGAGGTATAACATCGAGGTCGGTTCGGGGAGGGTGCCCTCATGCTGCTCGTACTTGTTGAATGTTCATTTGCCTCCTGGGGCAGAGTACCCCCGAATCCCTCGAAGGTTCTTTAGTTTGGCTGGCGTGCGGTCTCACGTACCCTCTAGTGTTCTTCTCTGGAAAGATGCTATTATGTCCTGGGCCCAGCCGCGCTGTGGCCCGATGATGGCGACGAGGATCGGGGCGGAGGACGAGGACAACGCGCGCGCGGGATTGCTCACTGCGATCCGTCCAGCAATAAGCAGACCCTCGCAAACATACCGTGCGCCTGATACCGTGCATTGCCAGGCGACTCACGGTGCTCCCAACCTGCTCGGCAGAGCGCACCACTCTCGCCCCCTCCTGCCGTGCCATTTGCCTACATCCCCGCCTCCATATGCTCGTCATCGTCTTTTGCGGCACAGCTGCAGTCCAGTGCATGATGTTGCCTGACCTTTTTTTTCGTTTTCAAGGAAAAGGACTGGCTTGATGGCTTGTATTCGCCGCTTCTCTCCTCATTTTCGTTTCGTGCACTGCATCTTTGTGTTTGCCTTGCGGCCTGCATATCAAGGCTTCTGTACTTGAATTCGGTTGTTCCGCTTAAGTCGTCTTTCGCATATTATGTACAGGCGTTACGGCTGTAACTCAACCGCAGTCTGACCACAGCAAAGAAAGAATTTCTCCTCAGCCGTGAGTGCTGATTATATGTCCCCCACGGGGCGTCACCCCCCAACAACAATCCGCCAGCGACGGGGTGGGTGACGCTCAGTTCGGGGATCGCCTCGGTGGCTTGTTGGCGGGCTTGTTCGGCCACATGATTGGTAGTTTGGCAGGCGTCTACCAATTCGTTGGCAGAAAGTGTGTGTGCGTGTGTGTGTGCGTGTGTGTGTGCTTGGAGGAGGTGTCTGGGTGTGGGTGTGGATGAGGTGTCTTTGAATAGGCGGCGACACATGCACATATCTACATTTGAGTATATATACATATATATATACACATACACATACACATACACATGTGTATGCATACACATATGTTCATCTGCGTGTTTGTATGTATAAATATACGTATTTCAAACATATACCTATGTATGTACGTGCCCCTGCGCTCGAGCAGAGGCAGCACGGGGAAGCAGCGCCGGCGTGCGAATTCTTCAGCGACCATGGAGCCACCGTGCGCGCGCTCTTGCGACACCGGAGCTCGCGGGCAACCTCGCCCGACGACCGCGCATGGCCGTGACGCACGAAACTCCAGCTTCCAACGGGAGCGGCTTCACGGCAGCTCTCCCCCAGACAATCACACCTTTCAGCATACCTCTATACCTCTATCTCTGTCGGTCGTGCCGCTTCTCTCTCTCTCTTTCTTTACTTCCCTCCTTGTGTATATATTTATATTTATTTATGTCTCTCTCTCTCTCTTTCTCCCTCTCTCTCTCTCTCCTCACATCTCTCTATATGTCGCTCTTTCTCTCTCGCTCTTTCTTCTTTTTTGTTTGTTCTCTCTCTCTCTCTGTCTCTCCCCCCGTATCTGTCTTTCTCTCGGTCTCCCTCTCTCTCTCTCGATGTCTCTCTGTGCATCATCCTCTCTTTCTCTCTCTCTCTCTCTCTTTCTAGTTTGTTTGTTCTCTCTCCCCTTCTCTCACCCCATCTCTGTCTCTCGCTCTCGCTCTCTCTCGCTCTTCTCCTCTTTCTTTCTCTCTTTCACGTTTTCCCTCTCGCTCTCTATATCCATCTCTATTTGTCTTGTTCTCTTTTTCTCTGTCTCTCTGTGTCTATATGTGTCTCATCCTCTCTCTCTCTTTCTTGTCTGTCCGTTGTTTTTGTTGTGCTCGCTGGGTTGTTTTGTTTGTTCTCTCGCTGTGTCTCTCTCTCTCTCTCTCTGTATCGATGTATTCCCGTGTATATATACATACATAGATATATGTGTCTCTCCGACCCTTGCTGCCTGCTCGCCAGGAGCCGGAGGGGTGCACGGCACAACTGAGCGCAGAGGCCGCTGCAATCCGCAGGAGACTTTCCCGGCGCCCGTGATGCAGCAGCAGCAGCAGCAGCAGTGGCGCAGAGACTCAGAGAGCAGCTAGACGGCGGAGGGCGAGGAGGAGGCGACGTCAGCGGAGAAAAAGGTACCGATACCGCTACCCCTGCTCCGCTTTCGCCTTTGGAGTTTTTAGGGGAGGCCCTCGTCGCCACCGCGGGCTTCGCCTTGAAAGTGTGGTCCAAGGGCACCCCAGGAGAGGTCCGTGGAGTAGCGGTATTGGTACCTTTCGTTTCCTCAGGAAGAGACGGGAGGAGGAGAGAGAGGTTTGGGCGGTTCCAGGAAAATCGCTGGGGCTTTCGGGAGCTCTCAGGGGTATCCGGCGAACCTTGCAGCAGGCAAGATGGGATGGAGGACGATGCGGAGGAGGAGGAGGAGGAGGAGGAGGACCAGTGCAAACCCAAGACGTATCAATAATGTTGCGATGAATCCTCCCTCCAAGGTCTCTTCTCACAGGTCGTTACAATAACAGATTTACATTGCGGGAAATTCCCCTATTGAAAGACAACCGTTTGATAATCTTCAATCGTGCCACAAGACAATCCCCAGAATTTCAATGCCGCGAATCAACGTGACTGGTGCGTCTTGAGAATCCGAAATCGTGCCATAATATCACTACTTTGATTTCAACACCGCGCGACAACATGACTGCTGTGTTCTGGCAGCCTTAAGACATGACGTCATTTCATTCCTGGGACTTCAGGCATACGAATCCTTGACACAGCTGTAAACTTTTGCGACGAAAGTGCGCGACGCTAAAGCAAGAGCCACAGTTTAAAAAGGAACCGCCCTACATCCGCGAGCCTGCTGCAATTTTTTAAGACGAGTTTGCGCGGCGCATTGGCGAGAGCCACATTTTGAAAACGACCCGCCCTCCATCCGTGAAACGGCTGTCAACTCTTAAGACGATGGGGCGCGGCAGCGCTACGGCGAGAGCAACATTCTGAAAACCACCAGCCCTCCATCCGTGAAGCTGCTGCGCGTCTCAAGCTTTGGAGGAGGAGGAGGAGGAGGAGGAGAAGGAGGAGGAGCAGGAGCAGGAGCAGCAGGAGGAGGAGCAGGAGCAGGAGCAGGAGCAGGAGCAGGAGCAGGAGCAGGAGGAGGAGGAGGAGGAGGAGGAGGAGGAGGGGGGAGGAGGAGAGGGGGAGGAGGAGCAGGAGCAGAGCAGGAGCAGGATCAGGAGCAGGAGCAGGAGAGGAGAGGAGGAGGAGGAGGAGGGAGGAGGAGGAGGAGGAGGAGGAAGGAGGAGGAGAGGAGGAGGAGGAGGAGGAGGAGGAGGAGGAGGAGGTTATAAATGGTGAGGGCTTCCCAGGCGAGGCGCGCGGCCTTCCCTACCGATGCGCCCGGGGGTGCGGCACTGGGGGGCGGGGGGGGGGCAGGGGCAGGCTCTCGAGCCTTTCGGCCGGGCCGTGGTGTGGAGCCACGCGGGCGTCGCTCCGAGGCAACGTCGGGGGGGGGGGGGATATCAAGCAGTGGCGAAGCGTCTCGGCGTGCCTATAGCCCTACCAAGCAATGTTCTAAGAGCTCGTTGTGGTTTCCACGAAATGTTCTTAGAACATTTCAACTTTGCAACCGTGCACACGACGTCAGCGCCCTGAACTGCACCCGCTGGCATCGCGCGAGCAGCTACGTCCAGCGTCTCCAGCGCGAACGGCTCCCGGGTGTCTTCCATCGAAGCCTGCACCAGCTGGCCGAGCACGTGTTCGATGCCCTCGGCCTCGCCGAACTGCTCCGGTTAAACATTTTTCCAATGCATCCTCCTGGAGTCCAAGAACGGCCTGTGGGTCCGAAGTCAGCACTCCATTGACGTCGAGGCCTTCCCAGGCAGGCGGAAGATTTGGCCTGACGCGCGCGTCGATGGGCCAAGGTCGGCTCCGTCTGCCGCTGCTGTTGGATCCGGGCCATGAAATTGGCCCGCGAAACCACGGAAGCTCACCTGGTAGCCAAGCCCGCCCACTATTTGAGATAAGCCATGGGAGGCCGCGAAACCGTCTCCATCCAATTCCGCCATATACGCAGCATCTTTGCACCAGCCGTTGGCCAGACCAGCGGGCGTCTTCTTGCCGAATGAGGCGTCCTTCCTGGGGGGTCAGCCTTGCCAGCTTGGCTGGCCAGCATGCGCGCACATGTAGCAGCCTGAGTCGAGCCGGCGCCGTTCTTCCGCAGGGCCGCAGCGCGGACGAGAAGGGTGGAGGAGATGCCCCGCCACCCAGCCTATTCGGCCCTCGTGCGCGTACGACCAGGGGCGAGCTCCAACCCCTCCCACAGAACCAGTGAGCCAGCGGCCCTGTCTATGTGCTTGCCCTTTTCCTCCTCAGGGACTCCTCCAGTCATCAGGACCCCCCTCGCAAGGTGATTGACCCAGACGTCGCGGTCGCTCGCGGCATCCACACGAGCGGCCTGTTGTCACCGAAAGGCGGCATGGTCCGGCTCACTGGTTGGTGCCGTCTTTTGCCTCAGGGTGCACTCGTGCAGTCAGCTGTCCAAGCTGCGTGTTGCACGGATGGCGGACGCCTCTTGACGCAGGCGTTCGTCCGGCAAGCAGGTTCCTAGAGGGGTTGTGTTTCTGTCGTGCCCCTCTCACCCCCCCTCCTCCTCCTCCTCCTCCTCCTCCTCCTCCTCCTCCTCCTCCTCCTCCTCCTCCTCCTCCTCCTCCTCCTCCCTCCTCCTCTCTCCTCCTCCTCCTCCTCCTTCTCCTCCTCCTCCTCCTCCTTCTCCCTCCCTCCTCCTCCTTCCTCCTCCTCCTCCTCCTCCTCCTCCTCCTCCTCCTCCTCCTCCTCCTCCTCCTCCTCCTCCTCCTCCTCCTCCTCCTCCTCCTCCTCCTCCTCCTCCCCCCTCAGCACGCTGGCTGTTCTTTTCGCTGCATGGCTGCAGCAGAAAATGCGCGAGAGCCTCTGCCGACACTGGGACGCTGGGTCGCGCGCCGCGTGGGCCAGCTCCGCCACGAGGCTCGGTGGACCTCGTCCTCGCCAGCAGCCTTCGGAGTCGTCCTGCATCCGTGCAAGCCCGCGGACGCCGCTCAGCCTGACTGACCACCTCCCCCGACGGCGCGCTCCAGATCGGGGGCCTGGCATCCGAGGATCGCAGGCGTCGTCACCTCCTCCTCGGCGGCAGGCGGCTCGCGGGAGTTGAACGAGGCCGCCTCCGCCTTCGGAAGGGCCGACGGAGTGCCGCCGGCAGCCGCCGGAAGCACAGCAGGTGCCCCCCAAGCTCGGGCCGAACGAAAGGGGGGGATAGGGAAAGGGGGGCTACGAAATCTGCTGCATGCAGCTGGTCTCGGCCCCGCCGCCGGGCCCATTCCTCGATACATGGGCGCCTTCCGGCGCCGGGAGGCGCCGGGAAAGTCAGCTACGCGTGAGCTGATTCTCAGACCCCCCCTTTGCCATCCCCCCCCTTTCGCCCGGCCCGACAAGCGATGGCAACATGTCTTGAGCCCAGGGTTTCCAGGATCGGCCAGGTGTTGTCCCGCCGGGGGCTGCAGCCGCCCGGACTCGAGACAGCGGGTCCATCGAACCCACCCCTCTGGACATCACTGAATCGTCTCGGCCATGCGTAAGAGTGGCCCTTCGCCAGAGCGACCTCTGGTGCGAGCCCACTGGGGTCCACCGGTCCCCGAATGCTATGCGCTGGCGGCGGCTTGCTCGCTCGGGCTTTCCCCCCCCCCCCCCCCCCCCCCGCAGCCCCCCTGAAGAGCCGCTCACCAAAGGTCACTCTTGCCTTGGGCCACTCCTGCGTGGATGCGATCACTGCCCCCCCCCACCCCCCACCCCCCCTGGCGGGATGCCTGCACTCTGCGGTCCGAATGTTGCTTTCTTCCCAGGGCCGCCAACGCCTTCAGGCCCCAGGAGCTGGGCACCTACGAGCCGGGGCGACCAGCAAACGAACTCGCACCGCCGACACCGCGGCGGAGTGGACACCGCCTGAGCTCCGTTGGGGGGGGGGGGCGGGCTTCTGGGCCGCGGTCTGTAGCGAGCACGCACCGTCGAACCCAGGGCCGAGCGCAGAAGCGCCAGGCACCGATTCGGCATCACCGCCTCCTCCTCCTCCTCCTCCTCCTCCTCCTCCTCCTTCTCCTCCTCCTCCTCCTCCTCCTCCTCCTCCTCCTCCTCCTCCTCCTCCTCCTCCTCCCCCTCCTCCTGCGGCAGCAATTCAGCACCTGCAGCCTGCAGCTCACCACGAGCGCCGAAGGGCGCCGCAGGCGCTGAGCTTCCCACCGGCGGCGGAGAGGTTCCGTCGTCCGTCGTGCGAAACAGCTCCTCGTAACCGTCACGAAGCTGACGAGGTGCTACGGCTGGATCCGCCCCGAAATTCTGGCCAGAACGATCTGCTGGATAGGTGTGGGGAGGGGGGACCATTGAGGCAGGGGGAAAATCCTGATGAGGATGAGGATGAGCATGGCAATTCTATTGAGAGGGAGGGTGAGGAGGAGGAGGAGGAGGAGGAGGAAGAGCGTGAATGAGCGGTCGGATGAGATCGAACCGAATCGGAGCGATCGGGCCGGATGTCTGACAGGAGCGATCATGTCGGATAGGAACGAGAATGTTGCCACGTTATAGTGCGAGATTCTTGTCAATCGCCCTCCCATCTCGCAGACTCCATGCAAATCTCTCTGGGCGCCGCCAGGATGCTCATTGCCAACGACGAGGGCCTCAGAGCGGCACTGCCCCCACAAATCGCGAGCGACCTGCGTCAAGCCGCGATGAGGGGAAATTGGAAGAAGAGGTTCGGGAAGAATCGCATTGGTATATGTTCATTGTTTTCGGCAGGGAAGGATGCGTGGCAAAAGAGCGGGTGGATGAAAGCTGAAAAGTGATGGGGCGGTCCAGGGGGAATGATACTGCGGGGGAATGGAGAGAAGAATGTGGGGAAGGATAGTCTGTTCGTTGTCAGCTGTCCAAGCTGCAGATGTGGATTGCTGTAGTAGCGCGTAGCCCCCTTCGCTTTTAAGGGCAACTCGCCTTCGACAAAGGTGGTACCACGAAGCGACGAGGTGGATCACATTGGACGAAGTGCTGGAGCCTGCTGCCATTGCCCGGCTTTCGCGCACACATGCTTCATATCAGGGGGAGGTTCGGGCGGGTGGTAATGTGGAGTGACCTAGATGGGGGTCTTCATCCCCCATGTAGGTCACCCCCCATTGCCACCCGCCCGACTTTCGCGCGCACACACATGCCGCATGTCAGGGGGACAGGAAGGGAAGTAGGTGCAACATCAGGAGGGAACACAGAACACACAGACAGACATAATCGTCGATCCCCAGGAGAAGATGCGAAACTATGGGAAGTAGAAGAAGAAGACGAGACTCCAGAAGATATGGAACAGTTGGGGAATCCGGGGAGTTGTGTCTATTTGTTTGTGTGTCCATGGGTCCCTTCAGAAGACGGGGGGGCTGGCAGGAGGGGGAGAAGGCGCCGAACGCAGCGGAGACCTCGGCAGCAGTTCGAACGACGACGACAGCGTGCGCGTGCGTACGGCATACTCTACAGAGCCGCACCTGCGAGTTCTACCAGGTGCTGCTGGTGCTGTGCAAGTCGAGACCGCGGGCCGCCACCGATGCCGATACTGCATCTCTACAATGAGGTGAGGAAGGGGGTGCCTATTCTGCTACGCTTGCCTCGTTGTCCCCCGTGTTGGGCCTCCTGTGAGGCCCTCGTCTCCACCGCTGGACTCGCCTCGAAAATTTGGTCAGAACTCACCCCGGGAGAGGTCTGGGGAGCAGCGGTATCGGTACTTTTTGGTCTGCCCATGCAGGGCGGCACCTGCCAGTGCCACCTTGCTAGTGCTGTGCAAGGCGCCTGAGGAAGGGAGGCCTTGTTTCGGCGGCGAGCGAGGGGGGGGGGGGAAACTTCTCAGAAGGCCCCCGGCCTTCTGAGATGTTTCTTTGTCTTCGGGGAAGGCTTGGCCAACTTTTCAGAAGGCCGGCGGCCTTCCGCGTCTTCTGAGAAGGCCCGCCTTTGTCTAACTTTCCACCCGGGCGCGCCGCCAACTGATGGACAACCTGGAGCCTCGTCAGCCTCTAGGCAGATCTCAGGACCTCCTCAGTGTGTCCAAAGGGGCGCTGAGCTCTCGGCCCCCAAAACACCGCTGCTGCAGCGGCACCGCGAGCTCATAACACCAGCAGTAACAACGACAAGGAGTAACCGAAACATGTTAGACGTCTGCGTGGCGCAGTGGTGGCTGGCTGCTTGGTGGGCACCATTCAGTGCGAACGATAACATACAGAAACATGTAGTCGTGCGTACGTTACTGGTGGCTGGCTTGGTGGGCGACAAGAAGTGAGGAGGA
>CAUYUJ010020720.1:44955-59955 GCA_963575745.1 Prorocentrum cordatum
CTCCTCCTCCTCCTCCTCCTCCTTCTCCTCCTCCTCCTCCTGCCTCCTGCCCCTCCTTCCTCCTCCCTTCTCCGCCTCCTCCTACTCGCCTCCTCCTCCGCCTCCTCCTCCTCCTCCTCCTCCATCCTACTCCTCCTCCTCCTCCTCCTCCGCCTCCTCTCCTCCTCCTTCCTCCTCCTCCTCTCCCCTCTCCTGCCTCCTCCTCCTCCTCCTCGTCCTCCTCCTCCTCCTCCTCCTCCTCCTCCTCCTCCTCCAGCCGTTCTGGCTCAGGTGTCCTGAGCTTGCTGCGGCAGACTTCAGAACGGCACCGCCGCAGCGAGCCATTGTGGCAGTGAGCTCCTGCAGGAGCACCCCATTTTGTTGAGACGGAGAACACGAGTGTTGTGTGGGCGAGGTCGAGAGGATCTCCCCGATGGCGCTCATGGCGGGGCCTGTACTACCAGGCCCCCGCAAACCCACATGGGGGTGCCCATCCTGTGGAGCGTCGGCGAATTGGGCGAGCCGCATCAAGTGCAGATGCGGACAGGATGCGCCGACGGCATTCATCCAACGTGCGAGGAAGGCTGCGAGGGAGGCGACGCAGCAGCCTGCGTCAGCGCCTCGCCGTGCATCACAGTCTCCAGCGCCGTGGAGTGATCAGTACAAGCAGATGCAGAAGCAGATGGAGTTTCTTTCAGCTGAGCTCAAGAGAGTCAAGGCTGAGAAGGGTGGTGCGGCCAAGCCCGACGGAGTGGACACGCAGCCCAAGGACTCCAACGGTAACGAGACGGACTACGCCAAGAGAGCTGCGCTTCAGAAGCGCATTGATGTACTCGACCAGTTCATCAAGCAGACGAAGGAGCTGGACGAGGATGATCCCGACTTGCCAGCGGCAAAGAAAAGGTTGGACCAGCTTCGTGAAGAGCATAGAGCCATGCGCCCGCCCGTGTCGGCACACAAGGCTGCCTTTCAGAAGCTCGAACGCTGCAAGTCGCAGAAGACGAAGATGGAGAATGAGATATCGGAACTATCGGCAAGGTTGTCATCACTTCAGAATGAGTTGGATGGCAAAAAAGCTGCACTCGAGGCGAAGTCGAAGGAAGTTGATTTACTTGAAGTGGAAGTTGAAATTTCGGCAGCCAAGTTGCGTAAGCAACGAGGCCCCAGAGGAGCTGAAGCTGCAGGAGTCCCTGAGGATTTCATCAAGCAGCTGGGCTCCAACCTCATCCTTGCCGAGGACGCCGAGCTTGAGAAGTTGTTCAAGGACCTCAGCGTACACCCGAAGTTCGAGAAGTTCCAGAAGATCATTTTCGAGAGCGTTGCCCCTGCAGGGACGGTTGACGACCCCATGGAGGGCATGCCTCATGCTGGGTCTGTGTCTCCTCCTGCTGCTGAGCGGCCTGCAGGTGGAGGTGCTGGTGAGAAGCGACCACTACCTGAGATCGATCTGTCTGAGTCAGAAGCTGGAGAGTTGTGGACAAAGTTGCAGCAGGAGAGCGAGGAGACACGACCTGCCAAGCTTGCGGAGATGGTCAACGAACTCCAAAAGAAGAAAGTTCGCAGAGTTGGTGATGATCAAGAGGACCTTTAGCAACCGTCCATTGGTGAGTGGATTATCTGTTGTTCAAGGTAAGACGCGTGCTGCTCCCGTGCCACGAACTAGCCAGCAGCAGTCCCGTTTAGTTGAAACGTTCAATGCCAATCAAGGTCGTGAGACATTGAAGCGCAGATTGCAACGCACCTCAGCCATAATCGTATTGGTACAGGAGTTGGGTTATTTTTCGCACAATGCGGAGGAGATTTCCTCTTGGGCTGGTAGACGTGGATGGAGTGTTATCATTGAACCAGGACATGAGACCAAGGGCCATCTCCCTTCTGCGGGAGTTGCTGTTTTCGCCCGTGCTGAAGTTGGTCTTCGACGTCCTCAAGTTGATGGTCAGACTGTTTCTGGCGTTCTGGTCGCCCACAGGGCGCTACATGTGGTGGTTGATGTACCAGGGTGGCCAGAGATGCATATTTTTAATATGTACCTTCATTGTTCTGAGGGCTTGACCGTACGCAACTCAAGGATACTTTCTTGCATTGGGCAGTCCCTCGCTGGGCTCACATCGCCTAGTATCATTGGTGGTGACTGGAATCTCGACAAGGCGGTACTTGAGTCTTCAGGGTTCGCTAGGGCTGCCCAAGTGCAAATTGTTGCTCCAGCATCGGTCACGTGCAGAACGGCAACATCGACGAGTACGATTGATTTGTTTTGCCTCAGTGTGGGTGCACATCGCTTATTGAAGCAGATAAAGGTTGATGCTACGTGGGAAACCAAGCCACACCGTCCTGTGCAAATCGAACTGGCTGCTGATGGACATCGACTTCAGATACTGACGTATGCTGCAGCCCCAAAGCTTCCCACAACCGCTGTGTTTGGGCCTGCCCAGCAGGACTTTGATTGGTCAATGGAGCGTAGGTATGCTTCCACAGCGGTTGAGATGGCCAAGGAGTCACCTTCGGATGCTGCATGGGGTTTTCTCACCTTGGCTTGGTGAAGTTTCATCACCAGAGCTGCTGAGAGAATTGGCATCATGACGGGTGAGGAAGTCAAATGTCCTGGCTCGTACGCGCGCTGCATCAAGCCGAAGTGGGTCGACGTAACTTACAATGGCAGTGATGCGGTAGGCCTTGCTGCACAAGCGGACGGATGGAAGTGGCTTTCGGATGCTCTTCAAGGTCTCAGTCTGTTGAAGCAGGCATCCAGCAATGGCGATGAGGAGAAAGCTGCGATGCTTGACGACGAGCTGATGCTGTTTCAGACGTCACCGTATCCTGGGGTGCATTTATGTTCGAGATTGGATGCAGGTGTGACGCAGGCGAGGCGATTGGTAGAAGGTCGATTCTTTCCAGAACAGATTGCTGAATTCCTTGAGGAGATTGATGAGGACGTCGAGTTTGCAAAGCAGGCTGCTGGGAGAGAATCTCAAAAACGATGGCAGAATTGGTGCGATCAAGCTGCAGCAGGAGGCGCACGAGCTTTGCACAAGATTACGCAGTATAATCAGGTCAACGAGACGACGGTGGTCACCGCTGACGGGCTTCCGTCGGCACATCCACACGTTGTTGTCGAGACAACTGCAGATGAATATCGATCGTTGTGGGATGCCAGCTCTGAGGCGCCCAAAGCATGGATACCAGACAGGAGTTCTTTCCCGAGGGCAACTGCTGCTGACATCAGGGCCGTTGCTCAAACGTTTTCCTCATCAACTGCAGGGTCTCTGGACGGACTACATCCTAGACACCTGCTGCTCTTGAGCGATGAGAGCCTCGACATCCTCGGCATGTTGTTCGAAGCTTTCGAATCTTTGGGAATGTTACCGAAGCAGATGTTATGGATTTGCATGCCTATGCTTCCCAAGCCGATGGGAGGACATCGACTTATAGTTCTTTATGGATCGGTATATCGCGCATGGCAAAGGCTTCGTCGACCTGAGCTTGCACCACTTCAGCAGTTTCTTCGCCGTGTGTATTGGGGGGCCTCGTCGGGCCGCTCCGCTATCGATTCTGCGTGGCAGGTGGCTGCTCGTGTCGAAGCTTGCGTACACGACAAAAGGAAGAGCTTGCAGATCATTGCTGACTACAGCAAGTACTATGAGACCATTGGCTTAGTTACGGTGAGGGAGAAGTTTTCTAGATATGGAGCACCCACGTGTTTGACGAAATTGTTATTCAACACTTGGTCGGCACCAAGAATCATTCGATTAATGCGGCACCATTGTCTTCAACCAGTTCACGCTCGTCGAGGATTCCCAGCGGGCGATGCATATGCGGATGTGGGGATCAAGGTACACGCATTGGAGGAGTACGACAGTTTCGTGGCATTGCACAGTGAGCTGCATTTTTCTTCGCACATTGACGACAGCAGCCTCGGCATCGAAGCGGCTACTACAGATGAGTTGATCGAGATGGCGGTGAGAGTTGGTCGCAGTTTCCAGACGACAGCTTCAAAATTGGGGGCCAAGTTTAATAACAAGCTCTCAATCGTATGTTCTGAATCTGGAGTTGGTGATAAGGTTGCTGACAAATTGGGGTTTGATTCTTCTTCCAACAAGCGAGCAGCTACGTATCTTGGAACAGATCAGGCTGGTGGGAGATCGAGGCGAGCTGCAGCCACGCGGAAGAAGCAACAGATTCGACGTCGACGTTTTCAACATCGGATGAAGAAAATTGCTCGGTATCGAAAGGCGATTCCCACCAAGAAGTACGAGAGGACAGGCAAAATCTTCAGAACAGGGGCGCGACCAGCCCTGACGTTCGGTGTGGAGATCACAGGCCTGTCAGATTCCGAATGGAGTGCATTACGTAGACAGTTCTTTCAGTTCGTGAAACCATGCCATGGTGGAATTTCGGCAAGTGCAAAGGCTGTACTCTTTGATGATCCTTCAGCGCGTCAAGCACTTGCCCCAGCTCTGCAGTGGTCAAGAATGATATGGCAAGCAGTTCTGGCACCGGATACGGCATTAGTTTCTTTGGATCAGCTCCGAACGTGGTGGACACAAGCTTTGCAGGATCGCCTGCTTGAGGATCTAGTGTGGGCGTCTTCGAGAGGACCCCTTGAGCGAGCTGCTCTTTGTGTTCGCAGGGCCGGTTGGACAATCAAGCAGTGGAATGCCTGGCTTGACCATCGCGGAGTTGAAGTGCCACTGCAACAATTTACACCAGGCATGCTGGAGAAGCGAATGATCGAGTCATTACAGAGACAGTTGGAGCTCGACTTGGCTGCCAAGAGAGGGCTACCAGCTGGAATGCGATCAAGTTATGATATTCTTCGACCGTTCGTGAGAGAGAAGTATTCGAAGTTCACCGCATACCAGAAGTTCCTGGTCAAATCCTTTGCGCTCGGTGGTATATGGACACGTGAGCGGGCGAGATGCAAAGGTTATGAGACGGACGGTCGTTGTGATTGCGGAGCTCCAGATACGGTACATCATCGTTTGTTCACTTGCATGAGGGGTGATGTGGTGGCTGCCAGAAGTGCTTCTGAGGTACCACCCGAATTCATCCAACGCGGCATTGATGAGCATAGCTCGGGGTTTTTTGAGCATGGAGTGTTTGAATATCTCGACGAGGAGATTCCACAATTGGCACCTGGTCATGAAGCTTTCGTCGTGAATATGGCCGGCGAGGTGCAGGATTTGAACCCTGAAGAGATGGTGGAATCTGCATGCCCAGAGGCGCAGGTGATCGAACTTGCTCCCGATGGTTCTTGCAGCAAACCTGCTCTTCGTGATTTACAGAGGGCTGGGTGGGCAATAGCATTGTTGAACCCGTCTGGCCCAGATCCGATTCTTGCAGTATATGGGGCTGTTCCTCCCGCTCTGCCCCAGACATCAGTGGTTGCTGAGTATATGGGATTGGCTTTTAGTGGCCAAGTCGCAGATCGGCCTGCAACCATGCATTTTGATTTCCTTGGCGCAGTCTTCGAGGCGCGGAAGTCTCCTCAGCGCCAGAGAGAATGACGTTCCATTTATGCATGTGTTCAGGTCTTTGGTCAGAGCCTTCCTGGTCGTGAATATCTGACAGCAGCAGAACATGTTAAAGCACATCGCACGAGCGAACAATATGCTTTGCTACATGTTGAACAGAGGAGAATAACAGATGCGAACATTGCTGCTGACAGGTTCGCGAAGATGGCTGTTTCTCTTCACCCCGCTCCTCGTCATGAATTCTGTAAGCAGATTGAGCTGCACGAGGAGGCGACGAGGAACCTCGTGCGTCTCATATCCGCCACCCTGCCCTGCTACGAGAAGGAGGAGAGGTGGAGGAGGGCACCGATATTCAAGAGGAGTAGAACATCATGATTGGTGTAGGACGGAGTTAGGAGCTCAGTGTAAGTATTGCCTCTCTGTTCTGCATGACAATGCTGTCGATTGGCCCTTAGTGGGCTGCAGGGGAACCCCAGCTTTCCTCAGTGCGTTTTTCGCTCGGCCGAACGGCCACTGTCTTGTTGCTGTGCACCAGTCTGGCGAACGGTGCGAGTCGGTCTCGGATAGTGTGGACCGACCTGTTTTTGTTTGTACGAAATGTGGAGCGTGGGCCCAACAGAGGCGCCGTCTCAAGTTGAGGTCACCTTGCATCAGGCCGACGCCCAAGGGTCTTGAGATTCTTCGGAACCTGAGGCGGGGCGTCGGGCCCCATCGCAAGCTCCAGCGCTCCATCGATTCTGTGATTCCTGCCGTCCGAGTGGCGCCCACACGTCGCGTCCCTCGGAGAGAGACGACCAGTGTCTCCGCGAGGCCCAACCCAGCCTCTTCGTATCAGTACGAATCACGGCTGGCGGCACTCCAGGAGAGAGTGCGCCAGCGGGAGCTGGCTCGGGCACAGGAGGGCCCAGCAGGTGGCGCAAGCGGTAATGGGCTAGGCTGAGCCCGAGCGCCGCCCTGCTGGGCCGAGTCGTTAGTCACGTGACTGGTCCGCCTCGGCGTGCTTCTTCTTCTTCTCCTCCTCCTCCTCCTCCTCCTCCTCCTCCTCCTCCTCCTCCTGCCTCCTCCTCCTCCCTCCTCCTCCTCACTCCTCCTCCTCCTCCTCCTCCTCCTCCTCCTCCCCTCGTCGTCCTCGTCGTCGTCCTCCTCTCCTCCTCCTCCTCCTCCTTCTCCTCCTCCTCCTCCTCCTCCTCCTCCTCTCCTCCTCCTCTCCTCCTCCTCTCTCCTCCTCCTCCTCCTCTTCCTCCTCCTATCCTTATTCCCTATTAGAATATACTCCTACTCCCCCCTCAGGCCGGCCGATAGGGGCCGCATCCGGGTGGTCCCATCCTAACCTGTAAAAAACAATACAAAATCAACATGTTTCTTATTTTTTCCTCTCGACATGGACGTCCTGTCGTCCACGGCGATAATCCATTGCAAAAAATACCACAAAGAGCACACGCGCGCGTTCATGTCAGAATCCTACCGAACACCGTGTGTTTGCAAGCATTTCAACATAAAAACATCAAAAACCCAATGCTTTTTCACAAAAATTCTACAAATTTCCTGCCCGGGCTCTCTTGCTGAAATCATAGGAAAACCATAGGAATCTTAAGAATTCTGTCAAATCCAGCGATTTCACGTCATCGCGCGGTGCACTCGCGATGCTCTGTCATGCACCCAGGCCGCGAATCCTGTGCAAAAAATACCACGCGGGCGACATGCGCGCGCGTCGCCGCGAGCGCATGCTCAAATCCTTCTAGAATCGTCGCCGTCATTGGCACCGTCGCATGGACGTCCTGTCGTCCACGTCGCAAAATGCATGCAGGAATGGGACGCGGCGCACACCCCGCGCCCGCCCATCCAATCCGTCCCATTCTAATCTGCAAAAGACAATACACAGTTTTTGTTTTTCTTGTCAACATGGTCGTGCTGTCGTCACGTCGCAAAATGCGTGGCAGGAATGGGACGCGGTGCACACCCCGCGCGAAGGGGTGACATGTCGCTCTCGCCTCGGCGCCGCGCACCAACGTTTTTCCTCTCAGCATGGACGTCCTGTCGTCCACGTCGCAAAATGCTTGGCAGGAATGGGATGCGGCGCACACCCCGCGCCCGCCCATCCAAACCCCCCCTTTTTAAAAAAAACAGTACAAGTTGGGGCCTTCAGGCTTCCTGCGGTGTACCGGGCCATTCTCGACTCGTCTGGCAATGCGTGCGCGGCATTCAACACGCGCTCGCCAGTTCCCGTCGGCAACCGCCATCGCGGCCGCATCAGCTGTACCAAACCGGCTGGCCGGTGTGACTTCGGCCCCCAGTTGTGCCAGCTTTGCTTCTTATGTTGTGGGAGGGCGGGTGGGACTGGGCATGCCATGCTTGACTCGCTCGAGCTGGCTAGCTTGACTCCTACTCCTACTCCTGCTCCTCCTTCTCTTTTCCTCCTCCTCCCTCCTCCTCCTTTTTCCCCCTCTCCTCCTCCTCCTCCTCCTCCTCCTCCTCCTCCTCCTCCTCCTCCTCCCCCTCCTCCTCCTCCCTCCTCCCTCCTCCTCCTCCTCCTCCTCCTCCTCCTCCTCCTCCTCCTTCTCCTCCTCCTCAGTACGTGCTCCTGCTTCACTGGTGCCGCGCCAGCAGGTCTGGCCGTCTGGCCCGGTCCAGGCTGCGGCGCGGCGCGGCCCCCCGGCCTCCAAGAGAATCAGCGTCTCGAGCTTTGCGGGAAAGGAAAAATCACACAGAGACCGACCCCCAAGAAAATATTGGAAAATATGGGCAGTGGGTGGGAAGACGGAAACCCCGAAAATATGGAGGATCTTGGGATTTGCGTGTATTTCTTGGTGTGCCCCTGGGTCCATTCAGTCCCAGACTCCAAGAATCAGCTTCTCGAGCTCTGCCCATCCCCTTGCTCCGCGAAGCAGAGCGACACGCCATCAGCTCGCGATCGTTTCCTGATTCGTTGTTCTGCCGATCGGCGCGGGCCCTCGCACCCTCCCCTTTCCCCCCCCCCATGGACCCGCTCCACCCCCCTTGTAGAGAAGATCTTGGCTCTTTGGGGCGCCTGTTTCGAGCAAGTGGAGTCCCCCCCACAGGACGCACTGATGCAAACAGTCGCATCAAGCAGAGGTCCGGAGCCAGACCCCCCCATCCCCCCTCTTCCGCCCAATCTCGAAACGCCGAATCAGAAAACGTTCACCTCGCAAGACATAGAGTGTCCCAGCGGCCGCCGCCGCGTCACGCTAAGCAGAAGTTCCCCACCGCGTGCGTACACAAGGATCGGATATGGCCAGGACCCCAGGCAAGGGGAGCCAATCAGTGACTGGGTCCCAAAATCTGTCACAGAATCACTGAACCAAGTCTGCCGCCGCTGGTGTCTCTTCGGTGGCGTCACTTCCGATTAATGGGACGGGGCGGGGGGGGCGCCCCCCGATCCACATCACTGAATCAGGTCCCACTAAACCCAGCGCCGCCAACGCCCGAAAGGAAACAGCATGGAGAGATGCGACGCCAGAGGTCCTAAGGTCACGGCCCGCTTCTGTGAAGCCTCCGGGGAGACAAGGGGGGAGGCAGGGCACGGGGACAGCGCACGCGCAGGACAGCAGCGAGTAGCGCGACGACGACGACGACGACGACGACGACGACGACCACGGCGGCGGCGCCGGCGCTGGCGGCGACGACGGCGACGACGACGACGACGACGACGACTGGCTGCGCCGCGCCGCGAGATGCGCTGCTTCGCTCCCCGCCCAGCGGCCGCCGCCCGGACAGAGGAACGTCGGAGGTCTCGAAGGTAGGTTGCTTTCCAGCAGCTGCGCCTCATCGAGAGCTTTACGGGGGTGCCCAAATCGGCACGATCACCGCCAGAGGCCCGCCAGGCCTCGGGGGGAGAACTAGGGGCGCGTGTGGAGATCATGCGGGGCCTAAGAATGTGCACCACCACAACCACCTCCCTCACCCCCTCCCTCTCCCAGGATACAGGAGTGGAAGACGAGGGTAGAGGATGGAGGAAGAATCGACGTGGTGGTGGTGGTGTATATCCCTGGAGCCCGCAGATCATGGCCGGGGCCGTGACACCTTCCAGGTCTCATGGCCCCCCTCTCTTCGGCTCCGGGCCCCCGCGGCACCCCCTCGTCCACGCACACGCCCCGGGCCATGGGGCGCCTCCCCTTCCTCCTCCTCCTCCTCCTCCTCCTCCTCCTCCTCCTCCTCCTCCTCCTCCTCCTCTTCCTCCTCCTCCTCCTCCTCCTCTTCCTCCTCCTCCTCCTCCTCCTCCTCCTCCTCCTCCTCCTCCTCCTCCTCCTCCTCCTCCTGCGCCCATTCCCTCGGCACACCCCGAGACAGCGGGCAGCGAGGAGTCCGAGAGGAGCGCCAGAGGCCAGGCAGACGAGCGCGTCGGGGCAGCACGGCAGGGGGCCAGGTGTTCCCGGCTTGCGTTGCCGAGCGCAGCCGCCACCGCGCCCGGGGGTGGGGGAGGGCCGGGCGGGGCTGGAGCGGCCAGGACGAGGATAAATCCGTTCAGAGCGTTCCGGAACGCTCTGAGGATGCCGCGTCGCCCGAGACGTCCTCCAGATCCGCAGGATCTCAGAGATTATCGGCGTATCCTCACCCGGATTTGATCCTCGTCCTGGCCTCGTCTTAGAGAAGGGGGGGGCGGGGGGCGGGGCGTCTTGGGGCAGGGGGAGGGGATGGCGATGCTGGCGACTCGACGGCCCGAGGCGGTCTCGAGCCTGGAGCCGTGTCGACGAGCCCTTGGCCGACGCTCTCGTTGGACGCTCGCGCCAGCCTCCTGCCCCACCCCCCTCTCTCCCAGGGATGGCTATGCTGGGCCCCCAGCAGCTATCGAAAGTGGAGACTGTGTCACAGTTCGCAGCGCCCCCCAGGAATGGCGAGGTCGAACCTGAACCTGCGCCGGGTGCCCACTGTGCTGCCCCTCCCCACCTGGCAGCCTTCGAAAGTGGCGACAGTTTCGCAGTTCGAAGCCCCGTAGGCATGTCGAAGTCAAATGTGAACGTGCGCCTGGTACACACGATGCTGCCCCCCCCACCGGCCCTCGAAAGTGGCGACAGTTTCACAATTCGCAGCCCCCCCAGCCCCAGGGATGGTGAAGTCTTATCTGAATCTGCGCTCGAAAGTGGCGACAGTGTCACAGCTCACAGCCCCCCAGGGCTGGCGAGGTATAATTTGAACCTGCGCCTGGTGCCGACTGTGCTGGCCCCCCCTACAGCCCTCGAAAGTAGCGGCAGTTTCGCAGTTTGTAGCCCACCAGGGATGGCGAGGTCTCATGTGAATCTGCGCCTGGTACCAACTGTGCTGGCCCCCTTGCAGCCTTCGAAAGTGGTGACAATGTCGCAGTTCGCAGCCCCCGAGGGATGGCGAGGTCGAATCTGAATCTGTGTCTGGTATCCACTAGATTGCCCCCCCGAGCAGCCTTCGAAAGCGGTGACAGCGTCGCAGCTCGCAGCCCCCCAGGGATCGCGAGGCCTAATCTGAATCTGCGGTGGGGCGTCACTCCGCTGGACCCACCGGCAGCCCTCGAAAGCGGCGACGGGTTCGCAGGTCGCAGCTCCCCAGCGATGGCGAAGAAGCAGGGTAGCAGGCAGGCAGGAGGCATGCCAGAAGGCAGGTAGAAGGCAGGGTAGCAGGAGGGGGAGAGGAGGAGAGAGGCGGGAAGGC
Organism: Prorocentrum cordatum; assembly: GCA_963575745.1. Taxonomy (NCBI): domain Eukaryota; class Dinophyceae; order Prorocentrales; family Prorocentraceae; genus Prorocentrum; species Prorocentrum cordatum. The sequence goes on from CAUYUJ010020720.1 coordinate 56,046, forward strand.
TCAGGAAGAGGACACAGCGCAGGAGGGTTGGGAACAAGCGAGACAGTAGGCCAAACACTGTTTTTTTCGTGTTGTTGACGGAGTGCTTCTCGGTGGCCTTTTTAGCGGCGTCTTGGGGGTATTAGCCGACTTAGGCGACTGTCTTCGCGTGTCTTCTTAAGGTATTGTCTCCTCTTGTCGTGTCTTGCCTTGTCTTGTATGGCCTTGTCTTGCGTGGCCGTCTTGGCGGCGTCTTGTGCCGTCTTGGAGTCCGCCCCACACTGGCATTCTGGCCGCCCGTCGGCCGAAAGGGCCCGCACGCCTTATTCAGGGGAAGTCCCTCCCGTTGGTATGGCAAGGGGCCGCGAAGTTTAGGCAAAAGGATCCTCTTCAGCCCGGGATGGCTCCGACAAGAATAATCGGTGTTTGCGTGCCAAAACGTTTTCCTTTGCGGAGCTGGGCGCCCTGGCGTGGACGGCCGAACGACCCCTGCAGCGGGGCACCCTTGCAACGCGGCTGCCGCCGCAAAAACTGTCGGCTTAGCGCTGGCGCCGCGCAAAGGCGGTGCCGAACACCACATACGTAGCTCAAGCTGTTCTCCACGATGGCACAGGATGAGTCAAGGCAGCCTACGGAGGCTTGCAGCATGCGCCCAGTAGGCCCCAGGCCGGATCCAAGTGGCCACGGAGCCTCCCGAGGAGGCCCCCGAGAGGCTCAGGTCATTCAAGACACGCAAGCTCTCCCGCGCTGTGTGCGGCCTGGCCCTGTGACGTCCCGATGTGCTCGCGAGGCCCCCGCCAGTGCTCCAAGGTCGCCCGGAAGAGCCCCTGGCAGGGCCCGTGAAGAGGCCCGAGAGGACCCGAAGAGCGCCCGAGCGCGCCCCGAGCAGGGTCCGAGCGACGAGTCGTCGGGTTCCGGCGGCGGTGAGATAGTTAATCGATGCCGCCCATTCGCTCTGATCCCGCATCGACGCAAACAGCCACCCAAAGTTGTGGAATGGCACTGGCCTCTATGGGGTCCTTAGGGTACTTGTTTGGCCAAAAGATGGCTCCAAGAGGGCCCCAGACGCCTTGGGGTGGCCTCCGAGACGGCACGTGGCGTCCCAAGTTGGTGCAAGGCGGCCTGCAGCATGCCTCATGGAGGCGCCAGGACGACCCGGAGACTGTTCTCACTGGCCTCGGAGCCCCCCAGCGAGCCAGCGAGACCCCCAAGAGGCGAAGCAACCTTCAAACTCATGAGTTGTTCAAGTGCTCCAGATTTCGTAATAAAAGGGAGGGGGTCTGGACCCTCCAAGACAAGCCATTTCAGACCCCCCCCCGTGGGAGAACCCTCCAAAACATCGTCCCCAGACCCCCCCAGGACCTCAAAGATAGCCTGGAAGAGACCCCCCCCGAAATGAGACCCCCCTCCCTTTATTACGAAATCTGGAGTACTCATGTTTTCTGCACTTTGGCATCCGGTAAGGTTCTGAGGCCTCAGGATGGCCCCAAGAGAGCCCCAAGAGGGGCCAAGAAGAGCTCCAATACGGCCACAAGAGCGCAGCAACAGCTGTCCAGAAGGGTCCCAGGGGCCGTTTTTTCCCAACCACTGAACTCGACAGCGGAACAAAAACACACGACGCCCGTCCAATATCACATCCGTTGCCCTTCACGCGGGCGATCACCGCACCCACTGGATGTAGGCAGGAACTCGATAGCGGCCGTGACTGAAATTGGCCGGCCGACGAGGGTGTGATAAGTCAGGCCCCCCGTTTTCCAACGGCGTAAAAGCTCCCATATCGAAAGATCCACGAAGACAGTCATGGTTGACTCCTGTCTCTGCTCGGACTGATAGCGAGCTTCGGTTTGACGACCGCCCGCTCCTGGCCCCTGTGTTCGACTGCCTGCTCCGGCACTTCCTCGGTAAAGGCAGGTTGCCTGGGCATCGTTCCTGCAGGTGTTGGTGGGCATACGTTCGCGAGGCGCCAGAGCCTTTCTGGGCTGCTTGCCGCGGTTGCCGAATCATTGATCGCTTGACACAGGACGCCTCACCATTGGACCTGGCGGCGCGCCCGCCAGGGAATCGAGGAGCTGGACGCCGACATCGACGACAGGATTCACGAGCGCAAGGATCGCCGGGCTGGGGTCCCCGTCGCCGCCGCCTCTCTCCTCTCTTGGCCCCCTCCTCCCCCATCTCCGGCGCCCCTGCTGCCCTGTGCCACCGTCTCATCGTCCTGCCCCTCCCCCTCCTTTCAGGAGGGAAAACAACACACAAACACACATAGTCGTCGACTCCCAAGAAAATCTAGGAAAATGTGGGAAGTGAGGGGGGGGACGACGAAAGCCGAGAGAATACAGGACAATATCGGGGATCTTGGGATTTGTGTCTACTCGTTTGTGTGCCCCTGGGCCCCTTAACTTTTTCGCTGCAGCGTTAGTATATGCTGTACGCGTGTCGGCGTGCTGTGGGCACGTCTGTTCGGCGTGCTCGAAGGGCCGCCCGCTCACACCGGCGTGTGCCCATCCGTTGTTTCGGCTGCAGATCACCGGAGCCTCGCATGTCCTCGCAACTCCTTCGCTAGAGAGCACTCGGGTGCGCCAGCGTGCGACAGTCGAGGAGCAAGCGCCTGTGCAGCGTCGATTTTGCCTCGGCTGGCGCTGGCCAGCGTCGAGTCGCAGGAGCCAGGAAGATGGCACGGGAGGCCCACAGGCTGCCGCCGGAAACTGTGACAGCGTCGCGCTCAATTCTCCTTCGCCTTCCAGGACTCAGGAGGGAAAAAACACGCAGACAATTAGTCGTCGATTTCCAGGAAATAAAGGAAGTGGGGGGAAGACAAAAACCAAGAAAATATTGGAAAATATTGGGCATCCTGTTATTTGTGTGTATTTCTTTTGTGTGTCCCTTGGGCCCCCTGAAGGACATGCTGAACAAGCTGCAGGCCGAGTTCCACACCTTCATGCACAGAAAGAAGGAGAAGGTCGTGCAGGAGTTCCGGCCGCCGTGCGGCCCGCATCGCGCGAGCGTCGCCCTCGCAGCTCCCCGCTCCTCGGCCGCCGCCTCCTCTTTGGAGCCGCCGGGGGGTCCGAGGTGGCCCAGCACTGGCCCCGCCGAGGTAGAGGGGGGGGCGAGCTTCGAGGTGATGGAGTCGAGCAGGTTTTTTTTACCTCTTCCGGCCTCTGGGGGCAGAGCTCTCCGGCCCTGGGACTGTCAGAAGCTGACCTGGGGCGAAAGCCTGCTCTGGATGGACCCCGGGAGGGGTCTGCGGAACTGATCTTCTGGGCCCCGTCCAGTTCAGATCCTTGGCCGCCTCGAGAGCACCTCTGCTTCTCAGCAGGCGCGGGTCTTGATCTATAGATGCAGGGCCGACGCTTTCCACGAAGCGGCTTCCTTCTAAGAAGCCTTTTCCCCTCCCCCTACCCTTTTGTGTCCTTGTGCGCGCCGCCAAAGGAGGGTCGGTTGGTCGGAGATGGCATTAGCACCGTCGATGTGCCTTCGCAGGTGACGCACACCCCGTGCGTGAGGGGGGGAAACTCTGGTTCAGTTGTTTCCGCCGCCCTCCCCAACAAAGGGAGACTAGGCCTTGAGCTCCCAGGCGGCCCAAAGCAACGACACAAGAGGGCGGTGGAATGCGCGAAGCGCAAAGAACAAACAATGCCCAGCTCAGGAAATACACGCGAAAAACAAAGAAAATAAGCCAGCCAGCCAGCCAGCCAGCCAGCCAGGAGGGTGGGGGAGGGAGGAACTGGGAAGACAAGCATTCGCACGCAGCAGGTAGCGGCAGTGAGTAGCAGCAACAGGCCACAGCGTGCAACGGCTAGTTTGAGCAAGCGTTAGCAAGCTCCAGCGCTGGTGCACATTGCACGACGCCAATTCGCGGAGCGGTGCTCCGTTCAGGGGAGCCGACCAAGCTCCAGGGACTCTGATGCAGACGGTTTGAGGCCAATTAGCGGAG
>CAUYUJ010020720.1:64955-73082 GCA_963575745.1 Prorocentrum cordatum
GGGCACCGCAGTACCCCTGAAAGCTTCGCCAGAGAACGAGCGAGCCGAAATGCATCCGAGGCGCCATGCCACTGGGGCCTTCGGTGGAGCTCCTCGTTGGGGCACAAAACGCGTGAGGGGTGCGCAAAAATCACCCAAGGCGCCGTGCGAAAATGGAAATGGGAGGGTAACCATGCGGACCCTGCCACTTGGACTTTCGGCGGAGCTCCTTCTTGGGCCACGAAACGTGCGAGGGCCGCGCAGAAGTGGCAATGGGGAGGGTAACCATGCGGACCTTGCCGCTGGGGCCTTCGGTGGAGCTCCTTCTGGGGCCACGAAACGTGTGAGGGGTCGCCGGAATGGGGCGGCTAACCATGCGGAACCTGCCACTGGGGCCTGCAGCTGCTTGGGGCCCGGAAACGTGCGAGGGGTGCGCCGAAATGGAGCGGGTATTCATGCTGATCCTGCCGCTGGGGCCTTCGGTGGAGCTCCTTCTGGGGCCACGAAACGTGTGAGGGGTCGCCGGAATGGGGCGGCTAACCATGCGGAACCTGCCACTGGGGCCTGCAGCTGCTTGGGGCCCGGAAACGTGCGAGGGGTGCGCCGAAATGTGGCGGGTATTCACGCGGACCCTGCCACTGTCGGCGGAGCTCCTCATGGGGCCACGAAACGTGTGAAGGGTCGCCGAAACGGGGCGGGTAAGCACGCGGGCCTTGCCACTTGGGCCTTCGGCGGGGCTCCCCGTGGGGCCACGAAACGTGCGAGGGGTGCGCCGAAACGGAGACGGGTAACCGCACGGACCCTGCCACTGGGGCCATCGGCGGAGCTCCTTCTTGGGCCACAGCACGTGCGAGGGGAGCCAGAGGTGGGGCGGGTAACCCCGCGGACCCTGCCACTTGGGGCCTGCGGCGGAGCTCCTCATGGGGCTACGAATCGTGTGAGGGGTGCGCCAAGATGGGGATGGTAATCATGCGGAACTTGCCACTGCGGCCTTCGGTGGAGCTCCTTGTGGGAACACCAAACGTGCGACGGGCACGCCAAAATCATAATGACGATGGTGACGAGGATGATGCTGCTGATGATGCTGCTGCCGCTGATGCTGGTGCTGATTCCGATGACGGCGATGGTGATGGTGATGGTAATGGCGTTGGTGTTGGTGTTGGTGCTTGTGCTGGTGATGATGATGACGATGATGATGCTGATGATGATGATGGTGGTGATGATGATGATGGTGGTGATGGTGATGGTGAGGATGATGCTGAAGGTAATGGTGATGGTGCGTTCAGATCGGACGGGCGCCGTCGGCATTGCTGTCATGGAAGCAGAGCAGCACGCGGACGGCCGCTACAGCTACAACACGATACATCGTGCAGGTGCTCTTCTGAGGGGCATCACATCCGCGTTTGAGGCCGAGACGCTAGCATTAGAGGCAGGCCTGAACTGGCTCAGCCAGGCAATAGCGTGAACATGCACGAACTAGGGTCCATGAGCATTGCGAAAGGAATAAAGATGGTGATGGAGATGGTTATGAGGATGGTGGCATTGGGAAGATGCAAGAGGAGGATGAGGAGGAAGTGGATGGAGGAGTGAGGAGGAAGAGGAGAGGAGGAGGGGGAGGTGGGAAGGAGCTGGGGCACGGTGCTGCGAATTCAAAACGAGGGCCCCACACACAGGAATGTTAGAAACCAATATTTCACTCAAGCCCTTACCGCTTAAGTGAGGTATCACTGATAATCCAAAGTACGAGCCGAGAGTCGCTCCCGCCCTCCCTCTTCACTCCTCGTCACCATCATCCTCCGATTCTATGCTCACTGCGCGGTCAGGACACCAATCGCGAGAAGGTTCTGGACGACCTAGTCAAAAACATGGAGCGCTCTCATCTTGCTGGCCAGCGTGGCAGATGGCAGTAGACACATGTGCACCAGCCAGAAGGAGCTGAAGAGAGGACCAATTTGAAAGAGTGCCGCGCTGGAGCGAGCGTCACCTGAATCGTTACACGCAGGCGCGTCGAATAAGACGCCGGCGTGCCAGCAGGTTCCCAGCTGAAGTTTCGTATCTCCCGATGGCCCCAGGGATCCACAGAATATCTGCGGCACCGCAGGACCTTCAAAATCGAGGAAGAACGTGCCCCGAGATTCCTCATAGTAAGGTGTCTTATCGTGTGTACCTAATGCATGGGACCATAGGGAGCCAGCGAGGCAACGATATGGCAGATGGCCACGGTGCATATCGTGCATGTCGGGCACAGTCCATTCAGGCCATGCCAGGCCGGCGCAGAGGCTAAGCGTGTTACACGTTGCGCGATTTCTCTCAGGCATTGGCCCGGCCTCGTTCTCTGTTGGTGGCGAGAACGGTGGGAGGCAGCAGCCATGCATCATCCTAGATCCCTCCGTGTCCTCATCCTCCTGTTCCTCCTTCTCCTCCCTCGCGCCCCCCCCTCTCTCCGCACCAGGCCGTCGTATTGTACTGATGGTGGTTTGCACAGTTCGGTCGTAACTCCCACCTTTTGGTCAGTCATCGGTCCCCTCACACCGCCACGCAGGGTGCACCGTCAAGGCATCCCGCGAGTCCAGCTATCAAACCGAACAGCACAAAAGCAGCAACGGCACCAGCGAGCAAGCGAGGACAGCAGCAGTTGTAGAGGAAGCACAAGCTTCGCAATCGATGACGCATTGCCATGCAATCCGCCCAGGAGCAGATCCGGTACCGGCTCGTCGACGTTGGCTTAACGTGCCCACTTCGTGCTTGTTTTATGCATCCGTTCACACACTGCACGCGGGCTCTGGACGTGCACGCCAGAATGCCAGAACAGGCGCACTCGCGTCGTAATGTGCCAGCATGCACACGCACGCGCCATCACACATGCATATATATATATATATATATATAGATGTGTGTGTATATTGCACGCGGCTGGAAGCTCACGTACACAAACACAGACAGAACCGTTTTGTGCTGTACACTAGCCTTTGGGGGAGGTGTTGCTTGGGATGCTGATCCAGCTCCCTTTGAGAGCTTCTGTCAAAAGGGGCGGAAGGCATCGGTATGGAAAATATTGGATGGCCCAGAAGAGGATCGATCAGCTCTATCATGGTGATATCTAAATCACTCCAGGGCGTCCCAGAACGCTCTCAGGGTGTTCTGGAACACTCTGGAAACGCTGCGTCGCCTGATTGATCCTGCAGGCCCGCAAGGTCTCTCTAGGATGCATGACTTTCCGAATCTAGCTGAGTCTCCTCATCCTGCCTTCTTCGCATAGGAAGGGGACCGTTTGAGGGAGAAAGAGCAGAGCGGATGTTTTAGGAGGATACCTACTTTCGCCCAGTTTGCTTGGAAGTGCAATATCGTAGATGCTCAAGAGTGTTACGGCAACAAACAGCACATATTTCACACACGCACACAAGCGACAAAAACCCGTTGACTTGACGAGCAACGCTCGCTTCGAAGTCTTCCGTAGGCAGCACACTTGTTGCTTCTCTGAACACAGTGTCTCGACTTGGGTCTCAGTCGATGGGGAAGGAGCAGCAGCAGCGACATCCTCCCTCGTCCCGTCCCCCCTCCTTCCTCGTCCTCCTCCCGCACCCCCTTCCGAGACAAGAAGGGGGGAGAGGAGCGGACGAGGACAGGACGGGTATGGCATCTATGAGGAGAAGGAGGAGGTGCAGGCGCAGGCGCAGCAGGAACAGAAAGATGAGCAGGAAGAGGTTGTGTGAGGAGAGCGGAGGAGACGCGACGCGATGCGAGGCGAGGAGAAGGGAGAAGAGGGCTTGCTAGGACGGCGGAAAGGAGGGGGAGAAACACAGAGAGAGAGACAGAGAGAAAAAGAAAGAAAGAAAGTGATTTAGAAAGAGAGAAAACGAGACAGAGAGAGAGAGAGAGAGACAGATAGAACATGCGAGGATCTGACAAGGGAGGAGGATAGTAGAGCAGGGGATGAGGGAGGCGAGAGGTGCACTTTAAATGAGATCACATGAGACCACCGAACAGTGAAAGAGAGGATAAGGACAGAAGAGGAGATAGGAGAGTAGAGAGGAGAAGAGAGTGGAGAGGAGAAAGGAGAGAGTATAGGACAAGAGCGAGGGGCTTATAGTATTAAATACAGAGAGGGAGAGAGATAGAGAAACAATAGAAGGGGAGAGACAGAGAGAGAGAGAGAAATAAAGAAAGAAAAAAAGAGAGGGCGAGAGGGGAAAGAGAAGGGTAGGCTAAAGTACCAGAGTAGGGAGGCCGAGAGAAGAGGGCCAGTGAGCAGGAGTGGAGGGGGCCGAGGTGCCTCGTCGTCATTTCTTGGATGACCGGCGTGCCCCGTCGCTCGCACGTGCGATCGTGAGATTGAACATTTCCAGTTACGACAGTGATGCATGCATTATCTAAGAACGCTGTGCTGCACGTAGCATTGTAGCCACGGCTGCTATGCCCCGATTGTGACGCCCAATGGCCAATCAGCTATAGTTTGGACCTCACCCGTGTATTGCGCCAGCGTCATTATATTGTGCGCGCGTTCCCCTTGACATTGCCCTGCTCCTTTTTGAGAGCACCACATTATCCACGCTTGCGACTTATCATCCTTCGTTTGACCTGTTGTTCTCCTCTTGAGGTGGGGCAAAGCTTGCTCCAGCATTGGCCGCGGCGGTGCAGCTGAGTTGGAGATCCGCTGGGGGGGACGCAGGGTCCTTGTGTCAGTTGCAAGAGTTATGTCCCCTGTCATGGCATTACGCCTCGCTTGCGTGATGTCAGGGTTGCATCGAAGGTGCTGTTTGTTGATCGCGCAGGGTACATACACAACATACAACACGCACGAATGATAACACAGGCAAGGAAAAACACACCCGTGGTCGTCCGTACGCCCCTCGTACCTGTTTCCTCCCGTCTAAGGACGCCTTACGAAATAACTCCTTATCCAGGACACCTGACATAGCGCATCCTTCTGAAGGATCCCTTACTACCGGGAGTCGTGGCAAATAACCAGCATTGCAAATATTATCATTGAGGGGATCCTCACGAAAGGCTCATCACTACATGGACCTTACTACAAGCATCCGTGTTAAGAAAAAGCACTCATTGAAGGCATTCTTACCCGCCCAAGGGACTCTTTGATAAGAAAGCACCCTGACTAACGAATATGTGCCAAAGACTTCCTCGCCAAGGGCGCCCAGCAAGGGGATTCTTACCAAGGGCCCCTTGATAAAAGGTGCCTATACGAACGAACGAGCACAACAGCAAAATTTTCCAAGCACCCTTCACTGAAGGAATGCTCGCAAAGGGCCCCTGACTGCAAGCATCCTTGCGGACGATCTCCAGCAGTGGCCCCAGCTGCAGCAGCAGCTCATTCTCGTCCTCCTCCTCCTCCTCCTCCTCCTCCTCCTCCTCATCATCATCATCATCATCATCATCATCTTCATCCTCATCCTCATCCTCATCCTCCCCACTCCCCGCTCCCACCTGAGAGGGAGGGGCGGAGGGGGAAACATCATCACATCAAACATAGTACGTTATTTCCCCCACCCACCCGCCACACCACCAGCATCATCTAGACTCGGAAGGGGGCACATACATGTCCCATCATTCTTGCATGAGTTTGGAAATGCTCTGTTCGTCGGTCTTCCGGGCGCCCGAAACCGTCCGAGAGGCCAGAAAACCGGTTCAAATTTATCCGAAAGGGCTTCCAGGCAGTCCAAGAGAGCCCCCAAACAGCCCAACAAGGCCCCAAGATGGCCCTAAGAGAGCCCCTTATGAAGGCCCAAGATAACCCGAAGAGGCCCCCCCAAGTATTCCAACTCGTGGCCAGGGAGACCACAGTTGGAAGCAAGGTGGCTCGAAAAAGCCCCCAGAGGCCCCCAGAAGGCGCCCAGGATACCTTGGGAAGGCCCCGAGAAGCACTTAAAAACTCCCGTGAGACCCCCTAGAGACTCTCCAAGGAGGAGCCTACGCAAAAAGAGCTGAGGAGGATGGGGAGTAAGTCGCAGGTTAGGGAGATAATGAAGAAGAGGAAGAGGAGACACGAGGAGAGGAGACACAGTTACATTATGATAACGACGACGTCGGAGAAGGCAACAGGGAGTCATTGCTTCATGCCAAATTTGAAAGACCACGATGCGTGGCGCGAAGCGCCAATGCAGCCTTTGTGTGTAGATATGTATATAGGTGGCCATGCAATGCATCGCGCAGTAAGTACATACATGTATGATGTATACCCATATGTCCCGAACGCGATATGTTTATCTAACGTATATATATGTATGTATATATACATGGATGTTGTCATCATGGGCGTCTCCCTTCGTGTATAAGTCGTCCCCGCATCTCCCACTACATCCCGATGCACATACACCATGACAATCGTCCGTCATCACCGCTGTGTTTACCCATTGGCCACGACGTAATCCAGTGTGATTTGCGGCCACAGAGTGAGCATACTTCCAAGACTGTACCCAGATACTAAGATCGCTCAGGCAGGCTGGCTTGAGCTGCGTTCTTCCAGAGCGTTGAACATGATTTAGCCGTTTGGCATTACAGAGTGACCGAGCCAAAAGGAGCACAGCAATAGCCAGTTGCCTGTCCGTCGAGATTCCTGAACGCGAGTGCAGTTTCGAATTGCCCTTATCGCCAGTAGATTGTGCAGTGTACTGTGGTAGATCACCCTGCGTTGCTGTCGGCTGCTGCGCGCGACCTCATCCAATGCTTGTCTGGCTCGCGAACACGCGGCGCTCGCAGACAGCCTTGCCAGGGGCCCGCCGCATATTCCAAGTGAGCTGGCCTGAGAATTATTGACGTCCCCCTCCCCCTCCCCCTCTTCCTCATCCTCCTTCTCCTCCTCCTCCTCCGCCTCCTCCTCCGCCCCCCTCCTCTCCTCCCTGCCCCCTCCTCCTCCTCATCAAACCTCATCCTCATCCCTCCTCCATACCTCCTCCTCCTCCTCCTCCTCCTCCTCCTCCTCCTCCTCCTCCTCCTCCTCCTCCTCCTCCCCCTCTTCCTCCTCCTCCTCCTCCTCCTCCTCCCCCTCTTCCTCCTCATCGTCCTCATCCTGCTCACCCTCCTCCCCCTCTTCCTCCTCCTTCTCCTCCTCCTCATTCGCGTACTCCCTCCAGCCCATCCCAGCGCGGTCCCCAGGGCGAGCTGTATGCATCAGGAGTGCAGCACCATACGCTGCAGCAGTTGTCAAACCGAAGTCCGGGGCCAGCCTCAGCAGACGCAGGAGCAAAGCACGCATGCCGCCGAGGCTTTCTCGAATGGGGAGGAGGAGGAGGAGGAGGAAAGAGAGAGAGAGAGAGAGAGAAAGAGGGGGAGGGAGAGAGAGGAGGAATTGGAAGGCGAGTAGCTGGGAAGAGGAATGTGACGGACCACGTTTCCACTCAATGGCCGGCGATCCGTGAAGAAGAGGAGGAAGAGGAGGATCGGGGTAGAAAGAAGTCGACGACGGTGGGAGTCAACCATGAAGGCCTTCCCAGACGCCCCGAGAGCTTCCTGGACGCCTCTTGCAACCAGTTTGGGGTAATGTTAGAAGCTTTCGAAGCCATCTTGGGGGTTCCTTGGGGCTCGTCTGGAAGGCTGGGTGGCCCGTTTATGTTGCCATCTTGGGGAACATCAACCAAAGAGCGGGGGAGCATTTCTTGGCGCCTCACGTATTCCCACCATCCCATCCAGAGACGATCGCCAGGCGATCTGTTTTGATCAGCGTAGTGTAGAAGCATGCGGGCTATCGCTGACACGTCGCTTTGCAAGCCTCTTGGGGGGGGGCTCCTTTCGATTCCTCTTGGAGATGGCTTGGCGCCATGTTGGAAGCCTCGTGGGGCCCTCTTAGTGACTTTTGTTGGGCGATCTCGGGCCCCATGCCTCGAACAGGAAAGGGTAATTTCTCGGAGGCAGGCGAAGTGCTTCTTGGGCCCCTTGTGGGGCGCTCTTGGAGCTCTCATGGGGATCTCTTGGCCCCCTCTTGGGGCTATTGGGCCATCCTGGTGCCACCTTGAGGTCTGCAAGGCCAATCCTAAGCGAAACGGCGAGAAGGCAACCAGTTCTGGTGGACTTGAAGCAGTGTTGACTCCAGGGTGCCCAGGAAGGCTCGAAAGACACTTGGAACAGCTTTGGGACTGCCTTGGGGTATATTAGAGTATCTTGGAAGCCCCATTGGGTTATATTGAACCATCTTGG
>CAUYUJ010020720.1:73182-118182 GCA_963575745.1 Prorocentrum cordatum
GTTCAGAGGTCTGCCTGGATTTCGCGGATCAACAGTGGACCCCCTTGACGGCGCCTCCGGCGCCGCCCTTGGCACACCCGAGAAAACCGGGCGGATGTCCGAAAACATGTGTGCATGTTCTTATGTTCTCACCTGCGTCGGGCTTCATTGCAAGAGCCATCCGCAAGCTGCAAAGCAGCGCGATTTGATCATGTGCAGTCTTCCTCGTGCCTTGCGGTCACTACTAGTACGTCCAGGATGTGCGCTTCACATCGCGAGACCGAAGCGAACAGCGCGCTGGCCCGCTCTTGTGAAGCAAAATATTGAAAATGGTTGGACGGAGCATTCAGTCATGGCGCAGTAGGTTCGGCGATGGCATGGCGCATCATATGTTGAGACAGACGCACTCCTTGCATTCAGGTGGCACGAGTCTGCCGTTCCACCCTCCGACAAGAGCACTGGGCATGCGCACTCTATCTAAAGCTTGCCGTCAAGCAGCTGCGTCAGTGAAATCAAATCCCGAGCGCATTCCGAAATCGTTTCGACTCTGCATCGTTCCTGGTCGAGGTCCGCTCTCCGTCCAGAAGGCGGGCAGCGCCCCGTGGCAGTCAAAGTGCACCACGCGGCCATTGGTCGGCATGTACTCCCCCATCGAAAGATATTGGAAGTGGTTGGACGTGCTCGGGCAGGGAGGCGACTGACAACGTATTGGGGCAACTGATGTGGTCCACACAATTCGCGGCAACCCCATTACATTTGTCGTCAGCGCCGTGATCAGTATGGTAAGCAGTAAGAACGCAAAGGAGTGTCCATGTTTGCGTCGGCTCACCCATGTATTTCCTAACGGTGAAATTTCGGGCATCATACTTTCGATTATCCAGCCATCGTACGAACCATCCCCACCATCGATTCCTGCATCCCGAAATGCTCGTCGCCAAGCTTGGAAGGACGCTATGAGTTTATCGGTCGTGACGCTTTCTAGTGTATCTTGCACGGTTTCAGAAACAGATGTTGCCGCACGACACAACCATTGTAATTGAATTTGCGTGCCCTGAAATCCCACTGCAACCCATATCAACTGCACAAAATTGTACACAACGACAAGGTCGTAGGCATATTGAAAAGGCGCCGGAAAGTTTATGTCTGCACATTTCCACCGTCTTGCGGCGTTCCAGGTGGAGGGGCTGGTGGTCCTCACAAATTCAGCCTGGTCTCCCATTTAGTCCTTCAATTTTTGGGCAAAATCGCGCGTATTCCCAACGTCGCACGCTGATGGGCCCGCAAGACCGGGAGATTCTCCAAGATGTTCAAAGACATCTGACTGCCACGTGGGATCGGACACTTGTAACACGAGTCGGAGATCCCAGCTTGGGCGTGAAGGGTGACCTGGCTTCTCCTTGTACGATCCCGAGCGATCAGGGGGCACATTCTTCAATTCCTCCGACTCCCAGCGTCGTTGCACCCGTCGTCTTCCAGATCGCACATGCTGCGCCCCCAATATTACATTCCGACCTCCGACTCCGATCCCTTTGTTGTGGTTTCCCGAGGGTGTCGATACAGCCGATGTCGAGATAGGAGCCCTGCCCGGATCCGGTATAGTTGCAGTTGGAGTGGTCGTAAAAGTTGGATGAGGAGTTGAAAATGGGAATGGGTAGATGCGACTGCTTCGTTCCATGATTGGAAGGTTTTCATATTCAGCGTGGCGTCGCGGTATTATTATTGATGCTTGTAGAGTTCGCCGTGCAGTTGGTTACCAGAAAATTGACAAACCAATGTCGGGGACAAAATAAAAAAGGAATTAAGGAGCACAGTGTTGCAGCCATTGTGGGAACACGAAGTTAGGATCGGGAAGACAACTCGCCTCGAAGAAAATTTAAACAAGAAGTCGAGGAGGGAAGCGCCATGATAACAATATGGGCAGAAGCGGAAAAATTAAAACCCAGCACATCTAGCAGGCCAGTTGCGACAAGATGTGAGATTAATCTTTGTGGTTGCAGAGCCGCCGGGGGTCGCGGATACCGATACCGGTATCGTCAAATACGAATGGGTGCCAGAGGAGCGGAGATTTGTGAGTAAGGGTTCGAAAATTTGAACCAAGCCAGAAAGATCGAAGCTGGAATCATCCCAAAAAGGAAATTGTTCCGGGCGGTTGTTGATCCAGGGGTCGTGGATACCGATATCGGTGTCAGCGGATGTGGAAATCGGTGCCAGTGGATGTTAGCGTTGATCTTCACGAATACCAGAGTTCATGATGATGGATATTGAACCCGATTTCGATGGATATTAAAACCGGTATCGGTGGATACGGAAACCGATGTCTCTTGATACAAAAATCATTATCCATAGTTTGTGTTTGGGTACCGCTTCCGTTGTCCCCCAACGACAATTTGTATGATATGCACAGGGCATCTTGCAATTCATGTTTATGTAACACAATGTATGACCCCATTAGCGAGAATTCAGGTCGACTTCCCGCAGTATTTCACAATTCTTGAGTGCAAGGCTTCCATTCCACAGACGAACAAGAACACAAACGCATGCGGCACATATACAGACGCATAAAAACATTCGTGTTCATATTCATCGATTTCTACGTATGGATTGTGGTTTGAAAATCGCCAGGCTTGCGTATAAGCGGCAATATTAGGCGATGATTGCCGTCGACCCGTGTTTCGGTGGTTCCGAAAGCTACAGCGAGCCGTTTAACGGTCGACGTCGTTCAGCCTCGTGCAGATCAGATTGCACGCGTCACGTGCCTCGTGCCTCGAGGCCTTGGTTTGCGATATGAGCAGCAATTCCAAGACGAGCTTCATTATTTGCCAGCCGGCGCACACATTGCATTCATCACGTGCCGCGTCTGTTATTGGAGGTTTGATTTTTTAGTGAAGTTCGTGGCAAGTTCGGCGCGTGTTTCATGAGTTGCGATTTAGTGATGTGCTGTAACTTGTTTGGAATACGTTTCCGCAAGATATTATTAGACGCGCGCGACAAGCTGCAATTTCTTCGCAGCAATGCAAATCTCATGTTCGAACAAAAAATACCAGCATTTGGGCAAACGATGTAATACAATTGTTTTTTTGTGGTTCACCGCGAGGAACCTCTACGACCACAGTGCCACAACAGTCCAGGCACGGAAAACGCCTACGGCGAGTCTGCCAGCGGCAGGCAAAACAGCTCTATAGAAAGAAGAGAGGAAGGGGGTCAGATAATCTCAATCTCGGCGAATGGGCAAGATTCGCGAGACGACCAAGGCAAGCTTTTTCCAAAATTCAGGATAAATTGCGCTACAGCTCGTTGCGCCGCTATGCCGAGAAGTCCGGCCGATCGGTGGGGTAGACCCTCCGAAGCGCGACGTGCACATCCCTTGTCGGCTGCCGTACAAAAAATTGCCGCAAATTGCCGTTCCCAAAAATTGCTTCGACACCAAACCGCTATCATGTATTTCATGGTGCGTATTTTGGTGAATGCCCGCGATGCCGGTGCCCGCGATGCCCGTGCATGCATTTCGTCCACAATACGATGTTTGCGATGCCTTTTTCTTTGTCGTCCTCTCTTGGCTCCTCTCTTTCGCTCGGGGTCTCCGGATTGCCCCTATTGTTCGACCATGTTGACAGTGATCGCTTTTGTGACAAATTTCGCTCCTTCGGCGTGCAGCCCAAGCTTGTCCAGCTCATTGCTAGCTGGCTTCGCCCCCGTTCCGTTCGCGTTGTCGTAGATGGCCAGGAATCGCAGCCGATTACCATGCAAAACATGGTATTTCACGGGACTTTCTTCGGTCCTCCTTTCTTTTCTGCCACCTACTTCGCTACTCGGGCCGTGGGCTTCGAAGAAGTATTATACGCGGATGACTTTAATGCTTGACGCGGTGTGCCTCTAAGCGTGCCAGACACCGGAGTGTTCGCTCTTGCGCAGTTTTGGCAAACCTTTCTCCACGAATTGGGCAGCGCCAACAGGGTGCGCATCGACGCATGCAAGGAGAGCACGCACCTTTTGTCGCGGACCCGTCCGTCCAGCGAGGGGTTCAACACTCTCGGTATGCAGTTTGACGGTAAATTGTTGATGATTGATGCGGTAGAAAAGTGCGTGTGTGGCGCTTCGTGGCGCTTATACAATTTATTTCGCACTCGCTGTTTTCACAATGATGCCGGGCCCTTTTGGCTTTTTTTTTTAAGCATGCATTTTTTCATTCATCGAATACCGCACGTGTGCTATCAATCATGTTTCTGTTTCTGTGTTAGCTCCACTAGACTCTGTGCACACTTGATTTCTGAATTCGCTCCGCTTCTCGATCCTGGATGCTATAACGTTTTTTAATTTAGCTCCTCTGTCCACGAGGCCAGACATCAGCATTCTCGGTGTTATCCATAGAAGAATGTTGGGTTTGGGTCCTCAGTGTTTCTCCCGCTTCTTCCGTCCCGCCCCCTCCCCCTCCCGCGCCCCGCCGGCACAGGCGACATTTGTATGAGCTGCCTTTCGATGCCCCAGACTACATTTTTCATTTTGCGGGCCGTTCGCATTTACAACATTATCCCAGATGTTGCAATCGCGGCGCCAACGGTGCATTGTTTCCAGAGTCTAGACGCTTCGCTCTGAATTCCCTGGATGCCACTGTAGGGCTCTGGTGCCGACCGACAACATGAGCACCGCGGTTGCCTTTGCGAAGTCCCGCTCGCGCGAGTCTCGCCTCGTTGTTCACATCCGTTGGTCCGTGGCCTAGAGCTTCGCGCAAAACGTAGCTTCATATTGCAGGTGGACCCCGGGTGAATTCAATTCTGCGGGCGAATCCCTACTTTGATGCGACCCTGTTGTTCAGGAGAGGCCGAATACCTGCTGTTCTCATCGCGCTCCTCCGTGCCCAGCTTGTTTTTTTTCTGATTGTTCGGTTTGGTTCTCCCCATTCGCCTCCTCTTCTTCTCTCCTTTCTCGTCGTCCGTCGTCTGCTGCTGTTGCCTCTCGCTTTTCTCCTCTCTTCCTCCTCTTCCGCTTTCTTTTCCCGTTTTATATATATATATGTATATATATATGTGTATGTATGTATGTATGTATGTATGGATATATATATATATAATGATGAAAAAAATGGTTAAGTATCGTGCAAGGCCGGATTCGTCACTTTCCGGTTTTCTGTTTTTTTCTGTGGTTCCCGGCGCTTGCAAAACAGCGATGTGCAAATGCAGGCCGAAATTTTGCGATATCTCTCAGAGATTCTACTCGCGTAGTTTTTTGCGTTTGACTTAAGGCGAGGCTAGGTGTTCGTGCTGCAACAAACGTAGTAAAAGCCTATCTTTTCAAAAAAGCAGAAAGCCATTCACGCATTGAACAAAATCATTTTATATATATATATATATAAATAGTTTGTATATCTGTAGATATGCAGTTAAATATTTGGTATAGATCATGCAATATTATAGAATCCAATACACACGCATATGTATGCATGTATATATATATGTATGAGTTGTCACAAAAAAACTACATAAACATACATACGCTTTGAAAGAAACATATAACATAATATCTGTTTAATTGAATATGTTTAATTCTACATTAAAAAATAAGATAAAACAGTCTCTGTTGGTTCGACAAGTCGCTTCCCGTAGGTATTGATGCCCAATTTGGGAGCCTTCTTCTCGGAGATTGGAGATAAAATTGTTGCGTCACAAAGCGAGGTTAACCACCAAAACGGAGCCATCAAATAAACACGTCGTCGATCAATCGGCGGCATTGGGATGTACATCGCACGTTATATATATATATATATATTATATTATATTTATATATATATTATTTATATATATATATAATTATGTTCTGGGATGCGCGCCCCAGTTTCGATCAATATTTACCTCCATGATGTATGGCCTCCGAATACCGAAGCCAAGACCGCATGTCCATGCGGATCCAGAATATCGAACGAATTTGTAATGCCCAAACGCAAAATTCCCAACCATGCTCCCTTTCGCCAATTAATGGGTCATTACCCCTGCCTTGCCAGTTCAGGAGCCACGCGCGTCCTATATCCGTGCACATTGGTCCAACAAGTTTTGGCTGCAAAGAGGCACGGCGTTCATGGTGAGAATTTGCGTATGTTGCAATTAAATGAATAAAAATGTCCTGTCCAAGCTCGGGGAATCTTGACGAAATGCAAATCACATCTGCCTAAGTGTCCGAATATGCAGCAAACGCCGTACGCATTGAACTTTGCAAGCCCATATTTCCCAACCGTTCAAGCAAAATCCCAATTCCATGTGTAATTTAAATCATTCGCTACGCGGTGGAAGACCGTGTAAATTGCGGAAGGTTTGGGGTATGGCATCACCATGGGCGATGGCAGATAGTAAGTGGCCCTCTTCGGTGGGAGATTTTGCAAAAAATGGTTGAGTTGAGGTACCGCGCAGTAATACAATAGAACCAAAGCATTCTGTAATGAAAGGAATTTAGGTAAGATGTTCAATAGATCCGCCTTTTTTGATGGCAATCGTCTCGCCGAATGCTTGAACATGGATCGAAACAATTATTGATGATATTATTGGCAAATTTTCTTGTCGGCCGATTGTCATGAAAATGGCCGCACGCAAAATCTCTAGCCAACGCGATTCCAAATGGAAACGAACAAAACAAATACATTGCTATCTAAGACCAAAACCAAAATTTCCGTGTGCATACGTATGTATGTATGTATGTATGTATGTATGCGTATACACATATATATATATATACATATATATATATACATATATATATATATACATATACATCATATATATGAGACTCCCGAGAAAAAAAAAAACAATCATATTATTGTTGGGGCCATAAGACTATAGGGCTATGGAGCTATAGGCCTATATGGCTATAAGGGTGTGCTATAGAGCTATTGGTCTATAAACGCTATAGGACTATAAAGTTATCGGGCGTTAGGGCTGTAGAGCTACAGGGCTGTAAACATATAGAGCTCTATAACTATAGGGTTCTAGAACTATACGGCCATAAAACTATAAGGCTACAACGCTATTAAGCTATATGGGCTATAGAGCCATACGGCTGTAAGGCTATATGGTTGTAGAGTACACGGACACCCCCAGACACCTCAGGGCCCCCGAGCACCCGGGCACCCACGGGCACCAGGGCACCTGGCCACCGAAATCCTAGCGCACGGGGCACCCACGGGCACGCACGGGCACCCGGGCACCTAAGAACCCCCTGGGAACCCAATTGCCGGCCACTAAATCGGCCCCGCACTTCACCTAACCATACGAATCTGCTAGGACCCGTACAGAGGCAAGCTTTGATTGGGATCTATATATATATACATACATACATAACTACATACATACATACGCACATACATATACATATATGTGGATTAATATATATATATTTATATATATTTTTTTATATATATATATATATATTCATCAGTTGCACGATTGTAGATTCGGAGTACAGTTTCTGACCCGTGGTGGCGCCTCGTGTCTCCACCGCCTGAGGGGAGGTTGTGAATGTCTTGATGCGTTCCCTCTCCTCCCCTGGCCTCCTCCTTAATCGTATTGGCTCACAGTGATTTGGGGTCCCCTGTCGGCGACAGCTGAATGGGAGGGGACCCCGCTGCTGCCCTCCACTTCTTCTGGGCCGTGGCCCGCGATCTTTCGGGACTCGGGCAGCGGTGCCCCGACGTCTCGTTGAGCTGCCCGGAGCAGCACTGTCCTGCCTGTCCGGAGGTCACGTGCCCGGACAACAGCGCCTGCTACCAGCTGGTGGGCGAGTTCGCTGCGGCTGCGCGTAGCGGACGGCCAGCGCCGGAGTGTCCGGCGGCGCAGGTCTGCGAGGCCTGCGAGAGCTGCCTGGACGCGTGCCCCGCGTTCCCGTGGCTGCTGATCCTGCTCCTCTGCTGCCTGGCGGTGGGCTGTGGCGGGGGAGGCTGCCTACTCGGGCGGCTGGGCGGGCGACGCAGCAGGCTGGTCCCTTCGGCGTCCGAGGCAGAGCCTTTCGTGGACAGGCCCTTCGCGACGACGCCTTCCACCCTCCGGCTGAGGAATGGCGCATAGGGCTCTCGACATCGTCGAGAAGCAAGTGCTCATCGATTTCTTTGACGACGAGAACGGGCTGTTCTGGCACGCCCGGATCCTCTTGATCCCAGGAGGTCAGGGGAGATGGATTGTGTGCTCGCCGACGTTGGCTGTGCAGGTCGCGGATCTCTCGACCCATCGAATCCGCATCCTTCGGCGTGGAGAGCCGATCGACCCGGTGTACCTTCGCGAGGCGTTCGTCTTCGACGAAGAGCTGGACGAGGGAGAGCTGGCTTGGATCCGGGCCGAGGCGTACGAGCTTGCCGAGGTGGCGGGCTTCGACTTGACGGGCTTCAGACCGGCCGCAGGTCCAGCGGCCGCGGCGGAGAACGCCACGTGGCGGGTCGCGGACACAGCCCATCGTGCCTTTGGAGAGATCGTTCCACTGGACGCCCTCCGAGACCAGGAGGGCTGCACGCTGGGCGACAAAGTGGGCTGGGTGACGATCGACGACGCGGGGGTTTTGATCGAGCAGGTCGTGGACGACAGGCTGGAAGCATGGCTTTCGGCCAAGCGGTGTGGGCCGGGGCGCGATCCCCGGCTGCTCGGAGATGTTCGGGACCATCGAGGGCTTCGGTATCTCCACCCGGACGAGGCGACGAAGAAGCAGAACAAGACGAAGATGCCCTACGAGCCCTTCGAGGGGCCAGAGGCCGCCGAGGAGTTCATGGTGAACATGTTGCGGGTCGGCTTCAACTTCGTGACGCACAATCTGGACTGGGAGGCCAAGAGCGGCGCGTCGTCGAAGTCAGGGCTGGCCCGCGAGCATCGGCATCTCAGCAGCGCGCTCTTCGTCGCGCAGTCGGTGGACCAGTACGATCTCTCGAACAGCCTCTCGAACGAGATGCACATCAGAAGGTTGATTCAGATCGAGGCTGCGGTTCGGAGGAACCCGAAGTCGCCCGACTTCGAGGGGCTGGAGGTCATGATGTCACACCCAATCGGCACGGGCGGGGAGGTGACCACGAGGAACTTCACCAAGTGGGTCGCAGAGCGGCAGAAGGACGAGGGCTTCCTCCTCAAGCAGCAAAGGCTGTGGCGGGAGGAGAGGGCGGCAGACGACAAGCGCCAGGCTGGCAAGAAGGACCAGCCGGGCGCGGGGGCCAAGTAGCCCTTGCATCGAGGGGCGCCGTCGCGCTCAGCGCTGGGTCCCCAGGCGCTGAGCTCGACGCGGCGGTGCCGCTATGCCTGGGGAAGAGAAGGGAGCCCGACGCCATGGAGAGCCCTTCCCAGTTTTGGTACCTGAACAAGTTCGGCCTGAACTACGCGGTGTGCCCCGCTATCTTCGGCAAAGACTTCGGAGGCGGGCTAGCCGTGAGCGGCGGATCCACTCGGTGCTGGGGGCGCTCAACGCTCTGGAGGCCGGGCTGTCGCGCCCCTTTCGCTCAGCTGGGCGGGGGCGAAATGCAACAGGAGAGCGCCCCCTCGGGCCGAGCAGTTTATCGATCTTCGAGCGGGTGGCGCGTCGAGTTGGGGCCGCCGGGGGACGTCCGGCCGACCTCAGCGAGCAGGGAGCCCTCAAGGAGCTCCTGCGCACCAAGGACCTGTACGGCCTCGAGCCCAGCAACCTGGGATCGTACGCGTACGAGCGGGTCAAGATTCTCGAGTGTGGCATCACGGTCCGCGACGTCCTGGACCTGGTGCCGCCTGACCAGCGTGACATGCTGGCCCACCCGGAGAAGCACATCCTCCGCGACAGCTCCGACCTCGAGCGCGCGAACGAGCAGGAGATGCCGTTCTCGCCCTTCTGGGACCCGAAGCTGCGCTTCTCCAGGAAGGAGCGCTACCGGCTGCTCGCGAGGCTCAAGGAGCTTGGGCTGCTGGGCTTTCGGCGGAGCATCAGAGCGAGGATGGGGATCTTCTTCGTCTCGAAGAAGGACGGGACCCTGCGCCTCATCGTCGACGCGAGGGAGGCCAACCGTATGTGTCGCCGCCCGCCGCACACGTGGCTCGGGACCGCGGCGGCGCTCGGGTCCCTCGACCTTTCAGACAGTTCGGTCGGCTCGGACGGGCCGGTCAACGTCAACGCAGCCTCAGTCGACCTGTACAATGGCTTCTACCAGTTTCGCAACCGCAAGCTGGGCTCGCTGTTCGGGATCGACTTCGCCGAGCGCGCTGACGTCTGGGGGGTCAGTGAGATCTTCGACGAGGAGCGGGAGTGTTTCGTGCCGGTGGGACCGGACGAGATGCTCTTCCCGGTCTTCGAGGGACTGCCCATGGGGTGGTCCTGGGCGCTCCACTTCTGCCACGCCATCACCTCCGAGGCGGGCAGGACGGAGACGAGCCTGCTGCAGGATCGGCACGCGCCAGAGGCGCCGCGGCCCGAGCTGGCCTACCGGTTGCCGTACGTCGACAATGCCAACGTCATCGGGCTCAGCCGAGCCGCCACGCAGCGCGCCCTGGACGCCGTCAAGGGCGACCTCGACAAGAGCGGGCTGCACTACCACGAGGAGAACTCTCCCGCCGAGACGCTCGAGCTGCTGGGGGTGGAGTTTGATGGCCGGCGTCGTCTGCTGCGTCCTAAGCCTCGGCGCGTTTGGCGGCTCCACTTGGCGTTGCGCGCCGTGCTGCGCCGAGGCCGCTGCAGCGGGCTCGTCCTGCAGGTTCTGGTCGGCCACATCGTGCACCACTGCCAGCTGCTGCGCTTTGGGCTCTCGGCGCTCGACAAGGTCTGGTCCTTCATGTCCGAGAGCGGCGGCAAGGAGGTTCGCCTGTGGGCGTCCGTCCGGTGGGAGCTGGAAGTGTCCTCCTGGCTCGTCTTCCTGGCCGAGGCCCGTCTCAGCGCAGAGCCTGCCAGCGTCGCCTTTTGCGGCGACTCCTCTGCCGTGGGCTACGCGCTGCACGTCACCTCTGTCTCGGGACCCGAGTTTCGCGCCGTGGCACGCTACCGAGAGCGGTGGCGCTTCGACGCGGTCGAGCGGAGCGACGATGGCTGGGGGGCCGTGGGCGGCTGGTCGGCCGAGTGGCGAGCCTCGCCGGACCCGGCAGGGTCTCTCGGTGGCGGCCCTCGCGACCTCGGCGGCGGACCCGCGGTTCGCTGCCGGCCGTGGCGCGACATCGAGACCGTGGAGCGGCCGGCCGAGGAGGTGGGGATCCCGCCGCTGCCAGACGCGCTGCTCGCGAGCAAGCGCTGGGCGATGGTCATCAAGGGCGCGTGGCAGCACGACGGGGTCATCCATGAGAAGGAGGGCCGCGTGCTGATCATGGGCCTGGTGCGGGCCTCGAGGTGCGTCGGCCTTCACGGGAGGAGAGTTCTCTCGATCGGGGACAACCTTTCGAGCCTCTGCAGCTTCGAGAAGGGGCGCTCGGGCAGCTTTGCCCTTCGGCGCCTGTGCCAGCGCGCCGGGGCCCTCTCCATCGGCTGCGAGCTCGACTGGTCCCTTCGCTACGTGGAGAGCAAGAGGAACCCGACCGACTTCGACTCGAGGGCGGCCGACCGAGGCGAGCTGGCTGCCGGGACCTCCGTCGCTGGCCGGCATGGCCGGGCGCTGCTGCAGCGATGCTCGCGGGCCCCCGACTCGCCCCCAGCCCGAGCCAGCGCTCGGGTCCGCCGACCGCCGCCTTCGCGGTCGGGGCTGGGGCGAATGGGGCCATGGCAGACGCCCGCAGCCCCCCCGACCCCTACGAGGGTTCGGACTCCGCCCGAACGGCGGTCACCTCTTGGGCGCATGGGGCCTCACGCGCATTTTGCCGCTCCATGCAGCCCAGGCGCGGCGCGGCCCCGCCGACGCACCCGCCAGCGGGGCCCGCGAGCACGGACTGAGCAGCACAGAAAAAGCAACAGCCCCGTCGTCAAGACGTCAGCTCAGCATCAGTTCGTCCTGGAGATCTTCGCCGGCTGCGCCGCCTTCTCCGCCGCCTGTCAGGAGGCCGACCTCAACATCGGGTGCCCCATCGAGATCTCGAGGGGCCCCCACATGGACGTCTCGAGGCAGAGGACCCAGAGGCACATCAAGGGCTTGGTCAAGCAGGGGCTCGTGTGGTACCTCCACTTGGGGACTCCGCGCACTACTTGGTCGAAGGCCCGCACGACGGGCTCAAGTTCAGCCGCTCTTGGGGGCCTCCAGTTGGCCAAGTTCTCGTTGGGGCTCATCAAACTCTGCAAGCGTCCTCTACTCACTCGAGAACCCGCGTTCCTCGAGGCTCTTCTCCTGGAAGCCCCTTAGGAAGGAGCTGCAGAGGCAGAACGCGATCTTTGTCCGATACGATAACTGCGCATACGGCGCGGGGTATCTCAAGCCGACCCTCCTGGCCACCAACATGCAGGCCCTTCAGGGGCTACATCGTCTATGCCCAGGAAGCCATCATCATGAGATTCTTGAAGGGAAAGTCCTCCTGCCTCCAGGGCCCGGCGAGGCTCGGGGGCGGTGGGCCTGGAAGACGACTCTGGCAGGGCGCTACCCTCCTCGACTTTGCCGCTCCTGGGCAGCCATCTTGGCCCGGGCGGCTCCAGACACGGCCCGCGGGGCCGATGCCACTTCGCTGGGGCGATGGGAAGCTGACTTGGCGCGAGCCGGTGGCTGCCCGATCCCGACCGACGTCTTCAGACTCCACTGCCCCAGGTGCTACCAGAGCCCGTGGAAGGACGCTGTCAAGCACTGGGGCCAGCGCGTGGTCTGGGTCGGCCCTCGGCGCGGAGCTACCAGATCGAGATCGACGACGTGCTGCTAAGGCGGCCTCCCGACGGGCCGCCGCGGGACACGACCCCGGCGACAGGTTTCTGGAGCGCAAGACCGTCGGGAAGGGGACGCTCGTCAACTACGAGTCGTGCTCCTCGGACTTCGTCCACTGGGCCAGCCAGCAGGCCCCGCCCCGGGCGCTGGCTCCTCTCGAGCAGCTAGACGCCAGCCTCTCCGCGTAATTTGACTTTCTCTTTTTCGACGGCTGCGAGCCGTGGGCTGGTCGGCACACCCTGTTCGGCTACGCCCACTTGCACGGCATCGTTGCGCCCTCGCGCAACCTGCCACGTGCTGTGAAAGCTCTGGCGGGCTGGGTGAAAGCCTGCCCAGAGCTCAGCCGCGACCCGTGCCCTTGGGAGGTGTTCGCCGCGATCGCCGACCACTGGCTCGAGCTGGGCACGACCGAGTCCATCCTTGCCGCCGCCTGCGGCGCCTTGCAGTTCGACACCTACCTCCGTCCAGCGGCTGCGGTCAGCCTGTCCCTCGAGCACGTGGTGTTGCCCTCAGGCAGGGCTGGCGACCGCTATGACAAGGTGGCGCTGATCGTGGCCCCTTCGAGTGGCACAGCACCTCGGCCCAACAAGAATCAGCAATTTGACGACACCGTGATGGTCGGGTCTATCGACCCATCTCGTGGTTGGCTTCGGCAGCTTGTTCGACAGCTCGTTGCCAGAGCCAGAGCGCGTCGAGCCCAGCGCCTGTTCAACGAACTCCCGCTGTCCACCTACGAGCGCCTGTTCCGCGAGGCCAGCCACCGACTAGGGCTGGCAGCGCTGAAAGTGTCGCCGCACACGCTGCGGCACGGCGGCCGTTCTCTCGACTACTTGAACGGCCTCGCCACGCTTCCTGTGCTGAAAAAGCGCGGGGGCTGGCTCAGCGACCGCTCCGTGGCGAGGTACGGCAAAGAGGGTCGACTCCTGAGGCAGATCAGCCGCCTCTCGCCCGCACAGCAGCAGCAGTTCAAGCGTGCCGCCAATCGCCTCGAACAGAAGCTGCTTCGCGCCACAGGAGTTCGCTTCCAGACTAGCGCTTGATCACAGCATTCGAGGAGACTTTTTTACGATCTTTTTCTGTGAGTTTTGCCCATCCCGCCCACCCGTGAATCATAATATGGGTTATGGGTGACGGCTGCTGAATCTTTCCAAATCGTCTGCTCGTCTACTCTTCGGAGCTCCCGGGAGCCTTTGAATCGTCTAGCCTCTCTGAGGCTGCAGGCGTGTTTGTATTCAGCCAGCCCTTCTTCTAGCGAGATTGCCTCGTGGAGGCGACCAGTTGCCAGATCTGGAGTGATATGTAAAAGAGATCGGCGAGAGCTCCGGGGGTTCCCTCTTCTCTCGCCTCTCCCTCGCGCCTTCTGGTCAGGCCCTCGGGTGGAGCATCTATTCATCAGTTGCACGATTGTAGATTCGGAGTACAGTTTCTGACCCGTGGTGACGCCTCGTGTCTCCACCGCCTGTGGGGAGGTTGTGAATGTCTTGATGCGTTCCCTCTCCTCCCCTGGCCTCCTCCTTAATCGTATTGGCTCACAGTGACCCGTCCCGCCCTGCCCTGTGTAAAAAAGCGGGCTTTTTCCTTGGTGACGGCTGCTGAATCTTTCCAAATCGTCTGCTCGTCTACTCTTCGGAGCTCCCGGGAGCCTTTGAATTGTCTAGCCTCTCTGAGGCTGCAGGCGTGTTTGTATTCAGCCAGCCCTTCTTCTAGCGAGATTGCCTCGTGGAGGCGACCAGTTGCCAGATCTGGAGTGATATGTAAAAGAGATCGGCGAGAGCTCCGGGGGCTTCCCTCTTCTCTCGCCTCTCCCTCGCGCCTTCTGGTCAGGCCCTCGGGTGGAGCATCTATATATATGTGTGTGTGTATGAATATTATATATATATATATATATATATATATATATATATATAAATATATATATGTGTGTGTGTGTGTGCGTGTGTCCAATGAAACCTGAACAGCCACAACGGGAAACCATCAATTTTGGCCAATCGCGAACCATTGCAATGCCGAGTATGTTCGGAATATTCCCACAAATTTAAGAAGAGCGTAGCAAATATATGTTCAACCGATGGGTCTATTTCGCGGTTGTTTTGCGCGCGTTCGTTCCGTATTTTTCACTGCCGCACTCTTTGGTCTGACGTTTTGCCAGCTGAAGGGTGTTAGCAGATGCAATTCTAAGCCGATCTCTGCAAAAACGCGCCAAATTGTACCGTCATGTCGAGCGAATGATGCAAAAAAAAAAACTATTTGGGGCCTTTTGCCATCCTGCCTACGTGTACAGGCAAGTGAATCAATAGAGTCGAGACAAAATTCTGGTCTTCCACGGGCCACATGATAACCAATGAAATCAATGCAACGTCATCCTGAATGAAGAATGCAATTATCAACGATCCAGCTCAATTTCAAGGATGCAAACCCATGTGCTCAGCAAAAGGACGATTTGAGTCACTGAATCATTGGTGTATTTGGAATCACGGAGCCACTCAATCACCGGTGCTTTGGCAGAGGTGTTCAGCAAATTCTGTTCCATTTCAGAAGACTTGCAATTGTTTCCCTTAGAAAAATGTATTTATTTCATATTTGCAACGACCAAAGCAGCACAGTCTAAAGTGTGATGCCAATGCGAAGAGTTTTTGGTTCAGTAACAACCAAGCGTTTCAGTATCTCAAAAAGCGTTGCAATGAACCTTGCACTAACCAAGCCCTTTCGTTTCAACAACAACACAATTTTCGCCACAATCGAGCCTACTAATTTAATCTCCTTTTGGGGTCCTCCAGGGGCGCTCTTGGAACGACCTCGAGCGTTCTTCGAACCGTCTTGATTGACCTCTTGGCTCCCTCTTGCAGCTTTCTTTCGCCATTTTGGAACCATGCTGAGGCCCCCAAAGCGCATCCGAAGCGAATCGGCGAGAAAAATCATCCATTGATGTTTTTGATGTTTTTGAAGGATTTGGGGCTTTGGGGGATCGTGAAGGATCTCCAAGAACACTTGGAAGCGTTTTGTGGCTCTTGTGGGACGTTTTGGAAGCATGTCGGAAGCTGTCTTGAACCATGTTCGGATTTTGAACAATCTTCGGGGATCTGTTGGGCTCTCCCAGGCCTTGTTAGAGCCACCTTACACAGAGAAAATACCGTTTGACACATCGCGGGGCCCCCCCATCCAGGTCCAGGGGAGCGGGCGGGGGGGGAGCGGGTAAATCTTCCCCGAAAGAAGAGATTGTGGAAAAGGAAAGAAAGACATCGTTGCACCATATGTCGCCCAGAAGGCTGGTGGGAGACATTCAATCATAGGCCCGCATGATACAAAAGGAGGAGGACGGGAAGGAGGGGGAGGAGGAGGAAGGAAAAGACAAAACTCAATGATAGTGATGAAGAGGAAGAGGAATAATAAGAGCAGGAGAAAAGTGATAAAGCCTGGTCTTACTATTCTGACCGACTGCCAGATTTATTTCGCTGATTCAGTTTTTATGAAATATTCGGAAGCTTGTGCATGTGATCGTATTTAGATATGTTGTGTCTTCGGCAAAATGAAGAAAAACACGCATTCATGTATTGTTTTGTGTGCACCGGCACGGTCAACACACGAAAAACGCAATGGCAGCAAATGGTTAAGAACATGCCCCACCCCACCCCGTCTTGACGGGGCCCTATGGGTGGGGCAAACGAATAGAATTCAGCCTCCGGAGATTGTTTTTTAATCGTCAGCCCCCCCTGGCGTTTTATGCTGCCGTCTTGCGGCAATACATATTCTACTCATCTTGTGTTTGTTTCACATCCCGCGGCAACGGGTCCGAACTACATTTCAATATGATCAAGCATACAAGGATCATCTAATACAGCCAATACTACTAATTATGAATCTTCAATGCTTTGTTACGTTCTGTTCGTTGATTCTACTACAGTCTCTCATTGTTTTACAAGCTCGAAATTGTTGACACTTCGCGAATCGCCACCAGCCCATCCAGAAACGATGCCCAAAGGAATTGCCTCGATCAGGGAAATGGGCAGCACACACAGAGGAAGCCATTATGAGACACCTTGGGGTATCTCGAGTTATCTTGGGCTCTCCCAGGCGCTCTTGGAGTCATCTTAATCAGTGCCCCCCCCAAGAGGCCAACATGTGGCTAAAACGTTCGTAGAATCTATGATTTGGCATTCTCGCCGAGGCCTCTTGGAGCATCTTGGGTGCCTCTGGGGGGTCTCTTGGGGCCTCTTGGGGGTCTCTTGAGACCCTCTTGGGGGCATCCTGGGGGCCTCTTGGGGTTTCCTGGCTACCTCTTGGGGCACCCTTGGGAGCCTTGGGGGCCATCTTTGGGCCATCTTGGGTGAGATCGATCACAGGAGGGGGGCTGTTCTAGTAGCGTCCCCCCCCCCCAAGAGGCCAAGATGGGGCCCAAACCCTAATAACATCAATGATTTTGGCTTTCTCGCCGAGGCCGTTTTGGACGCTCCGACGACTTGCGAAACCCCTTGTCCAGGTCCAGGGGAGGGGGTAGGGGTAGGGGGAGGGGTAAGCCCCTCCCCGAAGGGGAAGGAGAATACTAAGGAAGGGTGGAAGAGGAAACTCTCCAAACCACCTACGCCCAGAGGGCTGGTGGGATTCGAAGCGGCATTCAAGGAAAAGGCATATCATTGGTATGATGTACCATCGTTCTTGTTCTCGATGGTTTTAATATTGTGCTATCTGCGTTGAGAAGCCTAGACAAAACCAACATTCAACGGAAAACCGCGGTTGCAATAACGCATCTGTTTTAATACCAAACAGGAGCGTAACAAAAATCGTACCGTTCTTGCAATTTCGCACGATCTTCCACGGTTTCAATAGGAACCCTTACCGTTTCAACGAAACCTCACCGTTTCAATCAGAACATCGCCGTTTCACTACACTCCCAATGATATCCGTCCAGGACTGGCAAGGTAATTTGTCATGCGGAATCTTGCTTCAAATCCATCAAGAACTGAATAATTCATGGTTTCGCGAATATTGGCAGAAACGCATATTAAAACTATTGTAGAATTACCAAATAATAAATGTTGTTATCATCCGGTAGTTTGGTATCTCTTTTCACGGCAGATGCCCGCTCGCATTCCAGACGTCTATTCAATCTGAACGAAATCGAGCTGATACATTTCTCGTGCATGTGCGTTTTTTTGACCGAGCAAATGCGCACTGCATGCACGAACGTACAAATGCACGCGCGAAATATGACGAATTTGTCCCACCAAACATTCAACATGCGTGATTTGTTTTTCCCACGATTTTCCCTTCTTTCGCCGTTACGTCTTGATAGTTGCCGTTCTTTGCTCTTGATTTTCCGGCCAAATATCACTAAATGGTATTTTTTACATAATATGTTTCTGGCTGGTCTGTTTTGTCCTTTTGGTTGGTTCCAGCAAACCATTTGCGCTGGGACCTTGCCGTAAGCTGATCCCTGGAAACTCATGTGGCAACCGTCAGGCAATACATATTTTTATCTGGCACTTGTAGGGGAACCACCTCGCCGAGACCGTTTCCGGACATCAGCTCTTTGCAGAAAAGGAAAAGCAAAAAAAAAAAACAAAACAACCTTCCCGCCGCTCCGCCGTGACGCATTTCTTGGCTTAGCCCTTTTGCGTGTATTCGCCGCTTTCCTATCAAGCACATTCTTACCGTCTCGCCAGACTACATTCTGCATCTGAATTGTTATATCCGTTCCCGTCCACTTATCCCTTGTTAAACCATCGTTGCTGAAACTACCGTCCTAATCACAAGAACCCTTACGACTGCGACTCGTTATTGAACTTGTTTTGGTACATATATACATATACATATCTATACATATATATATATATATATATATGTTCATAGTGCTGACACGGTACGGCTCATTATCAAAACGCTTTCTTCTCATTGCTGAAACGGGTGCGGCTTATTCCTGAATCAGTTATTTTGTTATTGAAACGGGAGCGATTAATTGTTCAAATGAATCCGTTTGTTATTGAAACGATTGGGCCCATTGCTGGCATGCTGTTTTGGTTATTGGAACAGCTAAACGGAAGAAACGCTTGTCAAAAATCATTGTGAAGACGCTGGGTAAAATATGTGGTGAACCGGGTGAATACCTGGGAGAGGTACGATGGGAAACATGTCTAAGGAAGTTTCGTACGAAGAAATTACCAAGACTTCACGGGACAAAAACTTCCAGCGCGCTCATTGGGTGCGAATGGGAAACCACTTCTTGGGGCACGTTGCAAGTTGAAATAGGCATTGCGGGGGTGCTTGCCCGGGTAAGCCTTAACCGTCGGCTTTTTATCTGAAGTATTCGCAGCTCTCAAATTGCACGGCGGCGCTTGACGAGCAGTTCAACAGTTTTCAAAAAAGGCCCGCAAAGAAACCATGATACATTAAATATTCGAATGGGGAATTTGCTGAAAACCAAGAGCGCGGCAATGTATTGGCATATTAGTTTGATAACTTTTTGCAATGGACCACAGTTTTTTGTTGTTGTTCTCTCTTTTTTTTTGCTTTTATGAAACAACTGCCGGTTAGGAAGGCTGTCAGAGTTGATGACACACCTCATGAATTCTGGAAGCACTTGTTGCACAATGGCAGGGCATTGGGCAATTTATTACAGCTGCGTCAAAAAAAGTTGGGATCACAACGAAATACCAACACAATGGCAAATATCATGTGTGTCGCTGCTGTACAAACAGGGCGACGCCAGCGTCCCGGCTAACTGCAGGCCAATTGCGCTTCACTAATTAGCTATAAAGTGGTGGCGTCAATTATACAAAAACGCTTGCAAAAAAAAGGAATAGAAGCACGACGGCGAAAAACACAATATGGCTTCCGATCCAGCAAGAGTACAACGCAAACTATTTCCATCGTGCGTTCGACGCGGCTTGCATCTGCCTCATCTGGCTTCCCAACATTAAAACTTTCGGCATATCATAACACCACGAATTGATTACCGCATTACGCCGATTTGGAATTCCAAAAAGAATGGTGAGTTCTACAGCGTGTATGTATGTATATACATATGTCTGTGTATACATGTATATATATATATATATATATATATATATATATATATATATTTCCAGAGCGTTTCTTCATCCTACAAGACGAGGGCCCGCATGATACAGAGGGAGGAGGACGGGAAGGAGGGGGAGGAGGAGGAAGGAAAAAGCAACACTCAAGGATAGTGATAAAGAGGAAGAGGAATAATAAGAGCAGGAAAAAAGTGATAAAGACCGACTGCCAGATTTATTTCGCTGATTCAGTTTTTATCAAATATTCGGAAGCTTGTGCATGCGATCGTATTTAGATATATTGTGTCTTCGGCAAAATGAAGAAAACACGTATTCCTGTATTGTTTTGTTTGCATCGGCACGGTCAACACACGAAAAACGCAATGGCGGCAAATGGTTAAGAACATGCCCCACCCCACCCCGTCTTGACGGGGCCCTATGGGTGGGGCAAACGAATAGAATTCAGCCTCCGGAATCTGTTTTTTAATCGTCAGCCCCCCCTGGCGTTTTATGTTGCCGTCTTGCGGCAATCTATTTTCTACTCGTCTTGTGTTTGTTTCATACCCCGCGGCAACGGGTCCGAACTACATTTCAATATGATCAAGCAGACAATGATTATCTAATACAGCCAATACTAATTATGAATCTTCAATGCTTTGTTACGTTCTGTTCGTTGATTCTACTACAGTATCTCATTGTTTTACAAGCTCGAAATTATTGACACTTAGCGACTTCCCACCAGCCCATCCAGAAACGATGCCCAAAGGAATTGCCTCGATCAGGGAAATGGGCAGCACACAGAGGAAGCCATTATGAGACACCTTGGGGTATCTTGAGTTATCTTGGGCTCTCCCAGGCGCTCTTGGAGTCATCTTAATCAGTGCCCCCCCCAAGAGGCCAACATGTGGCTAAAACCTTCGTAGAATCTATGATTTGGCATTCTCGCCGAGGCCTCTTGGAGCATCTTGGGTGCCTCTGGGGGGTCTCTTGGGGCCTCTTGGGGGTCTCTTGAGACCCTCTTGGGGGCATCCTGGGGGCCTCTTGGGGTTTCCTGGCTACCTCTTGGGGCACCCTTGGGAGCATTGGGGGCCATCTTTGGGCCATCCTGGGTGAGATCGATCACAGGAGGGGGGCTGTTCAAGTAGCGTCCCCCCCCAGGAGGCCAAAATGGGGCCCAAACCCTAATAACATCAATGATTTTGGCTTTCTCGCCGAGGCCGTTTTGGACGCTCCGACGACTCACGAAACCCCTTGTCCAGGTCCAGGGGAGGGGGTAGGGGGAGGGGTAAGCCCCTCCCCGAAGGGGAAGAAGAATACTAAGGAAGGGTGGAAGAGGAAACTCTCTAAACCACTTACGCCCAGAGGGCTGGTGGGATTCGAAGCGGCATTCAAGCAAAAGGCAAATCACTGGTATGATGTACCATCGTTCTTGTTCTCGATGGTTTTAATATTGTGCTATCTGCGTCGAGAAGCCTAGACAAAACCAACATTCAACGGAAAACCGCGGTTGCAATAACGCATCTGTTTCAAAACCAAACAAGAGCGTAACAAAAATGGTACCGTTCTTGCAATTTCGCACGATCTTCCACGGTTTCAATAGGAACCCTTACCGTTTCAACGAAACCTCACCGTTTCAATCAGAACATCGCCGTTTCACTACACTCCCAATGATATTCGTCCAGGACCGGCAGGGTAATTTGTCATGCGGAATCCTGCTTCAAATCAATCAAGAACTGAATAATTCATGGTTTCGCGAATAGTTGCAGAAACGCATCTTAAAACTACTGTAGAACTACCAAACAATAACTGTTGTTATCATCCAGTAGTTTGGTATCTCTTTTCAAGGCAGATGCCCGCTCGCATTTTAGACGTCTATTAAATCTAAACGAAATCGAGCTGATACATTTCTTGTGCATGTGCGTTTTTTTTGACAGAGCAAATGCGCACTGCATGCACGCACGTACACATGCATGCGCAAAATATGACGAATTTGTCCCACCAAACATTCAACATGCGTGATTTGTTTTTCCCACGATATTCCCTTCTTTCGCCGTTACGTCTTGATAATTGCCGTTCATTGCTCTTGATTTTCCGGCCAAGTATCACTAAATTGTAGTTTTTTACATAATATGTTTCTGGCTGAACTGTTTTGTCCTTTTGGTTGGTTCCAGCATGCCATTTGCGCTGGGACCTTGCCGTAAGCTGATCCCTGGAAACTCATGTGGCAACCGTCAGGCAATACATATTTTTATCTGGCACTTGTAGGGGAACCACCTCGCCGAGACCGTTTCCGGACATCAGCTCTTTGAAGAAAGGGAAAGCAGGAAAAGAAAACAAAACAACCTTCCCGCCGCTCCGCCGTGCCGCATTTCTTGGCTTAGCCCTTTTGCCTTCATTCGCCGCTTTCCTATCAATAACTTTCTTACCGTCTCGCCAGACTACACTCTGCATCTGAATTGTTATATCCGTTCCCGTCCAATTATCCCTTGTAAAACCATCGTTGCTGAAACGATTGTCCTAATCACCAGAACCCTTACGACTGCGACTCGTTATTGAACTTGTTTTGGTACATATATACATATATATATGTATGTTCGTAGTGCTGACACGGTACGGCTCATCATCAAAACGCTTTCTTCTCATTGCTGAAACGGGTGCGGCTTATTCGTGAATCAGTTATTTTGCTATTGAAACGGGAGCGATTAATTGTTCAAATGAATCCGTTTGTTATTGAAACGATTGGGCCCATTGCTGGCATGCTGTTTTGGTTATTGGAACAGCTAAACGGAAGAAACGCTTGTCAAAGATCATTGTGAAGACGCTGGGTTAAATATGTGGTGGGCCGGGTGAATACCAGGGAGAAGGACGATGGGAAACATGTCTAAGGAAGTTTCGTACGAAGAAATTACAAAGACTTTACGGGAAAAAAACTTCCAGCGCGCTTATTGGGTGCGAATGGGAAACCACTTCTTGGGGCACGTCGCAAGTTCAAATAGGCATTGCGGGGGTGCTTGCCCGGGTATGCCTTAATCGTCGGCTTTTTATCTGAAGTATTCGCAGCTCTCAAATTGCACGGCGGCGCTTGACGAGCAATTCAACAGTTTTCAAAAAAAAGCCCGCAAAGAAACCATGATACATTACATATTCGAATGGGGGATTCGTTGAAAGCCAAGAGCGCGGCAATGTATTGGCATATTATTTTGGTAACTCTTTGCAATGGAAGAACTGACCACAATTTTTTGTTGTTATTATTTTTTGCTTTTATGAAACAACTGCCGGTTAGGAAGGCTGTCAAAGTTGATGACACACCTCATGAATTCTGGAAGCACTTGCTGCACAATGGCAGGGCCTTGAGAAATTTATTACAGCTGCGTCAAAAAGGTTGGGATCACAACGAAAGACCATCACAATGGCAAATATCAGGTGTGTCGCTGCTGTACAAGGGCGACGCCAGCGTCCCGGCGAACTGCAGGCCAATTGCGCTTCCACTAATCAGCTATAAAATGGTGGCGTCAATTATACAAAAACGCTTGCAAAAAAAAGGAATATAAGCACGACTGCGAAAAACACAATTTGGCTTCCGACCCAGCAAGAGTACAACGCAAGCTATTTCCATCGTGCGTTCGACGCGGCTTGCGTCTGCCTCATCTGGCTTCCCAGCATTATTGAGCCAAAACTCTCGGCATATTATAACACGACGAATTGATTAACGCATTACGCCGATTTGGAATTCCAGAAAGAATGGTGAGTTCTGCAGCATGTATGCATGTATGTATATATGTCTGTGTATACATACATCTATCTATATACACATCCAGAGCGTTTCTTCCTTCATCCTACAAGACGAAGCAGGCAATTCAACAACAAGAACAAACTGGGATCGCTCAAGGCTGCCCGTCGCCCCGTATGTACATATCTATATAACAGTTCAGTTGGTGCTGTTCTTCGACGTCGACAAACACATGGACGAGGTGACGGCAACTATCCAAGAACCACCTTTCATTGTGGCCACGGGCCTCCTGTACGCAGACGACACAATTCTGGCGAGCAAGAATATGCACAACTTACAATCAGTTCAGAACGCTGTTATCGAAGAAGGGTCTGCCTACGGGTTAGAACTGAAGTGGGGCAGAATTCTTATGATGCAAATCCAACACAACAAATGTATTTTTGATCCGTTTGGGAACCCTCTTAAAACAGTGGAACAAGCAATTTACCTCGGAGGTTCAATCGCTGCAGACGCGTCCGCAAAAGCAGAACTTACCAGACGAGTTGGGGAAACGATATGAAATTTTAAAGCGATGCAGAGATGTTGGTCGCATGCGAACGTACCCAGGAAAAGAAAGCTGGAACTTTATAGTGCGATCGTGCTGCCAAACCTTCTCTAGAACCTCGAATCTATATTGCTGCTGCAAGCCGACAAACGTCGTTTGGACGGTTCCCACGCGCGCTGACTGAGAAAAATCATGTCCATCCCATCTTCGTTCACCACGAGAGTTTTCAATGCGACAGTCTTGGAAAAAAAAACATCCCAGCCCCCTTTGAGCGCAGTTTTGCTCGATCGGCAAACCAAGCTGTATAATACCGTTTGTGCCCTGCCCTCTGACCTTATGGTTTAGGATTCTAGCGTGCATGCCATGCTCGCATGAACCCAAAAACTGGGAATTCAACCGCAGGCCTGGGAGGCCCAAACAACAATGGGCTCGTTGCGTGCGCGATCGCATGGAAAATCTGTGGCTCTAATTTCGCCTCCCCTCCTGCCCTCCTCCCATCCTCCGCCTCGTCCTCCCCCTCTCTTCTTCCGCCCCCCCTGTGCCGGCACGCGTTTGGCGTGTCTTGTGTTTTTCTTGGTGCACATTTGGCGCGTCTGCCTCCATGCATTCTTACGCGCGTTTGGCGTGTGTTGACCACGCGTCCCAATGCAAAACTCAAAGCATTTTTGCGTGCCGATGCGCCGTGTAGGCGCCGCCTGGATTCTGTCTGTCCACCGCAACTCTCCAAAGAACTGGCCAAGAACAAAAAACTGCAACCATTTCAGAAAAATGCGGTGCGGTTTCCAGGATACGTCTATATATATAAGACAATATGTGTTTGATTATACGCAATTTCAAAACATAGTTTGATAACGTGATCGATGACTGGTTATGGACGTTTTTCTACTGCCCGCTTCTTCCCGACGACGAATCGCCATCAGCGTCAAACGGGGACAGGGGGTCCGATGCGGAATCGAACTGAGCAAACACCACGCGCCAACTTAAAGCATAATGCGTCAGCAAGACGATCTGCGCAACGTATCTCGGATGATTGATATTCTGGTTTTCGCAATATTGGTCTCGCAAATTCTATATGTATTAATGCAATGCATCGAACGATCACACTTCCGCAATATATCACATGCATCATCGTACATTTTGTGTTGTGTTGTTTTGGTAATGGAGCTGTGTTTTCGCCATGATTTGCGTTGATGGAGTTTGTCTCCCTTTTGTATGAAGAATAAACAATCGTCGCGGTGAATAAGGGTGCTACGCACAATGACCACAAAAGGTTTTGCACATTGTTATATGTATATACATCTATACGTGTACGTATATCATTACATGTGCGCACTCGAGCGCGCTTGTCGCAACCAAACATCACACAATCCCTGTCACAAATCATCTCCGAAATAAATATAACAAACTGTGCACACCCGTGCTGCATTGTCAACCGCGCGAACCCAACTCTTTGTCCGCAACCGTTTCTGCGCACGGCTAGACCACCCGAGCAGTCGATACCACTTCACGATCGGAAGTGTCCAGGACTATGGAACCTGTGTCTACTGACCAAGCTGAATATGACCCACGAGTTCTAATCTCCCGCCATCTCAAACACAAACGCGCTCCTCCGTTCCTTCACCCGCCGCCCTCGAACTCCCTCACACGGCGGCGTTGCGCCACCAACACCTCGATTGTAGACCAGCATTACCCTGAACATGTACCCCAACCGATGCCCTAGACCATCGCCAACGACTTCCTACCCCGCCTCCCTCCCAGATGCCACTGCCTTAGCGGCATCACGACCCCCTCTTGCCTTGGCATTCGACCTGACCCGCCCCAAATCAACAGAGCCCTTAACAAGTGGCACGTGTGCCATGGCTCTTGCACAAAAAGAAAGGGGAGGAGGAGGAGGAGGAGGAGGAGGAGGAGGAGTTGGGGGGAGGAGGAGGAGGAGGAGGAGGAGGAGGAGGAGGAGAAGGAGGAGGAGGAGGAGGAGGAGTAATAACTTGCACCTTGGGCCGGCGACGACACGCGACGACGGCATTCCAACTCGGGACATTTTTGCCCCGCAGTGCTGCTTCTGGCCGCCATGCCACACTTCCAAGACCCTCGACTCCCGAAACTGGCGTCCCCCCATCCGAGCAATTGTTCTGGCCATCCGGTGTCGGACGTCTCTGGGGCAACAGCGCTGGTTTGCGATGCCGGCGCCTGGAACGAGCTAGACGACGATGATGACGACGAGCGAATGTTTCCAGTATCGATAACTACGGATGCTGACGGCGACGGACGAGGACGTGATTGCAGTGCCGATGCAATGCATGCTTTTACCGATGGCGGTGCACCATGGTCGCACCACACGGCGAATCCCAACGGAATCCTGATCCACAGCCGCGCACACACACATTATCCCAACGGAATTCCGATTCCACCTCCAGGCCCCGAAGCTCCACGGAGCACACCTCCAGGTTCAGCAGCGCCCGATCAACGGGCATTTTTGAGCATCGCTGGGGATTGGGACGAGGATTGAGGAGGCCAAACTGAATGGGTGAGAAGTGCTTTGAGAACTGTAGATGCGTGGCACTGTGATGCGGTCGGAACCGTCTGCTGAGCGTGCCGCGGCGGCGGCCCGGCGGCGCGCTCTGCCTTGCAAGCGGATGGCGTGTTGCTCCGCTTCGCGGGCGGGAGGCGGGGAGCAACTTGGGACGTTGACGCTCGGGGACTGAGACGTGGATAGCGTGTCGCGCCAAAACGTGGTGGGCCAGATTCGGCGCAGCGACACGCTGATCCAAAGTTCCTGAGCGTATTCGGCTACGCGAGGCATGAGAAGTGGGCGCGCACCAGGAGTGCGCACGTGCTCGTGCGCATGCAGGCGCGCGCGCGGGGGCGCATGAGCTCGAACATCGTACGAGAGGGAACGGTAAGCGAGCAGTGGCGCGATCAGAGGTGCAGGCCAAGACAACGCCCCGAGACGCGGAACATGCTCGATCCCGCTGGCGTGGGTCGGCCGGCACACGAGCATGCGAATCGAGACCCGGGGCCGTGCCCGCCGTCGCGGGCGCAGAAGGGAACCACTCCCAAGTACAGTGGAGGCCAGTCCACAAGAGACCTCCCACAAGAAACCCAACCCTGAGACCCCAGGACGTCCATTGATTGTTGGTGTTGGAACGTCACGCTTTGTATAGCAAAACCATCGAAACCCAAGAAACCGAGGGACGCAGGGCTCCCTGGAGGCAAGCAGGGCGTTTCTTGGCATGGGCCTCCACTGTACGGCCGAGGCGAGCCCCAGGACCCCGCATCGGATGCGCAGGCGACGTTTTGCGGCGCGCCGGTGGCTGCGCGGTTTCGCGCGGCCTGGCGCCCGCGAGTGCGGCGGGGACGCGGGCGAGAGTCAGCAGCACGTAAGGGGTGGCCCTGGGCAAGAGTGACCCTTGGTGCGCGGTCCTACAGGGGGGGCGCGGGGGGGGGTCGAGCCCGAGCACGACAGCCGCTGCCATCGCATCGCGTTCGGCGATCGGGGGGCCCCCGTTGGGGTTGGGGGCGGCACGAAGGTCAAGGGCTCCTAACTTCGCGCTTCGCGCTGCGCGAACAACTTCGCGCTCTCGCGCCGCCCCCAAATGGGAGAAGAGGAGGACGAGGAGGAGGGGGAGGAGGAATGAGGCCCGCGAAGCGCGACTAACTTCGCGCCCTCGTGGGAGCCCTTGGAAGGTGGGGTAGGGGCAAACGCGGGGGCTGGAGGGGCAATGATCCGCACGGCCCCTGGAAGAAGGAAGTGCGCCACACGGGAGTACCTGGCTGGGCCCGCCCTCTCCAGCCCCACCCTGGGATACATCATTGACCATCCCTCTCCCGCGCCCGGACCAAGGCGCCCGCACCGAGGGCCACTCCGGCGAAGGGCCACGTTGGCCTTAAGTCGGGCGTGTCCCCCTACAGGGGGGATCTTCGACGAAACGTAAAAACATACCCCCCAAAGATGCGCCAAAAAACGGCCAACAACTGCTCCACAGATAGTCCCCCCGAGTATTTTTTTTGACTCTTTCTGGATCTTCCCCCTGCAGAGGGACAGGGGGATCTTCGACGAAACTTGAAAAAACACCCCCCAAAAAGGCGCCCAAAACGGCCAACAACTGCTCCACAGATAGCCCCCCCGAGTATTTTTTTGACTCTTTCTGGATCTTCCCCCTGCAGAGGGACAGGGGGATTTTCGACGAAACTTTAAAAACACACCCCCCAACAAGGCGCCAAAAATGGCCAACGACTGCTCCACAGATAGCCCCCCGAGTATCTTTTTTGACTCTTTCTGGATCTTCCCCCTGCAGAGGGATCGGGAGCGGCCAAGAGGGGGGTGTCCAAGAGGGGGGGGTGCAAATCATGACTGGCGGCATGTGCGCGGCACAGCGGGGGGGCCAGGGACGTAATGAAATAAGAAGAGGCGCCATGAAGTCTGGGGAGATATCATGGCCCCCGCCATGATATCCCCCCCCCCTGGTCCTCACCCCCCTCTGTGCCGCCCCCGAAGGGAGAGGCCCGACCGAACGTTGGCCTGCAGGCGCGATAGGGGGGGAGGAGCGCACGCCTCGCCCGGAAAAACACCGCGGCCGCCGTCACGCACCCTGGCCCCCGGCCAGCTGCAGGCGGTGGAGCTGCGCCAGGCGGCTGGAGGGCTCGGCGGCGTCGGCCCGCGGCGCCTCCTCGGCGGTGCGCGTGCGCCGATCGCTGCCAAGCTGAAGTCGGGCCTGTCCCCCCCCACAGGGGGATTTGGGGTGACAAAAATTGAATTATACGCAAAACATGCCCCCCAAAATGATCCAGAATAGTCAAAAAAGTAGTCCCCAGGCTATTCTTTGTATAACTATTTTTGAGAATCCCTCCTGTGGAGGGACAGGCCCGACTTCATGCCAAGCCCATCCTGGGCCCCGGCTCGGTGTGCAGTCGAGGTGCTGCCAGAAGGAGCGCCAACTCCTCGTCCTCCTCCTGCTCCTCTTCCTCCTGCTCCTCCTCCTCCTCCTCCTCCTCCTACCCTTCCTCCTCCTCCTCCTCCTCCTCCTCCTCCTCCTCCTCCTCCTCCTCCTCCTCCTCCTCCTCCTCCTCCTCCCCCCCCGGGGCTCTTCTGGCCACGGTGGGCGCTCGGCCACAGGCAGAGCCCGCGGCACGCGTCTGGGAGCCGACCCCGATCCCCGAGCCCCCTTCCGAACCCAGAGCGGTCCTGATTTCAGCGTCTTGGCTGTACACAGGAGGAGGAGGAGGAGGAGGAGGAGGAGGAGGAGGAGGAGGAGGAGGAAGAGGAGAGGAGGAGGAGGAGGGAGGAGGAGGAGGAGGAGAGGAGGAGGAGGAGGAGGGAGGAGGAGGAGGAGGAGGAGGAGGAGGAGAGAGCACACGCGCCGATCCCGGGCCCGGGGTGGGCCTGGCTCGGATCGGTGCTGGTGCACTGTGGCGAGGGCGCGCTGGGGGAGGAACCATGCAGCAGGAATCCAGGGTTATGATGCTCCAACCTACTTTGGCCTTGACCGCCAGGAGGAATTTCGAGCGCCCCAAACAAGTACCGAAACTCAAGGGTTTTCACGTGCTGGGCCCTGGGAGACACTCGCCCGGCACTGCTTCGGCACTGTTTCGGCACTCTTTTGACACTTCTCTGGGTGCTCGAAATTATTTCTGGGATGCGGTCCTTAAGTAGGACGGGAACAACAGAAATCCAGGGTCT
Source organism: Prorocentrum cordatum (assembly GCA_963575745.1). NCBI lineage: Eukaryota > Dinophyceae > Prorocentrales > Prorocentraceae > Prorocentrum > Prorocentrum cordatum. The sequence continues at coordinate 102,865 of CAUYUJ010020720.1, forward strand.
GGAAGCCAGTGGAACTCCAGACGCGGACTGGCCATGGACATCATCGCCGCCCTCGTCAGACAGGGAGTCCTCCAGGGCCTAGAGCCTCCTGGGCACACCTCTGCACGAACGCCCCCAGCGTAGTGTTATGTCGGGCCTGTCCCCCTCCAGGGGGATTTTCGACGAAAAATCAAACATACCCCAACAATGCCCCAGAAATGCCCCCAAAAGGTCAAACAACATTCAACAAATAGCCCCCAGACTTTTTTTTTTTTTTTTTGCTATTTTGGGTTTTTTCGTCGAAAATCCCCTCTGAAGGGGGACAGGCCCGACTTGTGCGTAGTCCCCGCCCTCCGATCCTTGTGGCGCGTCGCCACCAGCCCCCTGCCCAGCCTCACCCGCTGGCTCCGCCGGCCCTTCTCCCACCGCGCGCCGTGGGGCGCGCCCTCGTCCCCCGCCGCGGGCTGGTCGTGCCCGCCACGGGGCTGGCGCGCGCTCTCCTGATTGGGGAGGCGTCAGCGGGGGATCGACCTGACATCGGCGACACATCGCCGACAGATCGCCCTATCCTCCACATCATCCTCCATCCTCGGGCTCTGCCTCCTCGCGTTGGCACGCATCGCGTTTCGTTGAAATCCTCGCCGCCGTCGTCGTCCTATCGCTCCCTTGCCTGAGGCGCAACGTCATTACTGGGGAGCGAGCTCCGTGCGCTGGAACCGGCGATGCGTCGCCGATAGAAATCACCGACTGGGCCCCGAGAGGGGATCCGCACGCTCCCAGGCGGGGTGGGCCGTGCGGCCCCTGTCGGCGATCGGGGTCTATGCGTCCCCCCCTCAAGCCCATCGCCTGATGATTCTTCGGGCCACAGCTCGGGCCTGCGGCGGCCGTTCGGGACACCCCGGGCACCCTGGAACGCCCTCGGCGAGGCGCAGCCGCTGGAAGGCACCCCGAGCATGGGAAGCCGCCGGGAAGCCGAGGACGAACGAGAACGCCGGGAAACCTCGAATCTCGAGCCTATCCTCCCCTACAGTGGAGGCCAGTCCACAAAAGACCTTCCACAAGAAGCCCAACCCTGAGACCCCAGGACGTCCATTGATTTTTGGTATGGGAACGTCGCGCTTTCCACAGCAAAACCATCGAAACCCACGAAACCAAGGGCACCCTGGAGGCAAGCAGGGTGTTTCTTGGCATGGACCTCCACTGGTAACGCTGCCCCTGACTTCCTCCCCTTTGGCCCTGACGTTGCCCCCGAGCTCCCGCGCGCCCACGCACTTGGCGTCCGCCGTGTTGGCGCGCTCCTAAGGGAACGAAGAATGACATAAACATCATTACTCCGACGGGAAAACTCCACATGATAATCTGTTTAGCTTGCCCTTACCCTTTTCCTCCTCGCCCTGACGGACACTCTCCTTTCGCCAGCCCGGAGACAAGGGGTTGCCCCTGCCCCCGATTCGGCCGAGGATGGGTTACCACCCCCTGCCCGGACGCAAAGGGTTTCCCCCATGTGCCCGATTCGGCCGACGATGGGTTACCACCGCCAGCCCTGAGAGAAGGGGTTACCCCTGCCCCCGATTCGGCCGACGATGGGTTACCGCCGCCAGCCCGGAGACAAGGGGTTACCCCTGCCCCCGATGCGGCCGACGATGGGTTACCACCGCCAGCCTGGAGACAAGGGGTTACCCCTGCCCCCGATTCGGCCGACGATGGGTTACCACCGCCAGCCCGGAGACAAGGGGTTACCCCTGCCCCCGATTCGGCCGAGGATGGGTTACCACCCCCAGCCCGGACGCAAGGGGTTACCCCTGCGCCCGATTCGGCCGCCGATGGGTTACCACCGGCGGCCCGGAGACAAGGGGTTACCCCTGCCCCCGATTCGGCCGAGGATGGGTTACCACCCCCGGCCTGGACATAAGGGGCTACCCCGTCGCCCGGCCGCTGTCTCGTCGTCGTCGTCGTCGTCGTCGTCGTCGTCGTCGTCGTCGTCGTCAGCTCCTCAGTCGCCCTGTCGGGCACGCAGGCCCATGACAACAACAAATTTGCCGACGACCAGCTCAGACGACGCTACCGGCACCTCGCTCACAGACGAAGCTCCCGCCTGACACCTCCCCCGCTTTCTGGCCGCAGGAGCTGAGGAGCCCTTCCCCCGTATTCACGCCGCAGGAGCTGAGGAGCCCCAAATATGATGAAAATCGCAGGAATCCGATGACCCGCTCGGATTACCAACATGAAGTTCGGGACCCGTCATGGCGGAGAGTCGCCGAGCAAGCCGCTGGAGGCTTAAGCTTTGGCCCAAAAGTGACGACAATTACACGTTTCGGATGACCCGCTCGGATTACCAACGTGAAATGCGGGACCCATAGGAAGGGGGCTCCCGCCTGAGACTTCCTCACAATTCACTCATAGACGAGGCTCCCGCTTGATACTTACCCAAAATTCAGGCCTGAAGAGCCCAAGCGTGACGACAGTTACACGTTTCGGATGACCCGCTCAGATTACCAACGTGAAATGCGGGACCCATAGGAAGGGGGCTCCCGCCTGAGACTTCCTCACAATTCACTCACAGACGAGGCTCCCGCTAAATACTTACCCAAAATTCAGGCCTGAGGAGCCCAACCGTGACGATACACGTTTCGGATGACCCGCTCGGATTACCAACATGAAGTGCGTGACCCATAGGGAGAAGGCTCCCACTTGAGACTCCTTTGCAATTCACTCACAGACATTGCTCCCGCCGAAAACTTTTCCCATACTCAAGCCTGGAGAGCCCAAAAGTGACGACGGTTACAGGAATCTGATGACCCGCTCGGATTACCAACATGACCCGCGGGCCCCATAGGGGGGGAGCTCCCGCCTGAGACTTCCTCGCAATTCACCTGCAGACGAGGCTCCCACTTGATACCTCCTCCAAATTCAGGCCTGAGGAGCCCCAAAAGGGACGACAATTACACGTTTCGGATGACCCGCTCGGATTACCAACATGAAATGCGGGACACATAGGGAGGGGGCTCCCGCAGGAGACTCACTCGCAATGCACTCACAGACGAAGCTCCCGCTTGAGACTTCATCCATGTTCAAGCTAGGGGGTGGGTGATGACGAAGTGATGAGTGAGTGAGTGGTGATGATGGGTGAGTGAGTGAGTGTGAGTGAGTCAGGTTGGCGAGTGAATGAGTGAGTGAGTGAGTGAGTGAGTGATGATGAGTGGGTGAGTGAGTGATCGAGTGATGATGATGGTGACGATGATGAGGATGATGAGGAAGGGGGATGATGATGATGATGATGATGATGATGATGATGATGATGATGATGATGATGATGATGATGATGATGGTGATGGTGATGGTGATGGTGATGGTGATGGTGGTGATGATGATGATGATGATGATGATGATGATGATGATGATGATGATGATGATGATGAGTGGTGATGCTGATTCAGGAAGATGATAGTGATGATGATGAATGTGTGAATGTGTGAGTGTTTGAGTGAGGAAACGGGGGGGTGAGATCCTGCGCGGCGTGTGCAGAGAAAAAATGAACCCCACTTTGGATGTGGTGAAAAACTCGGAGGTCCGCGCGGATTTCTCGGATTGGCGATGGATCCCCCTCCCTGGGGCGCGGAGCGCGCCAGGGGCGGCGCTGGAGGCGCCGCCAGGGGGGCCCCAGCGCGGATCCGACAAATCCGCGCGGACCTGCGAGTTTTTATGTTTATGTTAAGTCGGGCCTGTCCCCCTACAGGGGGATTTTCGACTTAATGTTCATGTCATTCTTCGTTCCCCGGGCTCCGCCGTGGCGCTCGCGCGAGCGCTCGACGGGCGCGCGGCGTCGGGCGCGCGCTCGGCGAGCGTCCGGAAGAAGTGCTCGAGCAGCGGCGAGTGGCGCGGCGTGCACGGCTGGGCTCGCCGGTGCTGCTCCAGGGAGAGGGTCCTCTCGGTGCCGGGGGCCTCCTGGGCGAGCAGCTCCTCCTCCTCCTCCTCCTCCCTCCTCCTCCTCCTCCTCCCTCCTCCTCCTCCTCCTCCTCCTCCTCCTCCTCCTCCTCCTCCTCCTCCTCCTCGGAGTAGATGGGGTCGGAGGAGGGCGCAGCATCGCAGATGCATCCCCGATGCACCGGCGATGCAGACGATTCATCGGCGACGTCGGCGTGGAGGAGGTCGGGCTCTACGTCGACAACGCATCGGCGATGCGGCGATGCGGCGCAATGCTCCGACCCCATCTGCTCGGACCAGCTGGGGGGCCTAGAAGCAAGGAGGTGGCAGTTCGCTTGCCAAGCACCCACCTCCTGGCAATGTGAACAAATCCGCCGACCCAGTCGGCGTGTGTGAGGGGCCCTTCGACGCGAGGCCAGCCTAACCCAAACTGAAGTACGCCAGTCTCCTTCGACTCGTCGTCGTCGTCGTCGTCGTCGTCGTCGTCGTCGTCCTCGTCGTCGTCGTCGTCGTCGTCGTCGTCGTCGTCGTCGTCGTCGTCGTCGTCGTCGTCGTCGTCGTCGTCGTCGTCGTCGTCGTCGTCGTCGTCGTCGTAAGGTAGATTGGACAAGCAAGGGGGATCGAAAAATTGCCTAATTACGTCGGAGGGAAGCCTCCTTTCTTGTTGTTGCTGCAATTTTGGCTAGTTTGGGGGTCCTCACCGGGGACCGTCAACGGACTGCTCAGGAAGAAAAAACCGGCCTTGTGGAAAGGGTGCAAACCTCTGGAGGTTCACATTGTGAGAGAACACACGACGTCGGAGCTAGAGCCCCCAAACACATTCCCGAACAATACGGCCGTAACAGCCAAATATCCGACGCTCCGAAACATTAGCCTGACGAAGGACCCAACCATATAATACAGCTGCGAGTGCCGCGTGGGAGATGAGACGAAGAAGGGGGCGCGCAAACTCCGAGTAGCGCACGCGGTATAGCCTTCTGTCACGAAACGTGTGAGGGGTGTGCCGACATGAATCGAGAGGACGCCTGCGAGCGTCGTCATTGGGGCCTTCCGTGGAGCTTCCTATGGGGCCACGAAATGTGTGAGGGGTTTGCCGAAATTGGGCGGCGGTGCCATGCGAACTTTCCCACTAGGGCCTTCGGTGGAGCTCCCTACAGGGCAACGAAACGTGTGAGGGGTGTGCCGACATGGGGCGGGCAGCGGTGCCAAGGGACCACGGAGCGTGTGAGGGGTGTGCCGAAACGGGGCGGCGGTGCCATGCGAACTTGCCCACAGGGGCCTTCGGCGGAGCTCCCTGTGGGGCCACGAAACTTGCGAGGGGTGTGCTGCAATAGGGCGGCAGTGCCATGCGAACCTTCCCACTGGGGCCTTCGGTGGAGCTCCCTATAGGGGGCCACGCAACGTGTGAGGGGTGTGCCGAAATTGGGCGGCGGTGCCATGCGAATTTTCCCACTGGGGTTTTCGGTGGGGCTCGCTATGGGACCACGAAACGTGAGAGGGGTGTGCCGCAATGAGGCGGCGGTGCCATGCGAACTTTCCCACTGGAGCCTTCGGTGTAGCTCCCTAGCGGGCCACGCAACGTGTGAGGGCTGTGCCGCAATGGGGCGGCGGTGCCATGCGAACTTTCACACTGGGGCTTCAGGTGGGGCTCGCTATGGGGCCACGAAACGTGTGAGGGGAGTGCCGAAATTGGGCGGCGGTGCCATGCGAACTTTCCCACTCGGGCCTTCGGTGGAGTTCCCTGTGGGGCCACGAAACGTGTGGCCACGAAACGTGTGAGGGGTGTGCCGAAATGGGGCCAGCCAGATGTGTGGGCAGCCCGTGTGACCCGTCCAGAAGCCCCCAGGAGGCTTCCGAGCTCGTCTCCGAGCCGTCCTGGACCGCACCCGAAGCGCGCCGCGCGCCCAACCGAGCAGCTCTGGCCGGAAGAGCCCCGGGATCCCTGCGAGCCTGTCTTGAGACCCGTTTGATTCTGGGGGCTCTGGGCTTTGTGGGCCCCGGAAACGGCAGGGTCGTTCTTTCACCGTTTCCCCCTAAAAAAGTCCCTTGAAAATGGAAACGGCAAAAAAACAACGACCGGAAATGGCAAAAAACGGCTCCAGGATTGGAACCGGAGCCGGAACCGGTCAAAAAACGGCGACGGAACCGGTAAAAAAACGGCGTCGGAACCGGCAAGAAAACGGCAAAATGGAACCGGTAAAAAAACGGCCCTGTCGTTTCCAGGGCCCACTAAGGCTCTGGGGACACTGCGACTGGGCGTGGCCGTCGCGGGGCTGGCACCTGCCGAGGAGGGACAAGTCGCAGTCCCGAGCGCGCGGGGAGTTCGCGTGCACTTACAAGTCTGTAGCTGCACGAAGTGACTCTGCCAGCCTGGGTCCAAAAGGCGACCCCAGACTGGACGTCGTCTGCGCACCCCACTGGGGAGGTCACTTTGAGGCCTCCCTGAAGTTTAGCTCGCTTTCTGAACTACCTGCGCCATCGCCCCTTCAACTCCGCCTCCACTTCCACCTCCACCTCCACCTCCACCTCCACCTGCTGCTCCTGCTGCTCCTGCTGCTCCTCCTCCTGTCCCTCCTCCTGTTCCTCCTCCTGTTCCTCCTCTTCCTCCTCCTCCTCCTCCTCCTCCTCCATCCACTTGGTCCATCTTCAGGTGCTCCGTCTCCTTCGTATCATGCCCTCTCTTCCATATTACGCTCTTCTCCCTACTCGAATGTCCGAGCGCTTCCCAGAATCGTACCAGCCTCTTGGACGCAGGCAGTTTCGCGAGTCGCCTCCTCCAGCCCCCACCTTCCCCTTCCAGAAGTTCCCCACGGATCCTTATGAGCCCCAGTCGGAGCAGGGCGAGTTGAGACAACAGCAGCTCAACATCAGTCCCCAGATCCCTCCAGGCCCCTCCCGCGCCCAAACGCGCCAGCTTTTCCTGGGCTGCGTCCGGCCGCGGCGACGAGGGTCGCCCCGCCGAGGCCGACCACTGCTGCCTCGACTCGCCCCCCTCTGATCCGCGCCCTTTCCCCGTCGTCGCCGTCGCTGCCCTCGCTGCCGTGGTCGCCCCCGTCGCCGCCGTGGCCGCTGCGGGGGAACAAAAACAACTTGCCGTCGCTCGGATGTCCACTTCCTGTACATGTTTCGGTCTCGTTTATTTTTTTTTGCTCGGTGGTCCAGGATGGCCCTCGACGGTCCCCGCCGAGAAAAAAGGCACACGTCCGAGCGATGCCAGGACCATGACATGAACATACATTGCTCGGAGGCCCGCGCGGACCTCCGAGTCTGTCTGTTCCTGCCACTGCTCGTCCCCCTGGTTGTTGCTGCCGTCGTCGCCGGCCGCCGCTGCTCGCCGTCGCCGCCGGTGCCTCGGGAGACCGGGGCGACGGCGGCGGCCGGGGCTGCCCCGGCGGCGGCTCGGGCTCCTGCGGGGGGGGGCGGCGGCCTGCCCCCAGGGGGGGGTGGCCCTCGGGCCTTCGCGGGTGCACCCGCAAAGGGCTCTCCTGCCCTCTTGGGAGGGGGGAGTGGCCGTTGCCGGTCCTCCTCCTCCTCCTCCTCCTCCTCCTCCTCTTCCTCCTCCCCTTCCTCCTCTTCCTCCTCCACAGTTACTTAATATGAAGTCACTCTCCTCCATCCCCTGATGGCGTGCGAAAGATGGCGGGTATCCCTCCGCGTACTGTTTTTTAACACACAGGATTTCCCGGAGTTGGGTTTTCGCTTGGTCTTTTTGTTCAAAATGCTGCTCTCGCTGAGGCGCCGGCCTCATTTTGGGGCTTCCGCTCGTTCTGAATCGTGTTCCCGCTGCAGCGTGGGCCTCATTTTCGGATTGGTGTTTTGCCTCCGTCGTTCAGGATGGCGTTCTCGCCCCAGCGCGGGCCTCTTTCTCGCGCGCCCATCCGCCCGCCACCACCGCACCGCGCCCCGCCCCGCCCACCGCCACTTCCACCCACCAACGCACGCACGCACGCACGCACGCACGCGCACCACCACGCGCACCGCCACCACCACCCCACTACCCCACCCACCACCACCACGCTACACCGCGTCACACCACATCACGCGCGCGCACGCACACGCACGCACGCACGCACGCACGCACGCACGCACGCACACACGCACACACACACACACACACACACACACACACACACACACACACACACACACACACACACACACACACACACACACACACACACACACACACACACACATTTTTTCCGTGTCGACATGAAGATAGTTCCTCCAGTGCGCCTACAGAGCTCATACTAAGTAAGAGAGGCCCTCACAGATGCATCTGCTTGCTCCAAACCAAAACCACCCAAAGTTACCACTTTGTCCTCGTCCTCGTCCTCGTCCTCCGGGTTCACGGCCAGCGCGGCCCCCGGGCCGTAGCTGGTGCACATGCAGGAACCTTCTGAATCAAACCTTGGGGATGAGGAGGAGCGAGAGGAAGGCCGCGGGAGGGAGGGAGTGAGGGACCGACCGGGGGACCGAATCAGGGGGGCCAAGCCGCGCCAGCATCTTCTCCCAACCCCCTCGGCCGACGTCGGCGCCGCCGCACGGAACGAAGACGCCGGGATGACCGCGGCGACCCCGGCGACAACGAAGACGACGACGACGACGACGCCCAAGGGGAGGAGGAAGATGCTTTCGCGGCAGGCCCCCCTGCCCGTGCGACGTGTAGTTATTGGACAACCCAGAACAATTAGCATTAATAACAGCGCCCTAGCATGGGCTGCCCCCAGTGCCATCGGTGTCACTGGTACCACCCGCTCGCTCCGACGGCTTACACGCGGCCGGGCGCCGGCGCGCCGTCTGCGCCGGCCGCCGCGCCTGCTCCTGAGCCTGCTCCTGCGCCGTGTGCAGCGCCGGCCCCCGCCGCGGGGGCTGCCGCGCCGTCGGCCGCCCTCCACGGCGGCGCCGCCGCCGCCTCCGCTGCCCCCTCGGCCGCCGCCGGCCTGCGCAGGGCGGCCTTGCCCTTCTTGTCCTTGCCCTTACCCTTGCCTTTGCTTTTTCCCTTGCCGTCGCCGCGGCTCCTGCCAAGGGCGAGGCCCCCGCCCCCCTTGTCGCCCTTGCCCTTGCCCTTACCATTGGCGCGCTCGGCCCTCGTGCGCTCCGTGTACATGAGTACACGGCGCGGCGGAGGCTGCCCGGCCGCCAGCGGCGCAGGCGCCACGCCTGCGACTGCCAGGCCGGCCTTCCGCCGGAGCGGGTGGTCCAACACCCTCAGTGCAGACTGGACCTGCAGGCTCTCCAGGCACGGCTCCAGCACCATCTTGTACGTGTTCGGGACCGGGACGTGGGCGCCATCCGCCTCAGACCACCGCGTCTGGGCGAACAGTCCGCTTATTACGCCCGGCATCGACAGGGCAGCCCCCACCACTGCCACCGCGTGGGCAACAGGGGCGTTGAGGGCGGGTTCGGGCACGGCCGCGTCGTCCGGTCCAATGCCCAACTGGGCACGCAGGTCGCCGGCAACCGCCTGGCCCCAGGCCGCCTTGAGCTCCCTCCACTGGCCTCCGGGGGCCTTCGCCGCCCACTCGGTTCCGCACCGTTCGAACCCTTCACACACGACACTCGTCGACTTCAGGGCGGCGTCCAGGCGGCGCCCCATGGACGCCTGGGTCGACTCAACCGCAGCGACTCGGTCGTTGAGCGAGGCGATCGCCTGGTCAACCTGGGCGCGGCGCCTCTCCGACATTGCAGCCGCAGTCAGCGAGCGAGCGGGTGGTCACCGTGCAGCCGCGGCGCGGCCGTAGGCGGGGGGCGCGGCGGGGGGCGGCCGCGTGCTGATATAAGCCAAACACGGCGCGCGGCGAGGCAGCATTCCCCGCCCCTTCCCAGCTGCGTGCCCTGCCCATTCCGACACACTCTACAGCAAATCGATCGGCGGGGCGAGAGCGAACCTCGGACACACGCCAGCCCGCACAGCAACTCCACGGACGACAGAACCCACCGGGGGGAGCCAGGAAGGGGGGGCAGGGGAGGGGAGGAGGAGGGGGAGGAGGAGGGGAAGGGGGAAAGAAGGGGGAAGAAAGAAGGGGGAAGACAGGGAGGAGGGAGAGGAGGGGAGGAAGAGGGCCCCGGGAATGGGTGGCGCCGTCGAGGGGAGTCCGTCCGCCCGCGCCGCCCGCCCGTCCGCCGCCGGCCGCCGGAGGAAGGGAGTCCGCCCGTGAGGGGGGAATCGTGCGTGTTCCTGCGACCGGACCCGGCCGCTCCCCGACCCCCTCTTCCCGGGTGCACCGCGGGTTTCCCCCGCCGCGTGGGGGCTGGGGAGGAGCAGGCAGCCGGAGGGATCCGGTGCCGGGCGCAACACGGGTTGCTCCCCCCCAGGATGGTCCTGCGTAGAGGCCATCTGCGGAGCTTGGGCCCTCGGCCCGGCAGCGCGACAATTTTACCTGCGGTGCAGCCCAGTATGAAGAGGCCGGGACGGCCCGGGACCGATCCCCCCTTACCGCCCCCGGCCACGGCCACGCCCTTTTGCCCGGGCTTTCGCCTTGGCCCCGGCGCCGCGACCCCGGGCCTTCGGCTTGGCCTTGGCCTGGGCCTTGGCCGCCGCCGGGGGCGGACCAACCGCTGCCGGCGCCGCCACGTCTCCCGCCGGCTGCGCCGCCGCTCCCGAGGGGGGGGCGCCTTTGCATTTCGCCTCATGTGTGGAGCATTGCTTACTCAGAGTGCCAGTCGGCGCTGGCGGGAACACGTGGCCACACTTCCGACAGGTGCGGTTGGCGAGTTCGCTCCCCCGGCACCGGCGCTCATGGCCGGCGCGGGCGCTGCTGCTATCGTACTTCTTGATGAGGACTCCACACTTGCGACACTTGTCATACCCGTCGGGAATAACTCCACCTGTGGCTGTGCACCGACGCACATGGCCTTGGAAGTCCTTTATGAGTACACGAACACCACACTTACGGCAGATATCTACCTCGTTCCACTCCAAATCGCGGACAGGAGGGGGCGGAGCAGTAAGGCGCCGAGACATATTCGACACAAGACCTTCACGCCCAAGGTTCGCGGCCCTGTCGGCGAGCTCATTGTCGTGCTCGCCCGTGTGTCCGTAAACATGCTCCCACGTAATGTGCCTCCTCTCCGATACCTGCCGTGTGAGTTCCTGCACCGCTTCGGCCAGCTCCCCGTTGGACTGGGCCTCCCAAATACCACGCGCGATGTTCGCGGCGTACTGTGAATCGTACCGAATATGCACAGGGGTGTCGCCTCCGTCTGGCGCTTCTTCTAGAAGCCAGTGCATGGTCTCACCTATTGCTGATAACTCGGCCGTGTTGTTGGTACGCGAGCGTGCGCCTATCCAGCGGTGGTCCCACGCCTGCGTGACGACCGGTGCGTGAAGCACCACATCAGGTACCCTGCTCATGCTGTTCGGGCCGTCATATCTAAAAATGACTGCGCCCCAACCAGCTTCTCCCTCAGCCCCGGAGCCATCAGTCGCTATCCACCAGCCATCCGGCGGCGCCCGGTGCGGCCCGTACTGCACCTCCATCCACCTCCCCTCCGTGGTCTGCAGGGCCCGCTGGAATTCCAGACGCGCCGCACAATGGGGCTTGTGGTACTGAAGCCGAGTACCCAGGTATTGCTTACAGTCGGGGCAAAAATGCGCCCAACTGGTCACCAAGTTCGGGTCCCGGATGGCGTGGTGCTCATCATAATGAAAGCGAAGCTGGTTGCCCGCGCGGAAGCTCTGTCCGCACCCCGGGACAGGGCACGCGTACCTTCCATTGGCCCCTCCTGCTGCAGCAGCGCCATCCCCCCCTTCCTGCAGAGGGGGAGGGGGAGGAACAGGGGGAGGGGGAGGGGGAGGAGGAGGAGGGACCGGTGGAACGCCCAAAATGGGTCCCGAGGCCCCCTCCTGACCGTTGCCGGGCAACGGGGCTCCAGGGCGCCATCGGTTCACGAGGGCCCTGTATTCCGGCGTGATCTCGAGGGCAGGGAAAGCCTTGTCTACTGCGCGCCTCCAAGCCTGCCGGTTGGTGGCCCTTCGAAACCAATCGTGTTCGTGAATCCGCATGCGCTGTACCCCGCGGTTCAGCCAGAGGTACTGCCACGAACAACGGTTGTGTTCATCACACCCTCTGCCGGCGATCCAGCCGAATAAGACCTGTTTGGGAAGACGGTACACGGGCATACGGGCTACGTGCCCGAGCCACTGCATGGCCAGACGAGTAATCTGATCTTCAATCGTCCTCCAACGGGCGGCCCGGTACAGTGCAGCGTCAGTGATCGAGTGCTCTTCCATGGCCCACCCATCCATCCCGAAAGCTCTCCGGACCCCATAATTGGCGACTCGTTGGAGCCGAATGATGTCAGCTTTGCTCCAGGATCGGGACCGACACCCCGAGAGCAGGGATGATATGGCACACTGCTGCACCACCGCCAGCCGCGTGGTGATATTAACCCCGCTCGTCCAGCCACGGCCATGGGCCGTGCCCTGTGACCACCCTCTGGCGATCGTCCGAATAAGTCCCTTGGTGGCGTGGACTCGGCGGGCGGTGTCCGCTGTCTGACGACCGTCTTCATGATGAATACCACCTATATGTCTCAGATGTGGCACTTCGTACTGTCTGCGCGCGTCATATGGGGACCGGGGGTGGCCGCTGATGACCAGGCGCTCTGTTTTCCCGGCGTTTACTCTTTCCTCCCAATCCGCCATCGTCGCCACCAGCAATGGTTCCGATGTCCGCATCTCAGAAGCCTGGCCCGCAATCATGGTGTCGTCGGCAAAGCCAACGTCACCCAACACCATAGTGCGCTGGGAACTAGATTTCCCTTTTTCAGTGATCTCTTGATTTCTCTTGCGGGCCTTTTTCTGCAGATGCCCATCTATCTCATACTCCCATGGCACCCCCGGGGTAAATCCTGCTGCCTCTGCCGCTCGCTTGCGACGTCCCCGGTAGTCTTTGAGCACAGCGTCATGGAACACATTGAATAAAGGCGGGCTCGAGGGGCACCCTTCTCGGAGGCCCCGTTTTGGATGCCACTCCTCGGACACGCCCCCCAAAACCCTCACCTTGTATCCTGTGTGTTCGTGTAGGGCTTTACATACGCGGAGCATGCCCGGCGGACAGCCGCGAAGCTCGAGCAAGCGCCATAGAGCGGGCCGGCAGACCCGGGGGTATGCCTTCTCTATATCCAGAAAAGACAACACGATTGGATCGTCGCGGATCATTGCTGACGCTTCTTCTATCAGCCTCCGGGTAACCTGCAGAGCGTCGTCGGTCCCGCGCCCTCTGCGAAAGCCCGATTGTTCTTCGCACACAAACTCTTCGGACCACTGCGACACCCTCGATGCTACGACTCGCGCTAGTAATTTGGAACCAACCGAAAGAAGCGTGATGCCGCGCCAGGTGTTTTTGTCCGCCCGGTTGCCCTTTTTCTTCCAGAGCGGCACAACGATCCCCGAGCGCCATTCATCTGGCCAACCTGCAGCCTCCTCCCCTTCCTCCCCCTCTGTTGCCAGTTTCCACATTTGTTTCACTAGAGCGAACACTCGCTGCCGAATCGCATCTCCGCCGAAGCGGAGGGCTTCGGCGACGAAGCCGTCCTCCCCGGGTTGCTTCCCTGTCTTCATTTTGGCAACGCAACGATCGAGCTCCAGGTCCGTGGGCACAGCGTCCAGCCAAAGGGCCGGCATGGGCGAGCGCGACACCGACTCCCACACTTTATCGGCCACGCGGCCGACATCGCCCGAGATCTTTTCGAAGTGTCGTCGCCACAAAGCCCGTTCCTTGTCCACGTCCGCCTCGCTGGCGCGCCCCGGGGGGCGCTTGCGCCTGCCTGAACGGAGCTCGTTGAACAGCTTGTATAAGGAAGCTTGGTCCCCGCGGTGAGCGGCCTCGGACGCCCGCCGCCCGATATCTTCCCAGTAGGTGCGCTCCCAGTCCCGGAGCGTGCGGCGACGGGCCTTGGCGGCTTCTCGTTTTGCCTGCAGTGCGGCGGCGGCCGTGGCGTCGTCTGACAGGGCCCACAGGGCGCGTGCCTCTTCCACTTTGGCGTCCAACGCCTTTTTCTCCGTTTCATGGCCGCGGAGCCACGGAATTTGATGCCGGTCCGGCCGGGCACCGAGCACCTCCATCCCCGCTTCTTGAGTCACGGCGCATATCTTCCGCCACGTCGGTGGGCCGTCACTGTCGTCCCCCAACAATTCCGTGAGCCTGGCCGCAAAGCGCTCCCGAAGGTGCTTTGCGGTGGAGCTGGAGCCGACCATGCTCGGATAGTTCGGATTGCTACACGCCGTTCCTCGATGAATGCTCTGAGCCCCTTTTTTCCACCACGCTCCACCTAGGCGGAGCCCGATCTCCACCGGATGGTGGTCAGTGTAAGCCGCCCAAGCAATAACTCCGTCGTCCCTGATACGGGGACCAGCGCGCCTCTGGCGCCGCCTAGCACGTCGGGGCACCCCCTGTTCCGGCACCGGTTCGAAGTGAAGGGTGCGACAACTGTGGACATGCCAGCGATCCCGAGAGCGGGTAAAGAAGTGATCCAGCTGGTGGCCCGTACGGAAACGAGGGTGCCACCAAGTGCACGCTTCCCTCTGTGGGTACGCCGTGCTCAAGGCGAAAAGTCCTTCCTCCTTACAGAATTCCAACAACTCCGTTCCGGTGTCGGACCGGCGAGGTGCCCCGTGGGGCCCCAGCACCATCGATTCCTCGGGGTCCCTGCAGGGGCCGAGCTCAGCGTTGAAATCTCCGCCAAGAATCAACACGTTGTCGGCGCCTCTCGTGCGCCCTTCCACATGCGACACCTCTTCGTAGAACTGGTCACGGGCCCGCGCGTAGCGTGGACCTGAACATGGAGCGTAGCAGGCCACAAGAGATAGGCCTCGATGGACTCCCTGTCGTGGGATCACAATAGACACACACCTCGTCCCCTTCCTCTCTCCCCCCCCCTTTGCTACTACCTGACACCCTCCCTTCCTCCATTCTACCGTGAGTCGCTCACTCAGAGCTACACCCACTTTGCCTCTGACGACAACTGTCCAAACTACTCCGTCCTGCTCAATCTCTCTCACTCCATTTTCAGGGAAACTGAGATCCGACAGCAAGCAGAAGTCCCAATGTCTCACCTTCATGAGGGTGAACAAGCATTCGGTTTTCAAAGGTTGCTCTGCTCCGCCGATGGCCCCCCATCTCCTAGTGTTCCAAGTGCCACCCCGGAGGTGACGACATTCACCGTGGCTCTTTCCCCGGCGTCTCTGGGAGGCCCGGCGGAGAAGGGACAATCTGCGCATTGCCATCGAGCGCTTCTGTTTGCGCTTGCGTTTCCGCTTTGCCTTCCCGTGCGCTCTCCTGCGAATGTATCGCACACAGTTCCTGTGTACACCAGCTTCCGACTGCTTAGGGTCCGAAATGGGCTCTACTCCTAAAGACACAGGTAAAAATGCGTCACCTGATGCCGGGTCGCCTGGACCAGGGGCAG
>CAUYUJ010020720.1:123182-135682 GCA_963575745.1 Prorocentrum cordatum
TCCTCTGCTGCGGCTCTTCGGTCCCCCTCACATCTCCCCTTCCGTCTCGCTCGTCCTCTTCCTTCCTCCTCCTCCTCCTCCTCCTCCTCCTCCTCCTCCTCCTCCGCCCTCTTCATTCTCACCCACTCCTCTCGGATTGCGAGAGGGTCGGGCAAGAACAGAGGTGCGGGGACAGCAGCAGCAGCCCCGACGGGGCATCGCTTCGGAGCCTGCACGAACGAGCGCGGGCGCCCTCTTCCTCGGACTGCCACGCCCCGGGCCGCCCTCGCACCCAACGCCTCCAGCGCGTGCGCGCACGGTCGTGCGCACGCGTCCGCGCACGTGCGCGCGAGAGGGCCGCCTCCCTCCCGCCCGCCCGCCCGCCCGCGCGCGTGCGCGCGTGCGCGGGGCCCTCTCTCGCGTGCCGCTCCGCCGGATGGCGCGTGCTCTGTGGAGGCCGTCTGGGCCCTCCCCCACGGGGATCCCCCGGGGGACCCCTGGGCCAGGGGCGCCTTCGGCAGCACCCGAGCCCCTGACATCCGCCGTAGTGTCGGGGGTGGACACACCTCCCAGTAGTAAACCTCCCTGTAGTGAGAACGGCCTGGGACCGAAACCGACGGACCCGGACCCGCAGACATGACGGCCGCGACGCCCTCTCGCAAACCGAAAACGGCCAGTCCGCCAATCGGCGTGTCAGGGCAGGAGGTCTGTCCACCCCCGATAAGATGGTTTTTCAGTCCGCGCCCCCAGAAAAGGTCCTTCTGCAGCACCCGAGCCCCTGACATCCTCCGTAATACAGTCGGCCTTGATTGAACAGGACACGCGAGAGGACACAAGACCCTGCTGAGGGCCACATCGCCATAGAGTGCAAGAAGGCACGTGTCGCGAGGCACAGGACACAAGGGTACCTTTGAGCTGGCAGGGTCGACCTACTATTAAATCGGGCCTGTCCCCCTACAGGGGGGTTTTGGGCGAAAAATCCCACCAGCCCTTTGGGCGTGAGTGGTTTAGAGAGCCCGCTCTGTTCTCAACCCCCCTTCTTCCCCTTCGGGGAGGGGTTTACCTCTCCCCCTCCCCCCTCCCCCTGGGCCTGGAGAGGGCGCCCCGCGGGTGGTTGGAGGGGTCTTTTTCGACTCCTGGGAGGGCTAAAAAACGACACCCCTCACGAGGATTCTGGCCCCGACGGGGGGAGGCAGAAAAATGCTCGCCCCAGCTGTGATCGATCGGCCGAAAGATGGCCCCAAGATACCTCCCAGACCCCTCCCAAAGAGCCCCAAGAGGCCCCAAGAGGCCTCCAAGAGGCCCCCAAGATGCCCCCAAGAGGCCCCCAAGAGGCCCCAAGAGGCTCCCCCGAGGCACCCAAGACGCTCCTGGAAGCCCCTGGGGCCGCCAAGAGGCCCCCAAGACGCCCCAAACGGCCTCCAAGAGGCTCCCAAGAGGCCCGAAGAGGCTCCCCCAAGGCACCCAAGACGCTCCTAGAAGCCCCTGGGGCCGCCAAGAGGCCCCCAAGACGCCCCAAAAGGCCTCCAAGAGGCCCGAACGACTCACACCACCAAGAGCCCGAACGACTCACACCAGAAGGAGGGGCCCGAACGACTCACACCAGGACGAGGCGCCCGAACGACTCACACCACGAGGAGCCCGAACGACTCACACCACGACGAGGGCCCCGAACGACTCACACCACGAGGAGCCCGAACGAGTCACACCAGGAGGAGGGGCCCGAACGACTCACACCAGGACGAGGGGCCCGAACAACTCACACCACGAGAAGCCCGAACGACTCACACCAGGAGAAGGCCCGAACGACTCACACCAGGACGAGAAACCCCAAACGACTCAAACCACGAGGAGCGCTTTCTCTCCCTCCTCCTCCGCCTCGTCCTTCTCCCGCTCCCATCACAAGGAGGATGTACACGGAGGCGGGAGGAAGGAGGAACAGGGGAGATATGCGGGGGCAGGCGGAAACACGCCTGAAAAACACGACTGTCGGCATGCTTCGCAAGAGTTGCTGTTTTGACATGGGCTGGTGGGGATACGCGAAGCGTGAAGAATTAAACATACTGGAAAAATGCTCAGAAGATACCCAAACATACTCAAAACATAGTCCCCGGACTATTTTTTGACTATTTTTGAATTTTCCCCCCGTAGAGGGACAGGCCCGACTTCAACCTACTAATTCGGGCCGACTGTATGGGTTTGTTCAGTCCGCGCCCCCAGAAAAAGGTCCCGACCCCTGCCCCGAGGGCAGTGCGCCGTCCCAGGGCAACTCTTTTATCGGTCCTGGGGCCCGATCGCGGGCCCCGTGAGGGCCGAAGGCGAAAAGAGGCCGGGGTTCCCAAACAGACTCCTCCTCCTCCTCCTCCTCGTCCTCCTCCCCCTCCTCCTCCCCCTCCTCCTCCGCCCCCTCCTCCTCCTCCTCCGCCTCCTCCTCCTCATCCTCCTCCTCCTCCTCCTCCGCCTACTCCGCCTCCGCCTCCGCCTCCGCCTCCTCCTCCTCCTCCTTTTCCTCCTCCTACTCCTGGGCCGAAAGCGAGCCAGGAGAGGCTGGGACTCCAACACATCACATCGTCGGACGTCTGGGACCGCACCCTGGAGACCGTTGCTTCACTTCGGCGATCATCCAGGTTATTCCTTGGGGGGGAGGGAGGTGCCGGAGGACCCACGACGAAGGATGGATGAGAGAGGAGGGTGACGAGGGAGGAGGAGGAGGAGGAGGAGGAGGAGGAGGAGGAGGAGGAGGAGGAGGAGGAGGAGGAGGAGGAGCAGGAGGAGGAGGAGGAGGAGGAGAAGGAGGCGGAGGAGGAGGAGGAGGAGTCCGTATCGGTTTTGGCTTTAGGAGCGAGGTGTCGGCCGATAACCTAACCGTTCTACTTTGGGCAGCCCCGCGTGAGCCCGCGCGCACCCATACGGCGTACCCCGCCCGGACCTGCGCAACCGACAAGGTCAGGCCAGGGGGGAAGGTCGCAAGGGCCCTTTCGGGGGCCCTGCGGGGGCCTAATCCAAGCGCAGGCCAGGGTCGTCGTCGTCGTCGTCGTCGTCGTCGTCGTCGTCGTCGTCGTCGTCGCCGCCGCCGCCGCCGCCGCGCGTCGTCGTCGTCGTCGTCGTCGTCGTCGTCGTCGTCGTCGTCGTCGTCGTCGTCGTCGTCGTCGTCGTCGTCGTCGTCGTCGTCGTCGTCGTCGTCGTCGTCGTCGTGGCCGTGGCCGTGACCGCCGCTATCGCTACGAGCCCGCACCAAAGGTCACTCCGGCGGAAAAAGGTCGCTCTTGCGCGCAGCCGCCGAGAAGGGGAGGGGGGTGGGCAGGCCCGTCCACCCGGGCCATCACCAGACCCTTGCCCTGAGATCCGACGTTTCCCCCAAAAATTGAGGCATCGCAAAAAATCACGACTAGACCCCTGGACCTTATCTCTCTGCCTCACTTTTCGAGCCGCGCCGATCTGCGAGGGCCCGGGGGCCCGAAAAGGGGGGCGAACACGCCCTGCTCGAAGGAATTGGGTCGCCAGGATCCCAGGGTGAAGCAACGCTGTCTCCTGCCGTGGTGGCCGTGGCCGTGTGGCCGTGGCCGTGGTGGCCGAGGCCGTCACGTGGCCGTGGTGGCCGAGGCCGTGATGTCCGTGGCCGTGGTGGTCGTGGCCGTGGTGGCCGTGGCTGTGATGGCCGTGGCCGTGATGGCCGTGGCCCCTCGGGAGCGGCGGTGCAGCGAGGGGGGCGCCTCGACCCCCCGATCGCCCACTGCCCGACGACGAAGGGCCCGACGGCCCCCCCCCGCCCGGGAGCGTGCGGCCTCGCCCTCGGAGGCCTACCGCCGATCCCTCCGCGGCGCAGCTGCTGACAGCAGGTCCAAGCCTATCTCCCCTCCCCCCAGGTGTTGCCCCTGAGCCCCCCGCGGAGGAGGAGGAGGAGGAGGAGGAGGAGGAGGAGGAGGAGGAGGAGGAGGAGGAGGAGGAGGAGGAGGAGGAGGGGAGGAGGAGGAGGAGAGGAGGGGAGGAGGAGGAGGAGGAGGAGGAGGAGGAGGAGGAGGAGAGGAGGAGGAGGTGAAGAGGAGGAGGATGGGCAGGAGGAGGCCCCCCCCCCGACACCGAGCCCATTCCCCCCCCTCCTTAGTGTTGCCCCTGAGCCCCCCCCCGTCCTGGCGGGGGAGCCCCGCCCCTCCCGCGCGAGGGGGGCGGATCGCCTGCGCTCTTCTGCAGGGGGGCCTGCGGGGGGGCGGGCTGCAGGACGTCGCCGCTGCCCAGGCTGAGCCTGCGGCGCCCGGGGGGGGGGGGACAGGCAGGCCTCCGGAGAGAGCTCTGGAGAGCGCGGGGGGCCGAAGCGGAGGAGGAGGAAGAGGAGGGAGGAGGCAGAGGGGGGGAGAGGGGAAGGGGAGGGGACAGGGAAAGGGAGAGGGGGGGAGAGGGGGGGAGAGGGGAGCACAGGAAGGGGACAGGGAAGGGGAGGCAGATGGGGGGAGAGGGGGGGGGAGAGGGGACAGGGGAGGGGACAGGGGAGGGGCCAGGGAAGGGGGCGGCGAAGGGCGGGGGCCCTTCCCCACGGTCCGCGGCAGCCGCGGCTGCGGCCGCGGCGGCAAGCCCGGGGAGGCGGGGAGCACACACCTATAGAAGAATAGAAAACGCCATCAACATAAACTTGTGGCGCTCCGCGCGGCTTTCTTTGCGGGGCCCAACGTATTCACTACCACCACCACCACCACCTCCCCCCCCCTCCCCCAGGAAAGAGGAGAGGAAGAAGAGGGTAGTGGAGGGAGGAAGAATCGACGTGGTGGTGGGGAATATTCTTGGGACCCGCATTCTTGGATCTGCGCTGGACCCCCCTCCCTGGTGCGCGGAGCGCGCCAGGGGCGGCGCTGGAGGCGACTCTGGGGGGGGGGCGCAGCGCGGATCCAAGAACTCCGCGCGGAGCGCCATCAGTTCATGCTTATGGCGTTGTTCTCTTCTTCGAAGCACACACCCCACCGGGAAGGGCGAAAAGGGCTCCGCCGGAACGTGCCTCTCCTCGGCCGCAGTACCCTGAGGTCCTGGCGACTCATTTTTTTCGAGCAGGGCGCTGTTGCCCCATCTCGGGCCCCCGGACCCTCACAGATCGATCCGGCCCGAAAAATGACGCAGTCTGGTCGTGATTTTTGCGATGTCGCAAATTTATGGCAACGTCGGATCTCAGGATAATTTGTAGGGGAACAAAAAGTGTCCTAAACATAAAAACTCGGAGGTCCGCGCGGATTTCTCGGATCGGCGGGGGACCCCCCTCCCTGGCGCGCGGAGCGCGCCAGGGGCGGCGCCGGAGGCGCCGCCAGGGGAGTCCAGCGCCGATCCGAGAAACCCGCGCGGACCTCCGAGTTTTTATGTTCATGCCACTCTTTGTTCCCCCAACGTCGGATCTCAGGATATCTGTGCAGAGTGGGCGATGTCGGCGGGGGGGCCGGGGCCGCCAGGAACTGTCGGGAGCCTGCGGAGCTGGCGGCCGCGGTGCGCACGGCGGGGCGTGCGGGCGGGCGGGGCCGCCAGGGGTTGTCGGGAGCCTGGGGATGTGGCGGCTGCGGTCTGCAGGGCGGGCGGGCCGAGAAGTCTGCTCTCAATGGACAGCTCAAAATCATACGACATTACAATGCTACCCGTAAAAATGGGAATGTTTCTGGTGGTCTCTTGTTCCGTCTCTATTCCGATTGGACTCATGATTCGCAAACTTTATGGTCCTCTTGTTGCTGATGAGGTTTTGTCGGTATTCTCTATCTTCAGATTTTTTAGAGATTCAACATCAACCCCAACCTGTCGGGTGGGGGGAAAAACCTCTTCTGGGCACGTGCCAGCGGAGCCCTTTCAGGAACGCCCTTCCAGCGATCCGTTCAAGCAGGGAGGGATGCGAATGAGTGTCACGTCGCCGCATGGTGTAGCATGCGTGTCGTCCCTGGTCCCTCTCCTCCCCTGTTTTGCCTCCAGTCTCCGCACGTGCATGCTTCCTCGTTTGTCCATTCGCCGCAGCCGTTGGCACGAAACCGGCAGTTCCTGAACGAGCGCCCGTGCGCTGATGAAATAACGAGTGCTCTGACTTCTGCTGCGTTGCCTTGATATTGTCTATTTATCTTGGGGATCCCGGGGAACGGGCCCTACGAGGGCGATGCGGCGGGGAGATCACAACCGGCGCCGTTAGTTCTGTTGTTTGTTGGAATTCCGTCGGGTACCCCCAGCGAACTCTCGGCGGACTGATTTTGAACTTTGGGCAACAACATGTTCTTTGGTTGTTTTTTCAACCCTTCGCCACAAGTTCCAAGTTACACCGTTAGGAGGGGTAGGCTCAAGCTCGTGCTCGTGCGGCTTTCCAGCCTAACTGAAACGGGCGCGGGGGTTGCCGAGGGGATCGGGGGTCTAGTAGTGGATGCCAAGGTGGATTGAATTTGTCCGCACCTAGCTTGTGCGGCAAATTCGCGTCGTGTCGCCCCCGGCGTTGATTCCTGACACCGCGGAGATCGTTCAAACTTGAACGATCGGCCGTTCCGTGAACGCCGGATCGTTCAATGCCGGGCCGATTCTGGGACACGAGCGGCGTTCAACCTTAAACGCACGCGGTGGGGTCGCCACCGGTCGGCACGACGCGAACCTAGCTTGTAAGTCGATTGCAACTGCCCCAAGTGACATAGAGGGGTCCGACAACTCCGCGAAGTGGGCGGAGCCCACTCAGCCCGGATCGCTAGCCCTTCTATTAAACCACTTGGCGCATCCGTAGGCCACTCTTGAATTATGTTGCTCCCATCGGACTGAAGGACCACATCCCCAAAATAACTTCGAACACGCAGAGAAATATCGGAACAGTGTCGGAAAAGTATCGCCTCCCAGGGCCCGACACGTGGAAACCCTCGAGTTTCGATTCTTTCTTGGGGCTCGAACTTCTTTGTGGTGATCACTGGTGATCAAGGCTCAAGTAGGTTGGAACATTATAACTCTTGAGCCAGGTGAGGTCAGATGAAGCCCACCATGGCATCCACCCATACCACCCCTGTATCTTTGGCCCCCCCCCCGCGCCCATAACAGCAGACACCTGACGATATGCTTTCTTTTAGGTCGGGGATGTCCTCCTACGGGCGGATTCTGGAACATGGTCCCCAGTCTATTTCTGGAGTATTTTTGAACCCTGTAGGGGGACATGCCCGACCAAGCTTTGTTTCCACCCGCGGCCCGGGAACTTCCCTCCGACGCACCCTTCGCGCCACAGCACCAAACAACAAAAACACGACGGCACGTTTCTGTGGGCTGTCTGCGGCCTCCCGAGGGGGGCCCACGCTGTGTGTGTGTGTGTGGCTCCCTCCTCCCTCCCGCCCGCGCGGGGCCTTCCTCCTCTTTCGGCGGTGGACAAGCCTCCCTTTAGTAAACCTCCCCTTAGTGCAAACGGCCTGGGACCGAAACCGACGGACCCGGACCCGCAGACATGACGGCCGCGACGCCCTCTCGCGAACCGCAAAACGGGCAACTCCTTAATCGACGTGTCAGGGTGGCAGGTCTGTCCACCCCCGACTCTTCCGCACGTGCGTCGCGGC
The DNA here is from genome assembly GCA_963575745.1 of Prorocentrum cordatum. Taxonomy (NCBI): domain Eukaryota; class Dinophyceae; order Prorocentrales; family Prorocentraceae; genus Prorocentrum; species Prorocentrum cordatum. The sequence continues at coordinate 130,688 of CAUYUJ010020720.1, forward strand.
CTGATCCGCACCTCTGTGCCCCACATTCTTGCCCTGCCCGCCGGCGCGGTCCCGCTGCCCGGCCGCCGGCGCAAAAATTGTGTGTGTGTGTGTGTCTGTGTGTGTGTGTGTCTGTGTGTGTGTGTGCTCGATCTGCTCCCACGCCGCGGTGCTGCGCGCGTGGCCGCGGCGCCCAACAACCCTGAGCTCCTGGCTGCGCCACTGCTTCGGGCCGGGCGTTTCTTCGCCCCCCCTCTCGGACCCCCGGGCCCTCACAGCTCGGTGCGGCTCGAAAAATGAGGCGCGTGGCCGCGACGTCAAACAACCCTGAGCTTCTGGCTGCGCCACTCCTTCGAGCCGGACGTTTTTTCGCCCCCTCTCGGGCCCCCGGACCCTCGCAGCTCGATGCGGCCCGAAAAACGGCGCGGGAGGATGCGGCCCGAGGGGTCCGGTCGGGATCTTTTGCGATGTTGCAACCTTCTGCAGCGTCGCATCTCAGGGAAGTGTGCGTGCGGCCTCCTTGAACTGCGTATGCATGCCCTTATGACTACGGTGGGCCTCCAGTGCGAGGTGTCCACGAGCTCCAGGCGCACCCCCGTCGTCCAGTAGGATATCTGGGTCACGAGCTCTCTGCGGAGAGCGGACTTGAAGCTGGCACGCGACTTGGGGTAGAGGATGAACATCGAGTAGAACACTGCCTGCGCAACGGCATCTGCGTAGCCCCTGAAAAAGAAGTCCTTGCGCTGGTGGCTGATCGACCGGAACAGGCCGACGAAGTTCTCGGATACCCGCGCGTACAGGCGCTGCTCCACGTCCTTGTGCCTGTCGGCCTTGAAGTAGGAGCATATGCAGAACCAGTACGTGTCGCCGATCACGGCCATGGAGCGCTCAGACCTCAGATCGGCAGCGCACCCGGGGGGGACCGCAGCGGGGCGGGCCGGCTGAGAGGGCTCAGAAGGCCTCCGGCCTCGTGAGAAACTAACTCTCTGAGCAATTCTCCCCGGAGCCTCAGGTCGGGCCTGTCCCTCTACAGGGGGCAGTGTCAAAAGTAGTCAAACAGTAGTCTGGGGGCTATGTTTTGACTATTTTTGGGCATCTCTTGAGCCCCAAATTCGACCATGTTTTGACTATTTTTTGGCTAATTGTTGACTATTTGGGGGCATCTTTTTGACTATTTTTTTCCACTATTTTTTGGCGTATGTTTAGGCTTTCGTCCAAAAGCCCCCCTGGAGGGGGACGCGCCCGACCGCGCCGAGGCCACGGAGGGCCTCTCCGCACGCGCCGCGGAGGTCCCTCCGAGGCCCCCCCGGGAGGGACGCCCGCCGACCTCTGGGCAGGCCTGCCCGCCCTGTCTCTTGCCGTCGCTCGGGCGTCCGTTTCCCGTGCGTTGTTCGGTCTCGTGCGCGTTTTTTTTTTTGTTATCATTTTTTTTTTTTGGCTCGATGGTCCAGGATGCTCCTCGAGGGTCCTCGCCGAGAAAACATGCACACGTCCCAGCGACGCCAGGCTGTCGCCTCCCCCCCCACCCCCCCTGGCGCGGCGCCGAGCAGAGGCGCCCCCGCGGCTCGGGTGTGGCTGGAGGTGCCCCTGGCCCCAAGGGTGCCCCCAGGGTTCGCGGGGTGGCCCAGGCAGCCCTGGAGGCTGCCTGCCCTGACCTTCCAGAGAGCTATTTTTTAGCACTGGAAACCTAAAAACCTAAACAAACGAGACGAAACAGCCTAAAACCAAAACGTAGAATAGCTCTGGGATAGGTTTTTTACGTCGGGTGCTATTTTTTAGCCCTCCTGGAAGGTCATGGTGGGTCACCCCGAGGATCCTGGGGGTACCCTTTGGGCCAGGGGGCACCTCCAGCAGCACCCGCACGGCGGCGAGGCGGGCTGAGCCACGGCTCGGCCCTGATCCTGATCTCAAGTCGGGCGTGCCCCCCTACAGTCGGGGCGTTGACCCAAGGAACGATAAATAAGGAACGAGGCCCCTTTTTCCCATATAGTAATCTCCGATTTCCCATGGAAAACCTCATGAAAACCCAAGGAGCACTGTAAAGAAGCTGAGGAACACGGAGCCCCTCCCCAACAAAAAGGGTTCCTTCTTCAGCGCCCCGACTGTACAGGGGAGCTTCGGCGAAAAATAACACATACTCCAAAAGTACTCCTAAAGGCTCAAAACAAATGCTCAAAGCATAGTCCCCGGACTAGTCTTGGACTATTTTTGAATATCCCCCCTGTAGAGGGACAGGCCCGCCTCAATCCTGATCCCAGCCTGCTCGATCCGCCTCGAAGCGCGGAGCCTCGCCCCACCGATCGATCGATCGATCGCCGAAAGGATCGCCCCGCTGCCCTTTTCGGACCACCCCGACCCCAATCGATCGACGCCGCGGGCGGGTCAGCGACCTCGTCGAGCCCTCGTTACCAGAGCAGGGCCCACCGAGCGCCGAGCTTGAAGGTCCGAAGCCACCACATCCGGGCCTTCTCGGAGACCGACTCGAAGTCGGGCGCGTTCTTCACTATGCTCTCTGCCACCTCGGCAGACTCCAGGGCCGGGCGCATCTGCCACGGACCTCCCTCTCCTCTTCCCTCCTCCTTCGTCCCGCTCCCTCCTCCCTCCTCCCCGTCTTTCCCCTGCCTCTCTCCTCAACCATCCTCGCTTCTCCTCCCTCCTTCCGCCCTGCTGTTCCTCCTCGTTTTGCTCCTCGCTGGCCCGAATGAGCGATGGGTGGCGCAATCCCTCCTCATGCGGTGGTTGTCGCGCGGAGGCCTCGGTCCAACCGCCCGTTCACAAGGAGTTCCGTGGGGAAGCATCCCTCCCTACGCCCGCCAGTGACTGGGCGTCACGAGAAGAACGGGTGGGTATGGCATTCGGCGGCGAGCGAGAGGGGGGAAAGTGGGAAGAAGAAAGCCTTCTCAGAAGGCTCGGAAGTCGCTGGGTCTTCCGAGAATTCTTCTAGCCCCCCCCCCCCCCCCCCCCCCGAAGACACGGACAACTTCTGGCTTCTGAGAAGTCCCGCCGCCTTCTGAGAAGGCCTTCTCCTTCTCACTCCCCCCCTGGGCGCGCCGCCGAATTTTGATTTTGGGTCATAGCTCGGGTCTCTGGCGGGCGTTCGGGACTATCCAGGCGCCCCCAGAACGCTCTCGGCGAAGCGCAGCTGCTGGCAAGCACCCCGAGCCTGGAAACCTGTCAGGAAACTGCGAACACGCCCAACAATCTCGAACCTCAAGATTCGAACTTCGAAGTTCCCCCCCTCGCTCGCCGCCGACCTTGAGCTTCTCGATGCTCTCCTTCTCACTTCCCCCCCCCCGGCGCGCCGCCGAGGCATGGCGGGAAGGCGCCAACTGCACGCCTGCACCGATGCCGGCCAGACAAACCCGGGGGGGCCCAGGGTGGGCCCGGCCAGGATCCGCGCATGTGTGCAGAGGCTGGCACCTCCCGTTCCTCCTCCTCCTCCTCCTCCTCTTTCTCCTCCTCGTCCTCTTTCTCTTCCTCCTCCTCCGCCTCCTCTTCCTCCTCCTCTTCCTCCTCCGCCTCCTCTTCCTCCTCCTCCTCCTCCTCCTACTCCTCCTACTCCTCCTCCTCTCCTCCTCCTCCTTCTCCTCCTTCTCCTCCTCCTCCTCCGCCTCCTCCTCCTCGTCCTCCTCGTCGTCCTCCTCGTCGTTCCCCTCGTCGTCGTCGTCGTCCTCCTCCTCCTCCTTCCCCCTCCCCCCCTCCCCCCCCTCCCCCCCTCGAGCTCGGTGTGGAGGTGCGAGATGGGACCTGGCAAGAGGAAGGCAACCGCAGAAGAGCACGAGCTGGCATACAGATATTTGCGGAGGTCCACACGGACTTCTCGGATCGGAGCTGGACCTCCAAGTCCAGCGCCGCTACTCGAAATTCGCGCGGGACCTCTGACAGTCTTTGTGTGTTTATGCAGATTGCTGGTTCTCTAAAGCCGCGCTCTCAGCCCCGCCACCGCGAGGCCCCACGAGACAGGACCTTGGGGCGCTGGGATGCACGGCGTCGCTCTGATCAGGCTAACGCAAGCCCTGCGCTGATCGAGCCCCAGTGCAAGCGGAGCTCGACTGCAGCGGTGCCCCCCCCCTCCTCCTCCTCCTCCGCCTCCTCCTCCTCCTCCTCCTCCTTCCTCTGCCTCCTCCTCCTCCTCCGCCTCCTCCTCCTCCTCCTGCCCGGCCGCGGAGCCTTGCTGAAGGGCACGCTCGACGGCAGCGTGGACGATCCGTACTCGCCCAGCACCTCGCAGGCGCGGAGAAATCGATAATCTGACGGGTCTCCGGGGGAGGCTCGGCGAAGGTCTCGCCTCTCTTCGAGGGTCGGACTGCCCAAAGAGCAACCCGCTGGTGCCAACGTCGCGAAGGCTGTGGTGCGGGCCTCAAGAATATACACCACCACCACGTCGATTCCTCCTCCCTCCTCTACCCTCCTCTTCCTCTCTCTGTCCTGGGAGAGGGAGGGGGTGAGGGAGGTGGTTCATTTCTAATCGTGCTCATTTCTAATTGTGCTCGCTTCTACTTGTTTCTGGCCCCCTAGTGGCCAGGAAGAGGCCCAGGATAGAACAATTAGAAGTGACAGGATCTTGGCCCCCCAAAACATTCAAGAATTTTCGAATCCTGAGAAATGAATGAGAAATGAACCATGTGTATGTTTGGGCCCGTATGTGGGGAGATGATTGAAAGCCGAGCCGAACTCAGAGGGAAGGCGCAAGGGGGACCCTGCCAGACCCAGGCGGGCGCGAAGCGCGACGGAGGGATGGCGACACGGTGGGCCCTGTGCTGGAGACCCCCGGCGGCGCGCGAAGAAGCTCGCGGCCTGCGAGGAAGGCCGCCCCCGCGCCTCTCCAGGGACGCAGGGCGCGTGGCTTTCGGGGCGCCGAGCCCCGCCCGAGAGGTGTGCCCTCTCAGAGCGCCGCCCCCTCCCTCGCCATCGGGGGGGGGGGCGCGCCCAAGGGGGGAGGGGGCGCGGAAAGAAGCGGGAGGCAACTCCTGGCCCGAGGCCTGTGCGCGGACGAGGCCCGCGAACGTGTCAAAA
>CAUYUJ010020720.1:140682-151646 GCA_963575745.1 Prorocentrum cordatum
GCAAGAGGCCCGCGCGCAGCCCGCGCGGAGGCAGCCCCAGCCGGTGGGGCAGCCCGGGCCTGTGCAGCCGTGCTGCAGGACCTCCCCAGACTGGAAGCAGCATTCCCGCTCAGAATCGCAGTCCCGGGTGGGCTGCTGAGGAAGTGCGCTCCATCTCCATCTCCCGCGCGAAGGCCTTACTGTAGGCGGGGGGGCAACAGCGCTGCATTCAACCTTCGCGGGGCCACCCGGGTTATCTCTGAGGCCGAATTAGAGAAGTTTGCGTTCATTGGTCTACTCTGACGCTCCTTTACAAAGGACTCCAGAACCCAGCACAGGAGCAGTGGAACTTTGTACTCAGTGTCCGCCCTGGTGGGCGCTCCGGCCAGTGCTGTTAGTTTAGCGCGGAGCTCCTGGTAGCCTTAGCTTACACTCGCTCCACGAGGGTGGCAGCGCTCACAAAGTTGAATGGTGTTCCACGGGTATTCTTAGTATGTGTCGGAGATGTGGGGCACGTAAAGATGGTGGGCCCGAAGAGGCCGGGCCCGTTCGCGCACGACCAAGCCTCTGTTGCCTCGAGCCCTTCTGCCTGCGTGCCGGGCGCAGAGCTCGCCGTGCGCAGTTCCAGCACCAGGTGCCTGGTTGCTGGCGCTGCGTACGTCGACTTCCACAGTGGCGAGCTCGCGCACCTAGCTCACAACAGCAAGCGTGTCCAGGGAGAGGTAGTTGAAGATGCCCCGGCGGCCCCGGCCACGCGCCCCAGGTGGCAGGGCATGCCTGGTTGGCTCCGGTGACCAGCCACGGAGGAGACAGATCAGAGGTCCTGTTGTAGGTGAAGGGCCGAAGATGGCATCTCAGCAGCAGCAGCAGAAGCAACACAATCCGAGCGATACATCATGTCCTGCCTCCCCCCACTGCCCCAGCGTGTACCACTGTGGTCGCGCATGATTGCTCGGTGCTCACAACGGTAGGGCACGAGCATGGTAATGCTATCCCCGTGGCGCAAGAGACAATCTTGACGATCCTCCTCCTCCTCCTCCTCCTCCTCCTCCTCCTCCTCCTCCCCTTCCTTCTCCTCCTGACCTCCAGCCCCCCCTCCCGAAACAGAAAAGAAACATAACGGGAAATCAATTTCGTGTTTGATGTTCACTAATCAGAGTTTGCTTCTGTAGAGGTCCTAGCGGATTCTAAAGGGTTAGGATTTGTTCGGCAGGATTTCGGTGGCCGGTGCCCGGGTGCCCGGTGCCCGGGTGCCCGTGGGTGCCCGGTGCCCCAGGATTTCGGTGGCCAGTGGCCGGGTGCCCGGGTGCCCGGGTGCCCGTGGGTGTGCCCGGGTGCTCGGGGGTGCCCGGAGGAGCCCGGGGGGTGCCCGGGTACCCTATAGCCATATAGCCCTATAGCCTTATAGCTCTAAAGCCCAATAGCCCAATAGCCCTATAGCCCTATAGTCCTATAACCATATAGCCCATATAGCCCTATAGCCCCATAGCCCTATAGCCCTTCAGTCCTATAGCCCCATAGCCCCAACAAAAATCATATTGTTTTTTTCTCCGGTATCATTCTATATATAATTACAAACTATAAATATGATACCACACGGGGGAACAAAGAGGAGGAGGGGGAGCAGGAGGAGGAGGAGGAGGAAGACGAGGTGGGCGGAGGGAGAAGGGCGGAGGGAGAAGGGAGGAGGGAGGAGGGATGAGGAGGAGGAGGAGCAGGAGGAGCATGATGATGATGAGGAGAGACCAGTGTAAAGAACCGTTTGGAAGACCCTGAAGGAACTGCCTCGTTGGAAGACAACCGCTTGATGACCCTGAAACATGTCAAAACATTGTTCTCGGGATTCCAACTCCACGGATCAACCTGACTGTTGTGTCTTGAAGATCCGGAATCGTGCCAGAACGCAACTCCTGGGACTTCAATGCCGCGAACCAGCGTAACTGTTGCACCCTTGTAATCCTGAGCACTTCCAGGACACCATTACTTGTACGCTGATCATGGCAAATCATGAAACTCTTGCGAAGTTAGAAATGAATGCGCGCGGCGCTGGAGCGAGAACCACAATTTGAAAACCACCCGCCCTCAATCCGTGAAACTCTTGAGATCTTGTAGATGTGTAAAGCGAATGCGCGCTGTGCTAAAGCGAGAGCCACATTTTGAATACTACCCGCCCTCAATCCGTGAAGCTCTTGCTGCAAGTTTTTGAAACGAATGTGCGCGGCGCTAAAGCGAGAACCCCATTTTGAAAACACCCCGTCCTCAATCCGTGAAGCTCTGGTAAATGTTTAAAACGAATGTGCGCGGCGCTAAGACGAAAACCACATTTTGAAAACGACCCGCCCTGAATCCGTGGAACTGTTGCCAATGTTTAAGCTCCAGGGTCATAAATGCCCGGCCCGCCCTACAAACTGGCCCCGGGGTGCGACAAGGAGAAATTATTCATAAGGAAACGGAATGGAGGAGGAGGAGGAGGAGGAGGAGGAGGAGAAGGAGGAGGAAGGAGGAGGAGAGAGGAGGGAGGATGGGAGGAGGGAGGAGGGAGGAGGAGGGAGGAGGAGGAGGAGGAGGAGGAGGAGGAGAGGAGGAGGAGGAGGAGGAGAGGAGGAGGAGGAGGAGGAGGAGGAGGATGAGGATGAGGATGAGGATGAGGAGTAGGAGGAGGAGGAGGAGGAGGAGGAGAGAGGAGGAGGAGGAGGAGGAGGAGGAGGAGGAGGAGGAGGAGGAGCAGCAGGAAGGAGGCGCAACAGAGCGTACGATTTCAGTGCGACAACCATACGAAAACACCCTCCGGAAGGCGAGGGGCTCCACAGCCCCCCGTTCTCGTGGAGGAGGGGGAGGAGGGAGGAGGGGAAGCAGGAAGGAGGGAGGAAGACGTGGTGGGAGGAGGAGGTGTCGGGAGAGGGAGCACGGCGATGACAAGGGGCCTGCGAGTCCATCGGCGGGGCGGCCTCCAGCGGCTGCCTCCCGGCGGCGGCCTCCGCAGAGGGCTCGTGCGCCTCCGCCCAGCCCGCGCCTCTCGAGGCGAAGGGGGGAGGGGAGGGGGGGGGGGGGCAGCGGGCAGCCAGGCTCGCGAGGAGGAGAACGGCGGAGGAGGAAGCGGGAGGATGAGGTTGGAACGTCCAAATGGAAGAGGGGGGTGCTGCTGCTGATGATGACGACGACGACGACGATGACGATGACGATGATGATGATGATGCTGATGATGATGATGATGATGATGATGATGATGATGATGATGCTGACGACGATGGTGATGCTGCAGATGATGAGGATGATAATGCTGATGATGATGATGATGATGATGATGATGATGATGATGATGATGATGCTGATTGTCGGCGTCGTCGCGGTCGTCAACGTCGTCGTCGTCGTGGTCGTCCGCGTCGTCGTCGTGTTCGTCGTCGCCGTCGTCGTTGTCGTTGTCGTCGGCGTCGTGGTCGTGGGCGTCGTCGTCGTCGTGGTCGTAAGCGTCGTGGTCGTGGGCGTCGGCGTCCTCGTCGTCGTCATCGTCGTCATCGTCGTCGTCCTCCTCCTCCTCGTCGTCGTCGTGGTCGTCGTCGTCATAATGGTCGTCGTCGGCGTGGTCGTGGTCGGCGGCGGCGGCGGCGAGCGGCCCGCGCGGCGCGCCGGCGGCCTCTGGCGGGCCCGCCGCCGGGGCCCTCGGCGGCGGCGGTGCCCGGCGGCCACATGGCGGCCGGGCGCCGCGCGCCCAGGCGCTGGCGGAGCGGGGCTCCCGCTGGGCGCCGCCCGCCGCCGGTCGCGGCCAGGGTGGAGGAGGGAGGGAGGGAGGGAGGGAGGGAGGGAGGGAGGGAGGGAGGGAGGAGGGAAGAGGGAGGAGGGAGGAGGGAGGAGGGAGGAGGGCGGAGGAGGAGGGGAGGCGGGGCGGAGGAGGAGGAGGACCAGTGCAAACCCAAGAGTCATCAACGATGTTGGAATTAACCTTCCCTCCAGACTCCCAATCATAGGCCCCTACAACAGTTCATTTCCATTGAGGGAGCTGCCTCGTTGGAAGGCAACCGTTTGAATACCCCGAAGCATGCCAAAACATTGTTCTCGGGATTCTAACGCCACGGATCAACCTGACTACTGCGACCTGACGATCCGTTTTTGGGACTTCAACACCGCGCATCAACATACATGTGGCGCCGCCCAAGAAATCCTAAATCCTTCCAAAACACAAGTTCTTGTGCGCTGATCATGGGAACCCGTGACATTCGTCAAAATATTTAAAACGAATGTGCGCGGCGCTAAGGCCTGAACCACATGTTGAAAACCACCCACCCTCAATCCGTGAACCTCTTGCACATGTTTGAAACGAATGCGCCCCGCGCTAAGGCGAGAGCCGCATTTTGAAAACCACCCGCCCTCAATCCGTGAACCTTTTTGAAAATTTCTAAAACGAATGCGCGCGGCGCTAAGGCAAGAACCACATGTTGAACAACACTCGCCCTCACTATGTGAAGCTCTTGCCATTTTTGTTTAACAAATGTGTGCGGCGCTATGGCGAGAGCCACCTTTTGAAAAACAATCGCCCTCAATCCGTGAAGCTCTGGCGATTTTTTCAACGAATGTGCGCGGCGCTGGGGCGAGAACCACACTTTGAAAACGACCCGCCCTCAATCCGTGAAACTCTTGCACATGCTAAAAAAACGAATGTGCGGGGCGCTAAGGCGAGAGCCACATTGTGAACACCACCCGCCCTCAATCCGTGAAGCTCTTGCACATGTTAAAACAAATGCGCGCGGCGCTAAGGCGAGAACCACATCTTGAAAACCACCCACCCTCAATCCGTGAAACTTTCTGCAAATGTTTCAAACTAATGTGCGCGGCGCTAAGGCGAGAACCACATCTTGAAAGCCACTCGCCCTCCATCTGTGAAGCTGTTGCCACTTTTTAAGCTTCAGAGTCACAAGTGGTGAGGAAGTCTCAGGCGAAACGCCGGGCCCGCCGTCAAAACTGGCCTCGGGAGAAGATTTGTATACGAGGAAGGAATGGAGGAGGAGGAGGAGGAGGAGGAGGAGGAGGAGGAGGAGGAGGAGGAGGAGGAGGAGGAGGAGGAGGAGGAGGCGGAAGAGGAGGAGGGAGGAGGAGGAGGAGGAGGAGGAGGGGGAGGACGAGGAGGAGGAGGAGGAAGAGGAGGAGGAGGAGGAGGAGGAGGAGGAGGAGGTCGACGACGACGACGATGCTGACGCTCTGGAGCTGAATTTTTTGTTGCATGGAACGGTGCTCCCCCATGGGGGGGGGGGTCAGAACCCCATGGGCCCCCGGGCCACCCACACCCCCCGGCGTGGAGCCGACCGAAAGTTTCTTCCAGAAAGGGGTGCTCACTTGCGGGGGGGGGTCACAAATCCCGGGGCTCCCTCCCCCACCCCATCCCGCACCCCCTTTTCCGGGATCCCCCCACCCCCTATCGGCGGGGGAGGGATTCAAAAGGACAGGGCCTCCCTTCGATTCGATTACGTCGTTGCTCGATCATGTTACGGTTGGAACGCTCGAGGAGGGCCGCTGGGACAAGAGGGTGAGCGGCGACGACGACGACGACGACCCAAACGGAAAAAATGTCACACACGCCGACAGGGTCGGCGGAGTTTTGTGCAACGCCCATGGGCCTCTGTGTGGTTCCACGGACGCGGTGGTTGCCTGGCCACCATATCATGACATTTTAGCGTACTGCTCGGGATGGCCCCGAATGCCCTGTCACAAATGTTATAACATGTTCAGCCGCTCGGCGGCCATAGTGTTTTCTTGTCTCATGTCGAGTGTCTGCGCAGGAACTTTCCCGTTTCAGGCTTATATTATCAGAGCGGCCGATGCATCGCGGCATCGCCGATGCATCGGCGGTGCGGCGTGATCCTCCGACCCCAGCTACTCCGACCCCCATCCAGGAGGCCTGGACTCGTGCAGAACAAGTGGGCCAGCTTGCCTCGACGCTGGAACGAGCGCGGACTCGTCGTGTAGAAGCCACAGGTGAGACGCTTGCACCTTCTTTAAAGGGGTCTGCAGCTTGGGTTAAGTCGGGCGTGTCCCCCAACAGGGGGATTTTCGACGAAAAATACAAAATACCCCTAAACTACTCCAAAATGGTCAAACAATACTCAAAAAATAGTTCCCTGACTATTTTTGAATATTCCCCCTGTAGTGGGACACGCCCGACTTAAAGCTTGGGGCGTTCGACAGTCTGCAAGAACCAGCTCCGCCCTGCCGACGGGGACGACACCGAGCGAGGTCGCGAGACAGCCGCGAGGCCGCACAGCCGACTTAACGCCTTACTTAACGCGAAGCCGACGCAACTGGCGACAATCTTGCTGTCGGCGCTGCTGAGAGATGGGGGCCCGATGCAGGCCGGCGCGCGAGCGTCCGAGTCGGCTCCGACAGGGCGCCCACCAGGCAGCAAGGCTCCTCGGGCAACGTTAACGTCATGAGGACAATGGCCCGTCCGCATGGGCCTCTCGCGCACTTGGCAGTGGGACGTGTGACCTATTTGTCGCCCACAGATTTCCGCGCCGCGCGCGGGGCCCCATCGGGAACTAGTGAGGTACATATTCCCACGTCAAGACACCCGAGAACATTGCCTCGGGAACGAGCCAAAGGTGCTGCGCTTGATCGGCCAGGGCGCAGTCGACGAGGTGCGATTCCCGAACGCTTCGCCCTGATATCTCCAAAGCGCGCCGCGTGGATTTTGAACGCTTCCACCACCATTCCGCGGAAAGACGGGCGCGCTCGGAACCGCCGGAAAAATGCTGGCGACGCAGCCTGATACAAAGAGATGCGGCGCCCCGTAGACCTCCAAGACAGCTGACGCGCGCGTTGAAAGGCAACGGCGCACTTGCGATTCGCGGCGCCTGCTGCAGACATCGCGTAATCATGCTGTAGAACAGACTCGCGATGGGCGCGCGCTTCGCGCATTCGGGCGGAGAAGTGCGCGTCGAAGGGCCCGCGGTCTACCCAGGCGCGCACCTCCTGGTCGTAGAACCGACTCACAAGCGGAACCTAACGAGCAGATGTCGATGCTTCATGAAAACGACCGCCTCGCATTGCCAGCTCCAGGGGGCGCGCAGTCCGATACTCGAGGTTCCTGGCGCCGCGCTGGCAAGAGTGCCAGCGAAATCGGCTGGCGGCAAAAGGAACCAATCTCTCGGTCGCGCGCATCTGCGGGTTGAGAACAGCGCCGAGCTCTCCAGGCACAAGGGGGTGCTGCGCGGTGCTCTCGGGGAAGCGGCGCCGTGCAATCCAGGGGGGGGGGGCGTCGGCGCATGCCCCGCGGGGAACCGAGGCCCCTGGGGGCGGGGCGGGGGGCGGGCGCGCGGTCGGAGGCCTTCAGGAGGTCACTCGCGGGCCGCGCTGCACCAGTCCTGGGGCATGGGGGCAAGATGGAATCCCATCGAGTCCAAAGGGCTGCCGTGACCCCCCCGCGCATTGCGGGCGCCCCCGCCCCGGAGAACCTCAGCCAGAAATGGGGGGGTGAAGGGCAGCGCAGAGGCGACCCGATGCAGGCAGAACCTCCGCTGGGGCGGCGGCGGCGGGCCCCGTCGCGGCCGGCGGAAGCAGTGGCCAGCGGAAGCAGTCTCCCATGATGCTCACATTGGCCCTGCCTGGGTCACCGACCGCGTTCCTCATCTTGGCGACTCTGGCTCTTGGCACGCGCGCGTCCGTCCCGCTCAAGGCCGACGTGGACTTTCATAGTGTCCTGGGGGGGGGGGGCCTTGGCGCCGATGCAGGGGGTGGGGTTATTTCGGCCTGGGGCCGCAGTCTGGACCTCGCAGCCTTGCCAGCTGCTCAAGAACGGGAGCGACGGGAAAAACGCGGCGCCGCCAGCAGATGGCGATGCGGGGAGGCTGCCAAGCAGGCGGCGTGATCGAATCTGACGCTGCAGGCGCGGCCCCCCCCCCCCCCCCCTCCACGGGCCCCCCGGGCCCCGAGGGCGCGGGGCCCCCGAGGCAGAAAACGAGCGTGGCGCACTTTATGCCGGAAGCCGGCTTCTCTGGCGCTGCACCGAACGCAGCCTGGACGTCCCGCGCGGGCGCGCCGAGCAGGCCATCGGGGGCGCGCGGGGGCTCCCTGGGCCAGGGGGGGGCGGGAACTGTCAGAGGAGGAGGAGGAGGAGGAGGAGGAGGAGGAGGAGGAGGAGGAGGAGAAAGAGGAGGAAAAGAGGAGGAGGAGGAGGAGGAGGAGGAGAGGAGGAGGAGGAAGGAGAGGAGGAGGAGGAGGAGGAGGAGGAGGAGGAGGAGGAGGAGGAGTTATGGGCGGCCTCGACGCGCGGGCCCATTGGCGCCCCCCTTCGGGGCGCGCGGGGCCCGCGCCGCGCCCCGGGCCAGGCTGCCGGCCCACCCGGCGTCGACGTAGACTGCGACGGGGCGCGGGTGAGGGCTCGCGGAACTGCCCCGGGCTGCAGCTCCCAGCGCTCGAGCTCGAAGCGGCCGTTGCCGTTGTCGTCGCCGTGGCCGCCGCCGTCGCCATTCTCGTCGTCGCTCTCGTCCTCGTCGTCGTTCTCGCCACCTGCCCGCGACGCATCCCCGAATGGCCACGGAGAGGCAGGGCGAGGGGCGGCCGCCCCGCAGGGCGAGCCCGCGGGCTCGGGCGGCCGCCACTGGCGGCGGCGGTGCGCCGCGTGGAAGGTGCCCTGGATCCCGGCTGAGGCTGCAGAGGCTCCAGCCTGCGGGGTCCTCTTCACCAGCTTCGCAACGTTGCAGACACCTCCTGGCGCGACTATCCTCGCCTCGCCCTTGGAATCCATCGCGCCGAGCTTGCGCTCGGAAGTCCGCTCCGGATGATTGCGAAGTCTGTCCACGATGGATTGATCGATCCGGCTGATCTGGCGCTGGCGATCTCGAACATCGATGGGGAGATCCTCCCGCGCAAAAAGCTGGCGAGCGCGGCCATCGCGAGGATCGTTCTGAGCCAGCGAATTGGAGAACTGCCTGGCGGCCAACGAATTTAACGCGATTCTGCTATTCTGGGCAACCATTCTGGAACATAGGCTTGGCGCCTTGGAGCAAAATCGGCAGGGCAGCGAGCTAGTGCTGCCAGTGTGTCCCACGAGTGTCCTGATGCACGGGGCGCGGGAACGTTCGGATAGAGCGAACACATGGATTGGTTGCGTTTTACATCCCCCCGGCCAGGCTCACGGACCTGTGCGCTGGTTTGGTGGCGTCGCCTCGGACGGACTGAAGCTTCACTGGCGATGCTGCTCGCTCGAGACACAGCTTGGATCTGGGCGGCCGACTGGCGGACCTGCTCCTGGTGGATATCCAGCGACTCCTGCGTGCCTTGCGCCCTCTTGTCCAGAGCACTGATACTAGCTTCACGATGGTGCATCTGCGTCTGCAGCGAGGCCACCAATGAATCAATCGACTCAACAATGCTTTTCTCGATGGGCTGCATCGTCTTCCTCATCCCGGTCATCCCATCGACTGCTGCCACACTGCGCATCTCCAGTACGATGGCTGAAACTCCCTCGGCCCTCGCGACATTCATTGCCACGATTGTTGCGACTAACCCTCGGGGTGGAAATGGCGCCGAACGGCCTGGTCTGGCGCGACTGTGACTGCGGGCTGCATGACCGACTGTGGGAGCTGGAATGATGACACCCTTTCCTGCCTCGACTGGGTAGCGATCGATACCTGCTCTTTTGGTTGGCCTTCTTTACAGCCCTGCGCCCCACAAGTCAAGATAATAGCAACACCTCTTCTGGTGCCGCCCGTGTTAGCTCGGAACACCAACGCATCAGAACGTGACTGCAACATGCAGGAATCTCCCTTCATGAAGGCGAACCACTGCCAGGCTGAACGTCCGTCCCTGCCTCGGATCAGAAGTCTCCCTGCCTCAGAAATCCAACGTTGCTTGAGCCAAACTGGATGAGGAAGGCGGAGAAGGAGAAGGAGGAGGTGGAGGAGAAAAAGAGATGAAAGGGAAAACGGAAGGAGGAGGACGAGGAAGAGGACGAAAAGGAGAAGGAGAAGGAGGATACGGAAGAGGAGGAGGAGGAGGAGGAGGAGGAGGAGGAGGAGGAGGAGGAGGAGGAGGTGGTGGATCTGGATCTGGAGGGGGAGGAGGAGGAAACGCATGGGTGCGAAGATGGAGGACGGGAACGGGTAGGAGGAGGAAGAGGAGGAGGAGGAGAAGGAGGAGGATGACGAGGAGGAGGACGAGGAGGAGGAAGAGGAGAACGAGGAGGAGGAAGAGGATAATGAGGAGGAGGCAAGGAGCAAGAAACAGGCCACCAGTTCGTGCACACGTTGACGTCCCAGGCTTCGCTGGAGACACTCGCCAAACTGTCCCACACGGGCGCGCGGAGGCAGAGGAGGAGGAGGAGGAGGAGGAGGAGGAGGAGGAGGAGGAAAAGGAGGAGGAAAAGGAGGAGGAGGAAAAGGAGGAGGAGGAGGAGGAGGAGGTGTCGACATTCGCTCTGCGGTCGGCTCTTCACCCCGCCACGGGCCCTCGAGGCAGATGGCGAATCGTGGACCCAACGTTGCCTGAGTTGGGGTGCTGCGCTGCATGGGCAACCTCCCAACCAGCCCGATGCGTAGGATTTGTTTCCTCTAGTCCAGTGCGTCTCTTGTCTTCAGCTCGCCGCGTAGGAATTGCCTCCTCGAGACCAATGCCCCTTCTGTTTCCAGACGCTCACTCCGAAGGGAGTTCGCCAGCCCGACGAGCCAAATGCGTGCTGGAGTCGCCGGCAAGAGGCTCAAGGGATCTGTGCATTACGGTCGGGAGCTTTGCTTAGCGTGTCGTCCCGGCGGCCTCGGCGACATGCTGTGCTTGCAAGCGGATGGCGTGCCGCTTCGATCCGCGGCGCCAGAGGCTCGGGAAAGCTCGGGGCTCTGACGCCTGGGGACGGGGAAGTGGACAGCCTGTCGCGATGAAGCGTGGTGGGCCAAGAGCGGCGAAGCGACACGCTGAACCCAGAGTCCCTGACCGCTCTTCGAGCGCCCACAGGAGGAGGAGGAGGAGGAGGAGGAGGAGGAGGAGGAGGAGGAGGAGGAGGA
>CAUYUJ010020721.1:0-12500 GCA_963575745.1 Prorocentrum cordatum
GGCGAGGGCTTCGAGGAGAGTTTCGCAATGAGGACGGGGTGTCACTAAGGAAGAGGAGGGATGGGAGAGGGGTGCGTCGGCGAGTGCGTTTTCGTTGGTGTGCTGTGTGGTGTGCACCCTGACCAGTTGCACGTATCGGATGCGCGCGCAAGCTCTAAGCATAAGTGACGTGTGTCGTTTGCGGGCCAGCTGAGCTCTTTACCCACCCACGCCCTGGTCCTGGGGCCGCGGCGCCGGGACGGTGTGGGCTACCGTCCGGTGCGTCCACAGACCGCCGAGTCGGACAGGAGCAAGCTCATAATGCTACCCAGGCCACCCGGCCGGGCAGGGACAACGACGACGCAGCTGGTCCGCCAAGGGGCAGCATTTTTCGTCTGGACCACCCGTGATGTTTAGCGGGCCAGCGCGGCCAACCCCACACAGGAATCTGGGTACGAGCAGCCCCCTCATCCCAGGCCTGAGCCCCCCGTGCCTACTACGGCTGTGCTGGGAGGGGTCACGATGCCTCCCAGGGTGGTCGTAGGATCCTGTTTTGTCGGCTGTGCTCCCTCGGGGGGGCGGAGGGGTAGCGCGTGCCTTGGCACGGACTGGCGGGCGGTTATGGCGACCCCTCCTGGGGACGTCATCCCTCTGGCACCGCCTTGGCGTGAGCGCCGGCCCGCGCCTGACCATCGCGCGCTGGCGGCGTTCCGTGCAGGCTCGGCGTGCGACTCATGCCGGTCCTACGGTGGTAGCCTACCTCAGTTGTGGTGTGCAGCTGTGCGGGAGTGTACGATGGAATATACCTGGATATAAGAACGGGGGTCTCTGTCCCGATCCGGGGTCTGGCGGTATGTGACCATCCCTCGCCTCCGGGTCGCCATCTGTGCTAGTGAGCAGTCTTGAATTGCTCACATTGGCGGGGGTCTCGAACCCTGAGGGAACTGTGCCAACGGGGGGACTTGTCCCCTCCCACCGCCGGCACGGGGAGGGTCGGAGGTGATTTGTTTTCGCCTACCGTTGGAAACCGTTCAACGAGATGTGTTTGCGGTGTGCACTCTGACCTGTCCCATGTCTCGAGTTGTCTCCTTGCGATGGGAAGCCACCCCACAGAAGTGTACGTGCGTGCGGGTGTGGCGTGGTGCCCGCGTGGTTGGTGGGCCTTTCGCGCACGTAGTTTCATGTGTGTACGTGGGGGAGGGGAAGCGTGCGTGTGGGCAGGCGTTTCGAATATCGAGAGGTCGTGTGATTCACATGATACCGCTGGCTGTGCGAGGGGCGGGGGGTTAGGAAATCTTGATAGTGAGGTGTTTTCCTGCCGCCTCTCCTCCCCCTCCCCCCTCCCTCCGCTGGGCGGGGCGGTGGGGGCGGCGGGGGAGAACACCTCCCGATCTGGCCTTCCGGCCCCCCGCTCAGGGTATTGGGTGCTGTGCCAAGGCTACCGGGGGCATCTCCTTGTGGGTCCATTCCCCCCGCAATCCGCCCCGCGTGTTTGTGTCTGAGGCTTCATCACCCCAGCGTCAACATCACAGCTGCCCAGCTGCTATCCCGTCCGCAGGCCTGAAGGTCGCTTGCAGCCTGAGCTGGCTCGGCGCTCATCTCCAATGTACCCGCGCATCAGCGGGCAGCATGGCGCTGACAGAGGCAGCGGCGTTCTCTCCCACCTGAAGGCGGAGCCGAGGAGGAGTAGAAGGGGGGTCAAGGGGCAGGTCGATGACACTTGCACGCTGGGTAGTCGAAGCCAATCTGGCGCCAATCTGGCAGGCCAATCTGGCAAACGGGGGCAATCTGGCGAGGGAGCCAACGCGAATCCAGTCTGGCGAATAACCCAAATCCTCCAATATGGCCAGGCCAGATTGGCCCTTGGGGCCCAATCCAGTCTGACAGTCTGGCCTTCGACTACCCAGACTTACGGAGGAATGATCGGGTTTTTTCCCAGTGGGGGTTAGATTTCACCGGGGGAAATCTTTTTCTCGAGAGAGGGGGGGGGGGTGACATGGTATAGACGCGTGGTGTTGTGTGGACAGGAGAGGGGGGGGGAGAGCGGGGGGGGAACGGAGAGATGGGGGAGGCCAGGCAGGGCTTCGACGACACCATCGTCGAGGAAAGGGAAGACGATCGAGGAAGTGGGGGCTGCGCCTGCCGGAGAGCCCCCGTCGCCGCCCCTGGACTTTTTCGGGGAGTCGGAGCATTCTGGGTGGACGGAGGAGGAGGAGGAGGAGGAGGAGGATGAGGAGGAGGAGGAGGAGGAGGAGGAGGAGGAGGAGAAGGAGGGCTGATCCTGGCACCACCGTGCGTCCTCAAGAGACCCCCCGTCGCCACGGCCGGATCGCCTCGCCGCCCTCCCTGCGCCACCGCGCCCCCCACCCCGGACTCGCTGCTGGCGGCAGGGAGGCTGCGGCACTACTTCGCAGCCCCTCGCCACGAGCAGTGGCGCAACCCAGCGAGGCGGCGAGGCGTGACGGTAAAACAGGGCACTAAACTAGGGCTAGGATCGGGATAAATCGCTCCAAATCGTTCAACCAAACAAAAAAAAACAATAAAAAAATCAAAGAAAAAAAAAGCGTTTCCGGACGCTCTCAGAGCGTTCCGGAACGCTCTGGAGCGGCCGCGGCGCCCAATACATCCTCCAAACCCGCCGATTCTCAGAGACTTCGAATTATCCCGATCCGATTTCATCCCGATCTTCGCGTCGTTTTAGACGGGGTTCGAACGGGACCCGGGCACCGTTCAGTCCTCTCGGATCGAGGGCGCCCCCAGACGGCCATCAGGGCCAGCGATCGAGCCGTGCCGCCACGTCCCCAGCACGGCACAGCGGGCGGCCTGGGCTCCGTGTGCCCCCCCAAACCTCTTCCTCCTCTTCCCCCTCCTCCTCCTCCTCCTCCTCCTCCTCCTCCTCCTCCTCCTCCTCCCCCTCCTCCCCCTCCTCCTCCCCCTCCTCCTCCTCCTCCCCCCCCTCCTCCCGCCCTCCTCCTCCCCCTCCTCCTCCTCCTCCTCCTCCTCCTCCTCCTCCTCCTCGCCTCCTCCTCCTCCTCCTCCTCATCCTTCTCTTTCTCCTGGCCCTCGGCACGCCCCCTCTGCGTGGTCCCCAGCCCGCCCGCCCTGCGCCACCGCGCTCCCCAACCCCCAGTTCGCTGATGGTCGCAGTGAGAGCGCGGCATTGTTTTGCAACCCCTCGCCACGATTCGTGGCACGCCCCAGCCGAGCGTGACGCGAGGGGAGCCGGGGGAGAAAGCAACGTCTGCCTCCCTGATTCTTTTCCAGCGCAACATCTACAGTAGCTGTCGGTCAGTCACATGCCAGCCTGCGCTACCCCCCGAGAACGACTGAGCCCAGGGTCGGCTAATCAGGGCAACGTCTGTAATGGGGTCGACGCGTAGTACAATGTAAGAATGCGGCCTGAGGCTGAGACGGATGGAGTAGAATGGGGCAGGCTTCAAGGAAGACTGTATCCTTGATCTAATGCAAATTTCTCCAGGCAAGACCAGGAGAGCAGGAATCAAGCGGGCCTTTGCGGTTCGCAATTGGGACGCCGATCGCACAGCCATGCAGCCAGGCGCAAAGCCCGTGAGCGACACCCTTGAGTGATGCAAACAGCATGGCCGCCGAATCACGAGGTCACGCACACTCGCATCGCTAGATCCTTAGGAATCACCTGTAGATAAACTCGCCGCTCGGGTCAGTGGAAAATCCTAACTTACTCTTGGAGGCGACGGTAAATCCGCACTCGCTCGTTCGAGCAAGACGAACTCCACGGACTCGTGCATCGCCCCCCCCCCCCCTTTTCTTTTGCCCCCCCCCCAAACCGTGTGGGATTGTGGCCATGACAAGAGATCGTGACACCAGAAAAAAACATCGCCACCCCGCCCGCTCGGGTGGCTGTCGTGCCGCCCCGGGCGCAAAAACTGGGGCCATTTAAATCGCTTCGCGCGCGGTTAAGAGGAGGAAGAGGAGGAGGGCTAGGAGGATATGAGGGGAGGATGCGGTAGGGGTCTATAGGGTTTGTTTAGTAGTGTAGGGAGGAGGACGAGGAGAGGAGACGACAGAGAGAGGAGGAGAGGAGGAGGATGAAGAGGAAACAAAAGATGAGGAGGAGGAGGAGGAGGAGGAGGAGGAGGAGGAGGGGGACAGAACGCGCAAAAAAACTTAAAAGACCTGTCTATCTGGCAGTCGGTCTCTCAGATTACGACCTCCTCTTGGGGACCTCGGCCTGCGGCGGCGGCTCCTGGGGCTCGTCGCCCCGGCTCCCGTCCTCGCTCTCGGACGCCGCCCGCCAACCCTCCTCCGCGCCGCCCGCCGCGGGCGTGCTTTCCCCCTCCGGGTCCTCCGCCAGCGGCTCTCCTCTCTTCGCGGCGTCCGCCGCCTCTCCCTCGGCGTCCTCCGCGTGGTCCTTTCCCTCCTCCTCCTCCTCCTCCTCCTCCTCCTCCTCCTCAGAGAATAGCTCGTGGTACTTCGCCCACGAGTAGAACCTCACCAGGTACACGAAGGCTGCGAGGAGGAAGCCGGCGGACAGGAAGAGGACCACCGCCTGCATCTCCTGCGTGAGCTCCAAGCGTCGGTCGCGAGGACGGATGCGCATATCAGGCTGCAGCAGGTGTAGAGGAGAGAGAGTCCTTCTGCGTCGTTGAGCTCCTGGTACTTGTACGGTCGGAGTCGCATGTGTGCACCAAGGAACACGGTCATCGTGAAGAGTGCCATGGCTAATTTGGAAGATGGGCTGTATGTGGTTGGAGCCAGAGTCGCGGTGACAGCGAGCACAGTAGTCTTGGTGAGACGGAAAGCCTCCCAATACTGCCGCCCCTCAGTGTAGGACCCTGTGATGAACTTCATTGCGTGGTCGTACACCGCATTGCGAATCAGGAAGATCCAAAGTAGCGGCCCTGCCACAATGGCACCAGAAGCCAGAGGCACCGTGATCATCGAATACCTCGCCCTACCGCTGCAACTTGCCAGTGACTCGTGTGAAAGCCAGCTCTCAGCCGGCGCAACGGGATCGTCCGGGTGCAGCTGTGTGTGGTAGCACGGGAGCGAGCGGGCGCACGCTGCGGTGATGAGTGGCACGAACTGGTTGGTCGCCACGAGGTAGCACACCATGAGGCTGCCTGGCGTGTACTCGGCCCGGAACCACTGGATTAACTGCGCCGTCATCGCCAGGAGCATCGCAGTGGCTGCCTGAGCAAACGCAAGCCCGACAACGCTCAGGGGCCCGATCTGTTGCTCGCCGCCGTTGACTAAGCAGTCGAGGCTGGACGCAAAAGCCGTGGCGTCACCTCCCGAAGCGTGAATGCCCATGCTGAGAACTCCTCTGACACCATCGGGCATCCTGCGGAACACAGGCGTTGCGTCTATGGTCGACGCGACGAGAGCAGAGGCGGAGGTGAACGCTAGCAAGATCTTCAGAGCATCGTTCGCGAAAGCTGCAGATGCCCCCCTGCGCGCGGCGTCAAACGCACTGCGGACGGAGGCCGCGTAGAGCATGATCGGCACCCCAAGCCACACGAGCCACTGAAGAATCTGGTGGCCACACCGCTCACAGATGAAGGGATCAGCGTTACTGCGTCCAAAGCCTTTTGTGCAAGAAGCGCATCCAGGTGTTGTCGAATCGTACCCCTCCTGGCACTGTGCCTCTGCACGCAGTGTTTCGCAGTTGTCCGCAGCCTTGCTGCGGGGGTCCACGTTCAGCTCGACAACGCTATGAGAACAAGCTATGCTGTTAGGGCAGCGATGAGCTGACGTGCCGGTCTTCAGAGATTGTATCGTAGCTCCCTCTGGCACGCTAATCTTCCAGTCGCTCACATATATATCCATCTTGACTTGCTTGCTCAGAGTCACCGTGCAGGATTTCTCCACGAAGGCCTTATTTTCCAATGCTTGGGCCTTCTCCAAGTCTTCTTCCGCCTTCTTAGTGTCCTTGATCGCTTTCTGGCTTTTCTTGAGAGCTTCTTTTTCCTTCTTTTGGGCGCGCTTCTCCTTTTCTTTTGCAAAACGTTCCCTAAGCTTCACATCGTCAAGTTCATGCCGCGCCACAATTTCACTGTTGTTTGCAATTGTCGCACGCGCGATCGCATCATCTTTCCGTCGATCCGCTTCAGCAGATTGCTCTTCCAACTTCTCCATGCACTTCTCCAGTTTCTCGGCGGATCCTGGCGAGAGGCGAATCCCACATGGTTTGTCGCGCGGACAGTTTTCAAGCTCTTCCATCTTCTTCAGGAGGGCGCGGCACTCATTCGTCATCCACGACGGCACCCCGGCCTTGGCCTCGGGGGCGGGCCCCTCCTCCCGGGGGCGGACAGACCTCCCTTTAGGAAAACGTGGTTTAGTGAGAACTGACTACCTACCAGACCACACCAACCCAACCCGAAGACCCGAATTTCGGGTTGGGGGGGTAAGGGTTCCACATGTGTTTTTTCGATGTTTCCCGACCCCCCCCACTAGAAATCGAGGGTAAATCTGAGCCTTCGGGTTGGGTTGGGGTGGTTTGGTGGGCGGTCAAGAACGACCTGAGGCCTAAACCTGGCGGGCGCAAGCCTGGAAAATAACGGCCACGGCGCCCTCTCGAGAACCGAAAACGGACAATTCACTAATCCACGTGTCGCTGTTGGGGGTTCTGTCCACCCCCGATCCTCGTCGCCGGCACCCTCCTCGCCGCCGGCCCTCTGCATGCTCCCGCCGAGGGCCCCCGCTGTGGCCTGGAGCTCGGCCCACTCTTCTGCCTCGCCCCCGATCTCGACGAAGCGCTCGAGGTAGTCCGCCCGCCTGTCCGGTTCGGCCTGCCTCTCCTCCAAGCCCGCGGCCGTCCCGCCCTGTGCGGCGCCACCGGACAGCTGGCCCCGCGAGTCCACGGCGAGCACCTCCCTGCGCACCAGGGCGCCCCCGCGCCCTCCCTGCGCGGCGCGCGCGCGCACGGGCGGGCAGAGGAGCAGCGCCGCGGCCAGCAAGGTGAGCCGCCGAGATCGCTCGGGGAACGCCATGGGCACGGCGCGCTTCCCTTCGTCGGCGCTGTGACCAACTCTCGCGCGCGCTCGCGCGCACGACGGCGAGCCTGAGCCCAAATGGTCACGGAAGAAATCGACGTCTGCCTCCCAGAACCTCGCTTGGACGGGTTCCGGCCGGACGAGCCAGGCGAAGGAGCGGGGCCCGAACCTAGACCCGACACTGGTGCTCATCGCGGCGAGCCTAGACAGGACCGCGGTGCGTCCCTTTCCGCTGGCGCACAGCGGTCCCGCACCTGGGACCGCCGTATGTCGGGCCGGGCGAAAGGGGGGGAATAGCAAAGGGGGGTGTGTGAGAATCAGCTCACGTAGCTGATTTTCCCGGCGCCTCCCGGCGCCGGGAGGCGGCCATGTATCGAGGAATGGGGCCCCTCGGCGAGGCCGAAACCAGCTGCATGCAGCAAATTTCGTAACCCCCCCTTTCCCAATCCCCCCCTTTCGCCCGGCCCGAGTCGGGCGAAGGAGTGGGCCTTGGACCCAGACTTGGCACCGCTGGGAAGACGAGCGGACCCAGCGGCGCCTCACCTGGGCCGGGCTCGCCCAGAAATGGACCTCGTGGGGGCGTTGAAAAAAAATTACCGCGAGTATCGGCGGTGGACGAAGCTCCCTTTAGTAGACCTCCCCTGAAAAAAAACGACCTGGGACGGAACCGACGGACCTGACCCGCAAAAATGACGGCCGCGACGCCCTCTCGCGAACGGAAAACGGCCAATTCCTTAATCGACGTGTCAGGGTAGGAGGTCTGTCCACCCCCGAGAGCAACGGCGTCTCCAGGGATTTTTTTTTGTTTTTTTTTTTTTTTTTTTGTTTTTTTTTTTGTGAGAGCTATGTGGATCAGCCAGCGCACGAGGCGGCCGCGAGATTGGGCCTACACCGGACTCACTTCTATAGCGCTCACTTCTATAGTGCTCACTTTGAAATTGTGGTCCGGAAGGGGCCGCACATGCAGGCACATGCCGCACAGTCGCATGCACATGCCCATGCAAATATACAAAAGCCTCAACAGCATTGCCGCACATGCGCGCACATGCCACACCGTCCGACGCACAGTCGAATGCACGGTCAAGCAAACTCTGAAAGCATAGACGCACATGCCCGCACATGCCGCAGAGATGTCGCAGGCGATAGTGGCCTGACCACCTGAGCTCGGGGCATTTCGCAACCCAGAGTTCCGAGGATGTCTCAGGCAAGCGTGGCCGGATCACCATGGGGCAGGGCATCTTGGAAACCAGAGTGGCGAGGATGGTGCTGGTCAAGGTGACCAGACGACCATGGGGCAGGACACCTCCGAGGTCTGAATTGTGAGGATGTCTCAAGCGAAAGTGGCCTGACCACCATGGGGCAAGAGATCTCTGAGGTCAAAGTTGCGAGGATGTCTCTGGGGAGAGTGGTCTGACCACCTCAGCCCAGGGCATCTCGGAGCCCAGAGTTGCGAGGATGTCTCAGGCAGGACTGGCCTGACCACCTGCTCAGGGCATCTCAGAACCCAGAGTTGCGAGGGTCTCAGGCGAAAAAGGCCGAGACACTATGGAGCAGGGTATCATTGAGGTCAGAGTTGCGAGGATGTCTCAGGCAAAAGTGGCCTTAACAGCTCAACTCAGGGCATCTCGGGCGAGGATGTCTAAAGCGAAAGTGGTCTAACCACCTCAACTCAGGGCGTCTCGGAACCCAGAGTTCCGAGGATGTCTCAGGCGAAAGGGGCCGAGACACTATCGAGCAGGGCATCATTGAGATCAGGGTTGCGAGGATGTCTCAGGCGACAGTGGCTGACCACCTCAGCTCGGGGCATATCGGAATCGAGACTTGCGAGGATGTCTCAGGCAGCCGTGGCCTGACCAGCATGGGGCAGGAGATCTCTGAGGTCAGAGTTGCGAGGATGTCTTATGCGAAAGTGGTCTAACCACCTCAGCTCAGGGCGTCTCGAAACCCAGAGTCCCGAGGATGTCTCAAGCGAAAGTGGCCGGGCCACCATGGGGCAGGGCATCTCCGAGACCAGAGTTGCGAGGATGTCTCAAGCGAAGGTGGCCAGATCACTTCATGTCAAAGCACGTCGGCCTCCAAATTGCCGACGACGTCTCACGCGGAACTGGCCGGACTCGAACGCGCCGGCGTCCGGAGACGAACGCCGGCCCCGGCATTCTTGCACGTCCCGCACATGCACTGCACAGGTACGCACAGTATTCGCACAGGCCGAGCTCGCCGGTGGCCGAGCCAGGCAAGCGATTCCGAGATTCCCTGAGCTCGGGCCGTCAAGCCACTTTCGCCTGAGACAGCCTCGCAACTCTCACCTCCTCCTCCTCCTCCTCCTCCTTCTCCTCTGGCCGAGCCGAACAGGCAGGCTGGCCAGTGGCCGGGGGCGCCCGCCTCCTCCGCCCCCCCCTCCTCCCCCCCCACTCCACCTCCCCCCCCCCATCCCTGCTTCTCCGGCCGAGCTGAGAAGGCGCGCGGGAGAGTATTTTATTAGGCGGGCGCGCCACCGCCAGCTCACGAACCGGGCGAATAACCGCCCCCGCCAGCAGCGGGCGAGTCTAAACGCACAACAAACTCTTTCAGGAAGCCCTGGCACGCCCCAACTTAGCTCTGCGAAGGCCAGGAGGCATTGGAGGCACAGGGGTCCCAGACAGCTCCTAGGGCATGAGCGTGCATGTGCATTGGGATGTGCACGCATGTGCGCCCGCGCGCTTCACCGCATGTGCGTGCATGCGCGGGCCCGCGCGGCCTCCCGAAGAGAGGTTGCACAGGCATGTGCGTGCATGTGCCGATGACAGATCTGCGATTCTCGAATACCTCCCGCATGTGCAGGCATGTGCGCGCATGTGCGTCGGACTGTGCGTGCATGTGCGTATGATGGATACCTCAAAACACAGCGCACATGCCCCCGCACATGCCCGGGCACGACGTGCACAGTAGGAAGTCCATCCAAGAAGGACCGCACAGGCCTGGCACATGACTGGCACATGCCGCGCACATGCGCGCACATGACAGCGCAAAAACGGCCGCACATACACCCACCCAGGGGTATAGATGTGAGTGCGGTGTATCCCCCGACGGCCCCAGTCACTCCGGTGAAGGCAGCGTGCATCAGCAGCTCGATGCCCGAGCGGCGGGCGGCAACAGACAGTCTGCTGCGGGAACGACAGATCCCCTCGGCTCGAACGCTGACGCCGCCACCGACGTTCCCCCTGGCTCCTGGGTTCGGGTGCGGGACGCGGACGGCCAGGTCCACGCAATCTCTCTGATTCGGCCGCCTGCCCGGAGGCCCCCCTGGCAAGGCACCCCGGTGGCTCGTGCGGCCGCCATTACCTGGCGGGCCTCGGGCTCCAGTTGCGCCCAAGAACCAGGGAACTGGGCCCGCAAGTCGGCGCGGCACGGCCGGACACGCACTCCGTCGCCTGGTCAACCCCGGACCACAACGGCCCTTGTCCGGGGGGCGCCGGGGTTCCCGAGGAACTGGCGAAACCCTCGCTCAAAAAGTTGCCGCGCTCAGCGGTGCACCTCATCCGTGCGGGGAGGAGCACAATGGGCACCTGGGCGGACCTGGGGGTGGTGCGGATTCTCCGGGAGGGAGAAAGGGGACATCTTGGCACCGTCGTGCGTCCTGGAGAACCCTCGATCGCCACCACGCCCGGATTCTTGGGGCGAGCGGGAAGGCGTCGACCCTTCGACCGCTGCTCGTCCTGAAAATCTCTCGTCGCCACAGCCGGACGGCGGAACCCAAACGCGGAGACGCGAGCAGCAGGACAGACGCCAGCGGCACCGTCGGGAGCAGGAAAACGGACTCCTGCTGCACGACCGCGGGCAGCAATACGTGCTCCAGCACCCACAGTGCGAATAGCACGACGAATATCGGAGATTTGACCTTGCGCAACGCGCTGGACTCCAGCAGCGCGATACTGAGCAGTCATAAGAATACCAGCGCTGCAACCGCGAGCGGTCAAACGGACCCAGCTGGGCAGATCCAACTGACGACAGCGACGCCGACGCCAGCTCGCCTGGACCCAACGCCCCATCCGACGCCACCGTCGTCGCCCAGCCCCTGCCACTCCTCCCCCGACGGCGCCCCGACCAACGGCCCGCGTGACGGCGTCTCTCGTGGCTCCCTCCTATAGACACCTTCCCCGACGCCCCACCCCGCACCCGGCCCGCCGCCCCCCCCCGGCGCCCCTGCCCGCCCCCATGCCTGCCACTCGGGTCGGTGCGCGGCCTCCGTCCTCGCCGCCCGCTGTGCCGGTGGCGCACGCCAGCGGGCGGGTCACCGCCGACGAGCACCCGTGCGTGAACCCACCGCTCGCCCCTGAGGCCCCTCGCTCCTCCCCAGTGACTACTGCTGCTGGCGGCTCGGGCACCGCGGGCTGCGCCAGCGCCAGCCCGCGAGGGGGGGCACCTCTGCCTGCACGGCGCGAGCTCCTGCTACTCGTCATGAACACCTGGACAGGCGTTGCCAGACACTCGCGCCCTATGGGATTCGTTCGCATCGGCCTACACGAGGGAGGGCAAGAGGCGGGCGCGTCCTGAGGATGTCCCAGCACGCGTCCCGCTCGATTTCCTCAGCTCGAAGGAGACCCTGGTGGCCCGGGGCAGGAGGATGCAGCAGTGAGGTGGTCAACCTGGGTCGACCTGGCACAAGTTCTGCGCTCTGCGTTGCGGTGGCACTCGCGACCCGAACCGGCACGACGCCACGTTCCTCCGCTGCTCCCCCCGCCACGCGCCGTCATCCGTGTACTCACAATCACAAGATACAACACCATTACGGTGCCCCGAGGCTGGCCGTGAACCGTCCACCCTGGCAGCGCGTGGCCCCCGACAGCCTTCGGCCACAGCTTGACACAGACAACTGCACCGGTTAGGTGCCCCTGGACCCGGCCATGCGCTGTCCACCCCGACAGCGCGCGGCCTCCGCAGCCGCAGCCAGGGCCACCCGCCGGGCAGCTGCAGCCCTGGCGCCGGGCCGCCTGGCCCCTGCGCCCCGCCTGCTGGGGCCTCCCCGCGGGCGGAGCGCTCATCCTCCCTGCTCCCTTCTCCCGTTTTCGCCCCTCGCCTTTCCCCCCCTCCCTTCGTGCCGCGCCTCCAATGGAGGCGCGCGGAGGGAGGGGGCTCGCGAGCGCCATGGTCCATGGTCCATGGATCATGGCGCTCGCGGGGCTGCCGCAGCGTGCAGCCTCCCCGCGTGGTTGGGCACCTGGCGGCCTGGCCTTGCCGCCCGCTCCCCTCCACGGGCCCAACTTCTGGCCGGTTGCGGTCCAAACCTGGTCTTAAGTCGGCCGTGTCCCCTACAGGGGGATTTTCGACGAAGAATAAAAAACTAGAAAAATATTCCAAAGTGGCCCAAATACACAAAAAATCGTCCCCAGAGATTTTGCTTTGGCTAGTTTTGAATATTCCTCCTGTAGAGGGACAAGCCCGACTTGAACCTAGTCTGCCCGCGAACTTGCAGTACCTTGTCACGCGCCGCCCACCTGGGCGGCCCTGCGGCCCCCTCTCTGTCGTCCGAGTACCTCGCTTACTTCATCGGCAGCGCCACTTGAGCAG
>CAUYUJ010020721.1:15000-30000 GCA_963575745.1 Prorocentrum cordatum
TTACTACTACTACTACTACTACTACTACTACTACTACTACTACTACTACTACTACTACTACTACTACTACTACTACTACTACTACTACTACTACTACTACTATACCTACTACTACTACTACTACTACTACTACTACTACTACTACTACTACTACTACTACTACTACTACTACTACTACTACTACTTCTACTACTACTACTACTACTACTACTACTACTACTACTACTACTACTATTACCGCTACTGCTACAATTGCGACGATGAAGAGAAGGAGGAGGACGGCGTTTACCGTTACTACTAATATTGCTCTCCGCGGGGCTTCAACTCCTCGGGGCTCCTCTGGGATAATTTTCAAGTTCAGCTTGGGGAGGGAGCCTGTTGAGTATCGGTTGGCGTGTTGGAGACGGAGGGTGTTGAGTACTGGATGGTGTGCTGGAGACGGAAGGAGTTGAGTAGAATATCATTTTCAAGTTCAGCTTGGGGAGGGAGCCGGTTGAGTATCTGGTGGTGTGTTGGAGACGGAGGGAGTTGAGTAGTAGGTTATTTTCAAGCTCAGCTTGGGGAGAGAGCTCGTTGCTCCCCTGCCGCCTCCCCCCCCCCAGCACCTGTCTCTGTGCCTCCCGAATCAAGACAGAACGCGCGCGTGCACCGTGTTTGGCGCCACCGATGCACGGAAACGCTGTGTTTTTTTTTGTTGTTTTTTTGGGGGGGTCTGCGAAGCCACGAAACATTGTGTATTTTTGTTTTTTGGGGTTTTTTGGGTTTGCAAGCCCCCGTGCCCGCCGCGGCCTCCCTCCCAGCACCCCTCTCTCTGCCTCTCAAAACCAAAAAAAAAAACAAAAAAAGCAAAAATACACAGTGTTTCGTGGCTTCGCAGACCAAAAAAAACAAAAAAAAAAAAACAAACAACACAGCGTTTCCTTGCATCGGTGGCGCCAAGCATTGCGTAGAGAGAGTGAGAGAGAGAGAGAGAGAAAGAGAGAGAGAGAGGCAGAGAGAGACATAGAGAGAGAGAGAGGCAGAGAGAGAGAGAGAGAGAAAAAGAGAGAGAGAGAGAGAAACAAAAAAGGAAAAGAAGCAGTCGAGGATGAGGAGACGAAAAGGTATGATCTTGGGGGGGGGGCGACCATATATATATATATATGTCTAAACAAGTGTATGTATACACACATACACGCAGATGCTGGGGTCCCTCAAAATTCTCAAGGAGAACAACAGCGAAGTCTGCAGACCGGCCGCGGTGGGCCGACCTCTCTGCGGCACTTGAGAAAGCAGCGCCTGGGCAGACCGAGCGATACGTCACAGAGCATGGCGGAACGAAGCATTTCCGGACTGACTGACTGACTGAAGCCTTGCGTCTAGAAAACGCGTGGGCAAGATTGCACGTATGGCGACCAGCGGTGAGCACAATCTATTCAACTATACAACAAACCTGGGCTGGTAACACCAGGCGGACAACAGGAAGGGGAGGAGGGCGGAGAGGGGGGCAAACTAATGACAATTGAAGACGCGCAGGCACATCCTGACATAATACAAAAACTACGAGCCGTCAACATCATCGTCGTCGAGGCCAGCGTTGTCATCATGACGTCGTCGTCACCGGCAGCGTCGTCGTCAGCGCCGTCAGCGTCATCGTCAACGGCAACATCGTCGTCGTCGTCGCCGTCGTCGTCTTCCGTTGCCGCTGGTGGCGAGTCGAGGAGGGCGTCCCCCAGGTTCCTTACCCCCTTTTCTTGCGGAGTGAGGGCTGTGACCCCCCTCCCCCGCGCCCAGCGCTCATGAAAGGCACCCTGTCGAGCGAGGAACCCCAGCATAAGCGAGGGTGAGCAGGAGGGAGACACAAACACAAAGTATGGCCAGATAACGGATGAAGGCGCTCGGGGTGGAAAGAAGGGAGAACCCGGAAGGAGTGAAGAGGCTAACGATAGCTAGGAGGAGTAACGAAGGAACACATAATGACGAAACATACACAGGGACGCACCCGACCCATCTGCAATGTGTGTGTGGCAATCTCAAAGGGCCCGTCCATAATGATAAACCTTACAGGGCATGCTGTTCCGTGTGACAGCTGCTTAAGGAAACTAGGAAACTACGCATTGCACACCGAATAAGACCTGGGCAAACCCGTGCTCAGCTGACCACCCACCTATCGTAATTTCCGACAATCGCACGGTTGGCACAACCCACGGACTAGGTCTCGTCTAAGCTTGGATCCGCACTGTGCCGCGGGGCACGAGTTGGAGTGCCCTCAGGTCCCTTGTAGTCCGCAGCCCTCAGTCCTTAGGATTGAAAATGCAAGGGTCCCGACCCCAAATCCTGATGATTTCTAGGGTTCCCTTGGGGTTCCCGGCGTGCCTCGTGCCCCGAGAGGCCTTTGACCTACAATCCATGCACGGCGGCGGGATGGGCCAAAGGCCAAGGGTGCGCGGCGTGCCAAATGTCTGGAAATGTTTGTTCCTTTTCTGGAAAAGGAGAGCTCGCCGTGGGGTCCCGGCCCAGCCCGCCGGCCACCAAGAGAGCGCCGAAACTTCGTTCTCCGTTGGCCCCGTCGCCTCCTCCAGGTTGGCCCCATGACGGCCCAAGGGGCCACCAAAACAGCGCGAGAGGGAGCCTTGGACATCCTGGGGACACCGTGGGCCAAGGGGCACTTTCTGGCCACGCCCGAAGAGCCTCCTCCTCCTCCTCCTCCTCCTCCTCCTCCTCCTCCTCCTCCCTCCTCCTCCTCCTCCTCCTCCTCCTCCCCCTCCTCCTCCTCCCTCCTGCCTCCCTCCTCCCTCCTCCTCCTCATGCCTCCTCCTCCTCCTCCTCCTCCTCCTCCCCTCCTCCCTTTCTCGTCGTCCTCCTCCTTTCCCTCCTCCTCCCTCAGGGGAAACGAGGGGGAACGCTGGGGTGACCAGCTCAGGTCGGGAAGCGCCGCGCTAGCATCGGCGGTGCGTCGCCGATTTTGCCCCGTCGGCGATGGCGGAGAGCTGCGACTGGGCCTCCGATGGACAAGCCCGCGCGCCCCTGAGCGGGGTGGGCCGTCGAGCCCGGATCGGCGCGCGTTTCCGCGAGGGAGGCAAAACTCCAGAAGCATCACATTGACCAGCCTCGAACTTATCCCTACCCCTAAGATGGGCGAGCAAAAAGCGAGGGCAGTCTCAGGGATGGGCCCTCGGAAACTGAGGGAATCCTTAAGATCGGCATCGAGGCGAGGTGATGTCAAACATGGGGATAGGGATCTGTTTCAAACTGGGAAATGACACGTCGACGGTCCGCGCGGAGTTCTCGGATCGGCGCTGCGCCGCCCCCCCTGGCGCGCGGAGCGCGGCAGGGGCGTCGGCGGAGGCGCCGCCAGCCAAGGGGGGATCCCGCGTCGGTCTGACGAGTTCGCGCGGACCTCTGTAAGTTTATACATATAGGTGTATAAACATATATGTATATATGTTGGCGGTGCCCGGTGCGGAGCGAACCCCCCCCCGGCAATCTCTCCCGGGGGGCTTCGAGCTGGCGCCATTCCCGGTGCGAGCCTGCACGACCCCCCCCGGTAAACCCGACCTCCTCTGGCCTTGAGCATCCAATACACCAATATATTGCAAACACCAATATTGTGTGGAGTGGCAAATATAACCAAGAGAGGCCAACAGGGGATCTTGGTCGAGTCATTTCTACGTGTTGTCTCCACTTATTATACGTCCCTATCGTAATCAGATGACCCCCTTTTATTTGCCCACACCTTCTTCTTTTGTAGTCCTTTCTCCATCACCACCCATAAGTCGTTCCATTGATTTTTTATTTTGCGCTAATCCTTACCTTTAATCCTCCAACACACTCTTCTATCACTGCTTCTATACCTTTTTATTCCGTGCTCCTTCCCTTCCGTCCACCGGCCATCTAACCACTTTTCATCCTCCTGCACCGCCGGCTTCGCTTTTCTTCTCATTTGCGGTTACTATCCCCCTTATTCGCGTGGTTTCTCTTAAAATCTCCTCCGTTACGATTTTCTGTCAAAATTCGCACCCAAGAAAATCCCCCTAGATGAGGGGCGTCGCCTTCTCAGCGCAAGAGACGAACAACAGGCTGCCCCATAAACTTCGTCATGCATGCTCTTGAAAACTCAGACGTGTTCGGAGCACCCCCTCTGCGCTTCCCAAACGCCGCAACGGACCCTCCAAAGTCTTCATCTCGGTAGTTCCAGTGCTTGGACGGTTGTCCTCCAGAAGAACATAATTCCAAAAATAAATGCAGCTTGGGTTTAATGCGAAATATGTTATCATGCGCCGTCGCCAAAGCAGTGAAGTGTTGAGCAAAGTGCACAGAATGCTCCAGCATCGTGTCTTTCGTAAATGGGAAAGACCCTGCAAGCGCAGCGTAGCAGCGTGATAAACTCTGCATGCAAAAATACATAGAAGACTCCACGGGGTCATTCCTGTCGCAGAACTGTTCCGCAAGTTCCATACCCCACGGTATTAAATGCCGAACCAAGCCAGCGCTACATCTGAGCTTGGGATAGCTGTTTGATTTGCCTTTCACAACCCCAATGCTCAAGTGAGGAAGCCTGTTCGGCGCGCCGTTCGGAGGTTGTCTATCGTAAAACCCCTGCATCATAAGGTGCATCTCTCGCATGCGCTGCTTCTGCGTGCCGCCTGGGACTTTCCTCTTGACGACGCAATGCCAGATCAGAGAGCCCATAAAATCTGCAGCTACACCTAAACCCGCGCAGTGCAGCCAATCCAACATCAAAATTCGCACGCTGGCAAACGGAACCATCAACAAAGGGCATACTCGATGTCCAGAACCCAGGATGTTCATCAAAAGTTCTTGCCATGATCTGCGGTCCGTGCGCCAGGGCGCGTCGTGGCCGATCTCGGTAGAGACCGTGCGGGCATCGAAAACTTCGCTTTACCACCCTCCCTCTCCTGTTCTGCCTCTGCCTCCTCCTCCTGCTCCTCGGCTTGCCCACCCACCTCGACGCCCCCGTCACTTGGCGCCTCGCCCTCCCCTCCTCCCCAGCGCATCGCTCCTCCCCCTCACATATGATTTCCCGTTGCGTGCCTCCTCGTCGTCGTCGTCGTCCTCCTCCTCCTCCTCCTCCTCCCCCTCCTCCTCCTCTTCCTCCTGCTGCTCCTCCTCCTTGCCCTCCTCCTCCTCCTCCTCCGCCCCTCCTCCTCCTCTCTCTCCTCCGTCTCCTCCTACATCTCCTTCCTCCTCTCCTCTCTCCTCTTCCTCCTTGACCTCCCTCCTTCTCCTCCTCATCCTCCTCCTCCCCCCCCCCCCCCACCCCCCCTCCCCCTCCCCCTCCTCCTCCTCCTCCTCCTCCTCCTCCTTCTTCTCCTATCCGTCTCGTGTTATTGATTTGCTTATGCGCGTTGCCATCCCTTTCCTCCATTCCCCTCTCCCCCCCCCCTTGCCTCCTCCAGCTAATGGTCCGCGCCCCACCTCTCAACTCGCCCTGCTGGCCCCGCGCGCAGCGTTGATGGCCCTCCCCCGCTTCTTGGGCGAGCGCCCCCTAGCGACAGGGGATGGCCCTTGCAGCGTCGGCGCGGGGGGCGCGCAACTTTCGCGCCGGGGCCCCCCTCCTCAGGCAGCGCAGGGGGGGTGGGGCGTTGGGGCAGGGGTCGGTGGAGGCAGAACTGGGTTGGCTATGTGCTTTTCCCTGTGACCTCGGGCAGCTTGATCTTGCACTGGAAGCAGCGCTCCGCGTCCTGCCACCCTGGCAGCTTCAGCGCCTCCTTGAACATCTTCCAGTCGCCCTTGATCTGGCAAACAACACCCCTGAAAGGGAGTCGCCCTCTCTCGCTATGCTGTTTGGCCCTCCATTTGTCGCTCTTCCCGAATGGCGACCCATCGCGTCTGCACGATGGCCACGTTTTGGTTGCGAGGTGCGCGAATGACCAGCGGACAATTTCAAGAATGTCATCCAGGGCGTTTGGGGACAACTGGTTCTTCAGCAAGCGTGCGATGGGCACGCGGAGGTTCGCGCAGCGCTCCTCTAAGCCAGGCAACAGGAGCGAAACAATTTCAGCGGTCACGCTGCGGTCCCAGTTACAAGGCACACCGTCTTGCCAGATGCCGCATGGGGCCGTGTCGGAGTCGCCGAAGGACGACGCTGCACTGTTGAACTGCTCCAGCGAAACGGGATCTAACCCAGACGTGCCAGTCATAACATCTGCGTGGCCGAAGAACGCCAAACGATCCAAAATCTCGTGGGGCCGCATTAAATGCATTTTCTGCAGCTCCTCCACCTGCCTTTTAGTGTCCCACGCCCGCACGTCGCACACGCACAAGGGTGGCCAACCGTTCTTTCTGAAAATCTGGCGAAAGAAACGTGGAGCATTGCCCGGGTATTTTTCTGATGGTACTAAATCAGCAACGCCTGTGGCACCAGAGCGGTGGATGTCGTTTGCCAATTGGAGCCCCCTGGCGCCCGACGCGATGTTGCGCGACACGAGGTCAGCGACATTCGCCCTCAGGCGTTTGTCTGCTGGCAGCGCGCGCCTGTCATAAGGCAGCGCGCGTTTGGACAGCATGCTGCGGCGACCTCTCTCGAGCCAAAAGCTACGGTCGTCCCTCGAGCCAAAAGCTACGGACGTATCTTGCGCACTGGCGCGCCCTGCAACAGGGCCACCCCTGCAGGATAGGGGCGACGAGAAGATGCGAAGGTTCCCCTCGAGAAGGGGTCGCGCTGGATACCGGGCGAGGCGGCGAAAGGGGGGTGGAACAGCAGAGGGAGAAAAGGAGAGAACGAGAGAGAGAGAGAGAGAGAGAGAGAGAGAGAGAGAGAGAGAGAGAGAGAGAGAGAGAGAGATCGAGAGAGAGAGAGAGAGAGAGAGATGGAGAGAGAACAGACGAACGTGAGTGAGAGCGAGAAGCAACGAACGGACAGACAGACAGACAGACAGACAGGAAACAGACAGACAGACAGACAGAGATAGGCAGAGACAGACAGGGGCAGACAGACAGAGAGCCCCGATCAAGGTATGCGCGCATTTTTTCTTGTTGGAGCGTCGCCTTGCGCCTCCATCTCTAGCGTCTGCGCGCCGAGGGAATGATGTGGATGTAACTCAGGGGGCTACGAACATGATATGGAAACGCCACTCACTCCACGTAGCGCGAGAACCTCTTGACCGCCAGTTTGATGCCGTCCAGGTGGCGCTCTGCGGTGGACTTCATGGCTGCGAGATCCTTGTTCAGATTGGCATAATCATTTTTCTTCTCGTTCGTCTCGTGAGTGATTCCCGTCTTCTCGATCAGGAGCTCCACCGCCTCCTCGTGATCAGTCGCGCTCTTGAGGGTCTTGTCAGCCTCCTTTGCCCAGGTGTCATATTGGCCTTTGTCACTGTCCTTGGCAGTCTTGGCGTGATTGTGGAGCTTCGCGCGGAGCGTCTTCAGCTTCTCCATCGCAGCCTGGTACTTCGACAGGGTAGACCTAAGCGCAAGAAGAGGGAGGGGGGGAGCGTCTGTGAGGGGAGTGAGCAGGAAGACGAGGGAGAGGAGAGATTGCTGAGGCGATGGCGTGATCGAATCCTTGTTCGCCTGGATGTTCGGCCACAGCGGGTTCTCCAGCTTCACTAGGTTCGCGCTCGCACTGCTGCTGCCACTGCGCAGCTCCCCCATCCTGGCTGCTGCCCATTCCAGCGCTTTTGCCGACTTGACGTTTCCCTCGCCCGTAAACTTTTTCTTGTCAGACGTCTCCAAGCTGTCCTCAGACATCTGTGGGAAAATGAAATAGAACTCGTGCCACAATATGCGGTCCTTCTTGTCGTACTTCACTGGAAACGCCTCCTTCGTATTGTACGTCTGCGAATTATCCTCCCACCACTCCTGGACGAACTCGAGAGCCAGCTTATGATCCTTAAAATCTGACAGTGAAAGGTTCTGTTCTTTCAAAGCTTGCGGAACTGTGACGTGCCCCTTCTTGGCCCATTCCTTATGTTTTTCTGCATTTTCGCATTCTTCGTGAAACGTATGCACCCAGTCCAAGTTCTTGCTCTTATCCTTCTGGAAGCTCTCCAAGAACATCTTGCGCTCTGAAGGGCTCTTGCAACTCGACCAAACTGCCTGCGCCTCCGCTGCTCTCTTCTGCAAATCTGCATCAGTGCCCGAGGAATTGTACTTGAGCCAGTTGCGCATCTTTGTGGCCTCCTTCGGGTCGACCCCCTCCCCCTTAGAAGCCTTGCATATCTTAGGAGCGGGGCCAGAGTCGTCGCCTTTCTTCCCGCACACCATCGACGAACAAAGAATCATCATCGGCACGACATACGCGAAGCAAGAAACCGCGGCGGGGGGAGGCATGCTGTCGAACCGTACAAGGATCCAACACTCGCAAATGTAAATATGACAATCAGCGCGCCGAGAACAAGCGGACCTTGAGCCGAAAAGCACTTGCGGGATGCATGCTGCCCCCTCCCCCCTTTGGCCCTACCTGCCTCCTTCCTCGTCGGTCCTTCCTTGCCGTAGCGCCCTGATCCACATAAATCCGCCATGCTCATCCTGCCCCCCAGAAAGCCCCTACAGTAGGGGCACGAACCAAGAGGACAATGAGATCTAGGCTAGATACCCCTATCAAGGGGTGATCACGGACTGCGAGCGAATGGTAAGCATTTGCACTGCCGCTATTAAGCTGATCAGAGTGTAGGGTCAGAAGCCCCGTGGTCAAACCACCAGTCTTTGTTCGGAAGTGTTGGTTTCATCAGGCAACGCAAAGTGAACCAATCTGCCGCTAGAAAGCGGGCAATCTCGTTTCTGAAATTCTATTAAATAGAATTTCTATTTAATAGAATGTGGGTTTTGCTTGATAGTTCCTTCAATTCTATTAAATAGAATTTCTATTTAATAGAATCGGGTGTGTCTTCTGTGGCCCAGCTGAGCGGGCTTCCAGTCGCAGCCAGCGTGCAACGACTGTCGTAGATATGGATGTGAAACCCACCGCGGGTCTCAGGCCCCCTTCGCGCCGCACACGAGGAAGTCGCCCTCTGGGAGGGGGGGGGGGGGGGGTGCGCAAGTGCAATGTGTGGGAGGGAGACAGATCCACTACAGAAGTGGTGACGGCTCTCAAGGAAAAGCATCGCGGTCCTAGTTCCCCTTGCGGCCGCCCTTCTTGCCGTCTTTCTTGCCCCCGCCCTTCTTCGCCTGGGCGCCCTCGTCTTTCTTCCGCTTCTCCTCCTCGTCTTTCTTCCGCTGGTCCTCCTCGCGTTTCTTCCGTTCCTCCTCCGCCTTCCGATCGGAATCCTCTTTCTGCTTCCTCTCGGCTTCTGCCCTCGCGTCGTCCTCTTCCTTCTTCTTCCTCTCTTCCGCTGCTGTGCGGGCCTGCTCTGCTCGCGGCAGTCTCCGCTCCTCTGCAGCCTTCCTGTCGTTCTCCTCTTTCTGCCGCCTCTCTGCGTCAGCCCTCTCCTGCTCCGCAGCCGCCGTGGCCATAGAAGCCGCCGTCGCCACCTCCAGCGGACTCGCAGTGCTTGCGCAACTGCCCCCGCCTCCCCCGCGCCTGGCGTCAGCTCTCTTTTTCTTGCGTTCTCGCTCGTGGCGCCTGTCCTCTTCCTGCTTGCGCTTCCGACTTTCTTCGGTTGCGCTCCTGGATTCCTCCTCTTGCAGCCTCATCGCCGCAGCCTCCTCTTCTTCCTTTTGCATCTGTTTTTCACGCTCCTCCGCCTCTTTTCGCTCCTGCTCGATTCGTTGGAAAGCTTCGGCTGCTCTGCTAGCGACGCTCGCCTCTGCTTGCTCCAAGGCGCGCAGGACTTGCCTCGTCATCTCTGCTCTCCTCCTCCTCTCGTCGGCCTTCGCTTGAATCTCCATTTCTTCCGCCTGCCTGGCTGCTTCCTTCCTCTCTCCCTCTCGTCGCCGAAGAGCTGCTTCCTCGCGTCGCCGGGCTGCCTCCTCGCCCCTCCGCGCCTGCTCCTGCAGAGCCCTCCTGTCCATCTCCTCGCGTGAAGCCGTTCTCTCGCGCCTCCTCCTCCTCAGCCTCTTCAGGATGTCGCGCCCTCTCTTGTTGAGATCCTCCGTCTCAGCGCCGCTAGTGTCGTCTGCGTCCGCCTCTGGGCTGAGCGGGGCCCCCTCGAAGGTCTCGGTCTGCATTCCTGCCTCCTGCGTCGCAGGCTGCGTCGCTGGATGCGCGCCTGCAACTCCTGCTTCCGCGCCTCCTCCTCCTGCTTCCGCGCCCCCTCCTGCCCCCTCGGCCGCGCCCTGGGGATTGCGGACAATATGCCCCTAGCTGAGGGATCATTAATGCAAGTAGGGATGTTTGCACCCCTAGCGAAGGGGAATCTTATCGTAGGGCTGTTTTGGCGTCCCCTAGCGCAAGGGTGCTTTATTTCCTGATCCCCATCGCGTCCTCGGCGGCGTTCACGAGAGCTTGCTCGTTCCTGCCCATCCTCTGCCGCTGCCACCTGGGAGGGGGGAAGGGGGGGGGGGCAGGAGGAGGAGACGGTGGAGGAGGAGGAGGGGGGGGGGGGATGAGGATGAGGAGGAGGAGGAAGAGAAAGGAGGGGAAAGGAGGAGGCAGGAGGGAGGAGGCGGAGGAGGAGGAGAAAAGGAAACGGATGTGAAGAGGGAGAAGGGGGGGGGGAAGGGGGGGGGAGGAGGAGGAGGAGGAGGAGGATGAGGAGGAGGAGGAAGAGAAGGGGGGGGAGGAAGAGGAGGAGAAGGAAGGAGAGGAAGAGGAAGAAGGGAAGGAGGAGGAGAAAGAGGAGGAGGAGGAGGAGGAAGAATAACCCTGCAAGAACAGAAACTCGGATTGAAAAACTGCGAAAAGTTTTGCATGCCAAACTCTGGTGACAAGAAAGGTTTATCATGTCAAACTTAGGTTTCCAGTGGGCGCGCAGTGTAATGGGTTCCCATGGGGGCCACCTGGCGCGCTCGGCCCCCGACTTGCGGCCGCGATAGTGGCGACCTCCTGTGGAGATGAAGCCCCGCTCCGTCCACCGGCGAGAGGCGCGGTGCTCCTGGCAAGAACGCGACACGCACGTGAAGACCCACGTGCGCCTGCTGCGCTTATTGCACAGCTGGATCTTGTCCGTGCGCAAGAACGGCCTTGTTGAGGCCCTCGTGTACCGCTTCTCCCTGAGATCCCTCAGCATCTCAGCCTCATCCTCCTCCCCCTCGTCTGAGACGGCGGTCACGTCGTCCTATAGGGGAGGAAAGGGGGGGGAGACGAAACAAATCTTCTATTGATGTGGCGTCCCCTAGCAAGGGGTAAGCTTTTGCATCCGACCCAGCGTCCTTCGCGTCATCGAGATGACGCTTCCGCGGAGGATCGCCCCACTGGTCGCCGCCGCTGCCTCCCGGAGCAGATCCGCTGCCAGCGATCATCGCCTGAGGGATGGGGGGGGGGGAGGGTTGGCGCGCGCCCTCGCTCTTCTCTGGCTCTACCCAAGGAGTTCCTGGAGGGAGAAGGTTTCTCTTAGAAAACTTTGGTTTCTGAATTCCCTGATCCCCATCTCGCCCCTGACATCCGAACCTCCTGATTTGTTTCCAAGACTCGCGGCCTCCGCCCCCTGCGAAGCGAGCCATGCGGCGAGCGCCGCGAGCACAAGAGCCATGCGGCGAGCGCCGCGAGCACAAGAGCGGCACAAGGCCTTCTCGCGAGCCTCGCGGGCTCGATCGCCTTGAGCCGCAAACGGCTGCACTGAACGTAAACAATCGAAATCTCTTGCTGTGGTTCCCCCGAACGAAGGGGCGCGTCCCCTAACAAGGGGTTCGTGACGCCCCTGGTGGAGGGGATGTAAACATTATATAATAGCGTGAAGAGATGAGATGGCGAGCCCCTGACAGAGGGGAAGTGCTGCGTAAGATGACGATGTGTGCTGATGATGGTGATGATGATCGCGATGATGATGAGGAGGGGGAGGATGAGGGTAATTCCATCGATCAGCTCCTCCATCAGAGCGTCCGCAGCGCCCCGCGCAACATCCCTCCTCTCAGCAATCGTGCCCTCCTTGAGCTGCTCGCACACCTGCCTGCCGATGTCGAGCAGCTCCTCCTTCGACACCTTGCCCCTCGCAGCGGCGCCTCCGAACGAGCATAGCTAATTCTTCTTCCCGTGCAGCAGTTTGATCCCCACCCTGTAGTCCCTCTTGTGCCAGTCAAGGTGATAATCGCGCCCGTCGACAGCGCCTCCAACTGCTTCGTCGGCTAGCTCGTCCTCCGCCTCGTCGTCGCCACCGCCTCCCGCGTCCTGCTGCTCCTCCTCCTCCTCCTCTTCGTCTTCCTGCCCGCCGCCTTCTTCTCCGTCCGAAGCCTCGCTGGCAGCCTTCGCGTGGGCAGGGCGCTTCCTGGGAGGTCCCTTCATCGCTGCAGCAGGGCGCTTCCTGGCTGCTTTCATACACTTGTTCTTCATTGTTTGTTTGTCAGGTTTCGTCAGCGCCCCCTTCTCTTGGGCCTCCCGCTTCTTCCGCCCCTCAGCATGGGCAACGAGCAAGGCGTTGGACTGGTCTGTCTCGATCTTGTCCCCGCCAGGCGCGCGTGCGATCGAGAAACCCATCTCGCCTGCTGACAGCGGCACGCGCGTCTCCTGACCCGACTCATCAGCAACGACCATGGACGGCGGGTCGGAGTTCCAGTCGCACCACGTCACCTGTGATAAAGAAGACGGATGAGTTGGACGGATAGAAGAGGGTGATCACAGCAGGAGAAATTAGCAGGCAGCAGAAAGGGATGGAGAGGAGGTGAGAAGTGACCTTCTTCGCAGAGCTAGAAGCGGCAGGCGCAGCGGAAGGGCGCGCAGGTGACTCCATCACCTCCTGGCTGGAGAAAGCGACGAGCGGGCTGTGCACTTCGTCCTTCTTGGTCTTCGCCTTGGGCGGTGGAGAAATCCCATATAGCTCCTTGATCAGCTTGTGCCTTGCGTCTGCTGGACTGCGCGGTGCACTCGCGGCTGGGGCCGAGCTCTCGGCACGAGTGTCATCCGCGGAGGTGCTCTCGACGACGTCATCACTGCGTGGCGTCCCCTTCTTTTTGCCAGAAGAAGTACGACCGCACTCCAAGTTCATCGCCTGTCCGAGGGTCCTCGTGTAGTGATCCAGCTTCTCCGCGGTCACGGCGCCCCTGAACTTGTTCACTACGTAGCTGACGCACCTGCTCATCTCAGTGGCCCAGCGCTTCGCTCCCTCTGCCGTGAGGTGCGTCTTCTGCGAAATGATGGCCTTCGTGAGCGCTGTGGAGCTCAAGCGCTGCGACGCCTGGCACGCATCCAACAAGAACGGCATGTTATCTTTGATGATCTGCTCCGTTGTGCCATCTATGTAGTTCTTCTCGATCAATGACACGCGCTGCTTCACCAAGTCAACCATGGCCTCATCGCCAAGCTGGCAAGTGCGGTAGAGGCGCGGCTTCTCCTTAGAAGCGCCCCCCATCTCAACGCAATGCCTGCTGCCACTCGCGTTTGAGCAAATGGCTACAGAAAAAAAAAGGGTAAACGAAAAGGAAGTGCCCCTAAATTTGAAGGGGTCGCAGGAAGCTCTTCCCCTAGCAAGGGGTGACGTCGCGCAACCATGAGGGATCATGTCGAACACAACATAGGAAAGCGTACTTAATATATTGGCGCCCGCCGCGAGCGAATATATTCGAACATGGGTTCTCGCTAAGAGCAAATATATTGGTGTTTGCAATATATTGGTGTATTGGATGCTCAAGGGGTAGGCTGCACGAACCCCCCCGGTAAGGACGCAACCCTTCCGTAAGCGGCGCGCTCCCGGCACGCGCGAACCCCAGCCCCGACGCGCGAATCTTACCAGGACGGGCCGGAACACGGCGGCGGCATTGCATCCCAGGGCCGTGCCGGAACACGGCGGCACTGCTCTTCTCTACTCGGCCGTGCCGTCGACCCCCCACAGCGGCTCTTGGGAGTTGCGCCGCAGCCTCTCGTATTGTGGCCACGAGCCCAGCAGTGCGAACAACAGGAATGCCAGTTCCTCCTCCTGCTCGTCCACCTGCTCCTCCTCCTCCTCCTCCTCCTCCTCCTCCTCCTCCTCCTCCTCCTCCTCTCCTTTCCTCCTCCTCCACGTCCGTTCCTCCCCCCCAACCCACCCCCCACTCCCACCCCCCCACTCCCACAGGGGGGGGGGAGCCCAGGTAGACGCAGTGCGGCCTGCACGAACCCCCCCGGTAAAGCGACAGGGGAGGACCCAATGCGGCCTGCACGACCCCCCCCGGTAAAGCGGCTGGTGGGGGGGGGGGGGGGGTTCGTGCCACGGCGCACCGCCAACATATATACATCTATGTATGTATACATTTATGTACATATACATTTATGTATACATGCATGTACATATACATATACAAGACTGGATTGGCGCTTCGCGCCATGCGCGTTGTTCCGGACGCTTCCCCGGCAAAGCAACACATCATGGCTTGCTTCAGCACCGCTCCTCATGGGAGGAGGGAGGGAGAACAATTTCGTCGGGCTTGTCATCTGCCACCTCCAAGTTTTACCCCTACACATCCCTTCCTCCTTTTTTACTCCTCTTCCGCCTCCTCCGATGGTTGAGCCCGTCCTTTGAGGAAGTAAGGGGCGTTGAACACATCGATTGTTGGTCGCTTCGTCGAACTTCGAATCTAGATCCATTGCCTCTCTCTCGATCGAGGAAGTTAAGCCTCGAGCCTCAAGCGTGGAACCGAGGTCGTCGGGTCAGCTCGATGTACTTCGTAGAAGAACGCCGTCTGGACATTTTAGTGCTCTTTTGGGCCGTCCTGGGGCCCTCTTGGGCAGTCCTAGGGCCTTCTTGGGCAGTCTCGCGGAGCTGGGGCCCTCCAGAGGTCTTCTGAAGCCATCCAGGGCTCTCTTGGGGGCCTCCAGTGGCCGTCTTGGGGGTCTCCCATGGCTTTCGTGGATCTCTCTTGAAAGCCTGCTGGGGGCATCTTGGGCTTCTTGTGGGCAGTCTCGGGGTTCTCTCGAGCAATCTTGGGGCCCTCTTGGGCCGTGTTCGAACCCTCTGGGGGGCCTCTTGGGCCGTCTCGGGGCGACATCGGGGGCCCATCGGGCCGTCTTGAACGCTGCGAAGACCCACATAGCGGATATGCTAAACATCT